>OZ017770.1:1329779-1712657 GCA_963969345.1 Turbatrix aceti | reverse complement strand
TGTTATGTAGTGCTCGGTCTTATTAGGAACTCTTTATTTGGATCCAATACAACTTGATAGTATCGATAAGCTACTACACAACTGGTCTCTCTCGTTCTCCGGGCTGCGAGGCAGCCATTTCCCCAGAGTAGGAGGAGTCACGTCTCAGTGTGCACAACGTGCAAACTACACGTAACATCCTCCCCACCCGGGAGAAATGACGTCCCCGTCATTCCCAGATCCCAAGGGAGGTTGTGGTACAGTGTACAAAGCGTAAGCGGGATTACAAAAGTGGTTATATGGATTAAGCATGATTATTAGGGTATATGCATGAGTTTGACTTTATCAATGTGAGTCCATGTGTTGTCGTCGAGCTGTACGTTCTTGTTACGCAAGGCGGTGACTTCGAAGGGTCCCCGCCATTTTGGGGAAAACTTATTCTGACGCGGCATGTAGTCGACGGTAACCAGGACTCGATCTCCGATTTGGATCTTCTTTTCAGTGGCTTTTCTTTGGCGATCCGCGCTGCGTTTCATCTGCTCATTTTGCGTCTGCAGCTTTTTATGAATTGTTTCCCACATTCGAAGTGCTGCTCCAGCTGTAGCGTGCATATGCGCGGAGTTGGTTTCTGTGTCTGCTAAGCGTAGGAAGTTGTCTGATGGAAGCTGAGGCGCTCTCAGGTACATGACCTGGAAAGGGTCCAACCCTGTTGCCTCGTGAGTAGCCGTGTTATAGGCCATCTGTGCGAATGGTAGAGCAATGTCCCATTCGACTTCGGTTGCTTCCATTACTGCGCTTCGGATGATGTGGCCAATTGTTCGGTTGGAGCGTTCAACTTGGCCATTGGCCTGGGGGTGGTATGGGGTCGTGGTTCTATGTTCGAACCCCATCGCCCTCCCCAAGTCAATAAAGGCTGCACTCACAAATTGACGTCCGTTATCGCTGACGACTAGTGTTGGGACGCCAGCCACAGCAATGACGTTTGCGATGAAAGCGTTGATGACTGTGTCTGCTGTGATGTTTGTAAGTGGCATGACCCATAGGAACTTCGAAAAAGCATCGATGACGGCCAATACGTAACGGTTTTCCTTCGTCGTTATGGGGAGCGGTCCCAGCAGATCTATGTGGACTCGCTCCATCGGTTGCGTAGCCGGTGGGATCGGCTGTAGTGGAGTCGCTTGGCGGTCACCTGCTTTCGTTTTTGCTTGGTGACAGATGACGCATTCTTTTGTCCATTTAGCGACGTCGGCGTCCATTGCTGGCCAGTACGCACGATCTTTGATCTTGTCGAGTGTGCGTGCTTGTCCAAGATGTCCGCCTTGTGTAATCAGGCTATGGAAATCATTGAAAATGGCTCGACGTAGCGTGGTGGGAATCCAAAGGCGATTCTTCTTGTTACCTTTGGTGGTCAGCACAATAGTGCCTTCCTGAATCTTGACACGTGTGCGGATCTGCTTGGGTAGTGGATTGTCGCCGACGGGGTTGTTGAGAAATAACAATATCATTTTTGTCTCCGGGTCATTGTTCTGTTCTGCTTGAATCTTCTCGATTGTGACTTCTGGTGGTGCCATGACTGCATTGACCTGTTGTTCCGTCGGATACCTGCTTACATGGTCGCACCAAAGATTGGACTTCCCTGACCTATGTTCAATCTTCAAGTTGGCGTCCTGGATGACCATCTGGTATTTAGCTAGGCGTCCGGTGAGGTCTTTTCGTCTGAGCAGAGCAGTGAGGGCGCTATTGTCTGTTCTCAGTACAGATTCAGGCGCGCCTTCTACGTAGCAGCGGAATTCTTTGATGGCGAAAACAATCGCCAACGCCTCAGTTTCGACTGCTGGATAGTTTGCTTCGTGTCGATTGAGCTTGCGTGACGCGAAGGCTACGGGGTGTTGACCGTCTTCGTGTTCTTGCAAAAGTACGGCCGCTACTCCTTTCGCCGACGCATCTGTCTCGATGACGAATGGTAACATGACACGTGGCGCGGCCAATGTTGGTGCCGACGCCAATAACTGCTTGACATGTTCCAGTGCAGTGTCGTGTTCGGCAGTCCATTCTTTGCTCACATCTTTGTCTTGCTTGGTCAAATCGTACATGGGATGCATGACTTCTGCGAACTTTGGAATGAAGCGTCGAAAGTAACTAAGCGCACCGATGAGGCTGCGAAGCTCTTTGAGAGTCGCGGGGCGTTTGGAACTGTCCCGGGTTGCTGTTTCCGTAACCTCGCCAGGAATTTCCACGCCGTTGCCATCCGCCGCGAGAGGGTGCACCGTTGTACGTGCGTCGATTTTGGAGATCCAGGCGAGCGAATGCAATGATTGCGTCTTCTTCATCTTGTCCTTCTTGCAGCACGGCTTCTTGTTCAGCGGCCAGGTTAATCTCCTCGTCCAGGGTGGCTGCTGCGGGACGATTGCGTACCAATTGCCTCAGTTTTGGTTGAAGGTTATAACGGAGCGTTTCCTTTATTAGCTGCTCCTTCACCTCTTGGGTGAAGTGTGCTTCCGGGTAGGCGGTATCCGCTAGGTCCCGCATTGCCTGTGCGAGCTCCATTACCGACTCACCAACCTTCTGCTTCCGGTTGGCCAGCTGGGTACGGGCTCGTTCTGGGGCGTTGTTTCGCGGGAGTCGGGCGGCCCATTCCGCCAGCGCATCCTCCCATTCTTCCTTGTGGTTGTCGGGGACTTGTTCCCACGCGGCCAATGGCGAGCCGCGCAGGTAAATGGGGAAGATCTCAACGAGCTCTTCCGGGTCCCATGCAGATGCTGTTGCCAGCCGGTTGAAGAGTTTGATAAAGGCGGGCAAACTCGTTGAGCCGTCGAACGGGGCGAGGTCGTGGAACGAACGGTTTCGCCGTCGCTGGGCCATTTCCTGTCGAGCTTCCTGAACTTCTTCTTGTTCCTCGTCGTTATTTCCGAAGAAATAACCCAAGACGCTGTTGTTGGCCAGAGTGGGGTTCTGTAATCGGCGTCGGGCTTTAGGTTCGTTATAAGGGATCACGCGCTGGTTCCGTAATATCATACTACCACACGCGAGATGACAACAACCGCGCCGCCGGGGAGTGTGAATGTCGCTGTCAAGTTTATTCTCCCTTTCTTGTTGTTCTTCTCCGCCTTTCGGGATGATGTTTGATGCATTTGAGGTTATTGCCAGATTTCTGATGCCTTATTTTTATTTTTGGAAACACAGTAGGCCGCCGTACGTGACTTTGCTCGTTTTTCTCTTTCCGCTTTGCATTTTTTTCTCGGAAGAGGACTTGTTTGTTTCGGCGTTGTTGTGGAGAGAATTGCAGTTGAGCGTGCCTGCTCAGTTGTTATTATCGCACTAACTCCCTTGACATCGCCTCGTTCACGTGTTAGTGGCTGGGATGATGTTTGATGCCTTGTGCGGCTATTTCTGGTTTTTTCCGCTTTCCTGCTGAGCGTATTTTTCTTTTCTGGCGATAAAGACTTTCTCTGAACGCGCGGAGCAATCGAAGGACAGAGATGCATTGAACTGTTGTTTTTTGACAGTGAGCATCGGCAGGTGACAAATGTTAATGAGGCGCTGCCAGATGGATTTTCCTTTGAGGGTGATTGCGGATCTACTTATGCAATGGGATCCCTCCTTCGGTCACTTCGTGACTGTAAGCATCGCAAGGACAATTTTTGTCAGTAGATCACATTGCTATTCTGCGAATTAGTTGTCTGCTAACATGTCCGAGGAAATCCCAAACGCTGCCGTCTTGAAGTGGGTCGAGACGAACCTCACGTTCTGCGGCTACTGCCCTCCGAACAATCTGTGTCTGCGTCCGCACGGGTAGGTGTCTTTGATTGTCTTTGGCTGTATTTCACTGCGCGGTACTTCAGCTGGACGGCACCGGTCTTTTGCGTCCACACCTCACAAGAGATGCCACACGCCTTGATGCGTCCATCATGTACCGTGATGGAACGCAACTGGATCGTATTCCTTGGTTTACTGGCGATCCTGAATTTTCTCGTCTTTTGTCACGTTTTTCACGTGCTCCACGGCATCGAGCTGTTTTTTTTTTTTTTTTTTTTTTTTCGGCTGGTCTTCTGGATTTGCCAGCGTGTCGTCCGTGGTTGCCGGCGGTGTTGCCGCATCTGTCGTTGCCGCTGTGATCTGGTGGCCGATGACTAGCCGTGGTTGAGTCTACTGACTATCCTCTGTTGCTGATATGTTCTGATCATGTAATTTGTTGATTTCACTGGCTTTGGTGTTATCAAATAAATTGGTTGGTCTGCTGCGGAATTGTTAACCGAATGACCACGTCAAGGGGGCCCATCCTCGGCGGAACGAAATGCTGTGGGGGGTTCTGCTCTCTTTGCATGCTTAATAAAATAGTAATAAATTTCATTCGATGTTGAATCGCTTAATCGTCTCATGTTTTGATAAAAAAATACTTGTTTGGTCCGATTTTTGTATAGAAATAAGACTGAATGGTGATTAGTTGTCATTTGTTTAAGTACAACTGCGCAGGGGTCGAGGGAATCCCTGCCTCGCCATTTCTGATGTAGAGACGATTTTATGAGAGCTTTGACTCACCATCCTGGTGGTTCTTTGTTCCTGCTACACCATTCTTTTATTGAAGGCTGTTTTTAAGCTAGCCTTGGACCAGCGATTCCGAATGCCAACGCGCATTTCTTCATTCGATGTCCGCAAAACCAATAAAATACCTGACGACAATTCAAATACAAGTGAGAATAGATAGTGTGTAGACAATCAGCATGAAGACAAAATTACAACAACAGATAGTTTCGGAGGTACCCGTAATTACAAAAAGAAATATGCGTCCCCGACCTCCTGTTTATTCCGCGGGGGCCGGAAGACAGGAGGCCGGGTAGGACCTCCACAATGTTATGTAGTGCTCGGTCTTATTAGGAACTCTTTATTTGGATCCAATACAACTTGATAGTATCGATAAGCTACTACACAACTGGTCTCTCTCGTTCTCCGGGCTGCGAGGCAGCCATTTCCCCAGAGTAGGAGGAGTCACGTCTCAGTGTGCACAACGTGCAAACTACACGTAACACACCAAACAAAAAAATGGCGTGTTTTGTTCCGTACCCTTTTTTGAAGAAATCTGACGTAAACAATTAAATCCGCTCATTTAGTCACTTTCGCTAGGTCGGTACCATCGATGAAAATAATGGACTAACCTTTTCGTTAAGTCGTGAGCACCTTTTTACCCTTTTAACCCCCGAGAGTGCCCGCAACGTGCGCCCAAATTACTTATCGCGCTCTTCACATCATATGTGTTTGTCCACATTTATTTGTGCATTGTTGTTATAGTCATTACCTGATGCAAATGTTGAAAACTCACCATTCATGCTTACTGCCATTGTAGATTTATTCAACGTATAAAAATGGAGTTAGATCGCTATAATTTATCATTTTCTGGATGTGGCTTTATGTGCATTTATCACGCCGGTGTTATTGCTGCCATCAAAGAATATGCACCACAGCTTGCGACACACAAAGTTTGCGGCGCTTCTGCCGGCGCAATCGCTGCCGCCGGTCTTGTTTGTAACGTTTGCATCTCGAAAGCCGCAAGCACGATCCTCCAGGTTGTTACTCAGGTTTGTGTTACCTTTGGGGAGAAGTGGTTCGTTTTAAAGTATTTCATTTTTACAGGCGCGACAGAAACTGCTCGGCCCACTGGATACAAATTTTCATCTCATGGATTTGGTTCGCGTAGGATTGGATGATGCATTGCCGGACAACGCACACATTCTCTGTACCGGTCGGCTACAAGTCTCGCTTACAAGAGTCGACGACGGAGTCAACGTTATCGTCGAAGATTTCAACACCAAGGCAGAACTCATTCAGGTAGATTTATTCACAACTGTTTCGAAAGTTATAATTTTTATTCCTATTTTAGGCGATTCTATGCAGCTGTTTCATTCCCTTCTACTGCGGAGTAGTTCCACCCTCCTTCCGTGGGGTTCAGTACTGGGACGGCGGTCTGAGCGATAACCAGCCGATGGTTGACCAGCGAACTATCACCGTCTCGCCCTTCAGCGGCGAATCCGACATATGTCCTCCCGACTTTGAGAGTGCTAGCCTCTTCGGCTTTGATTTCAAAGGTACATCTATTCGATTTACGTCTGAGAATGTGTTCCGCATCCTGAGCTGTCTCTTTCCACCCAGTCAGGAAAATTGCTCGTGGATCTGTCGGCAGGGATTCGAGGATGCTCTTCGCTTTTTGACCCGGACTGGTATGTTGTTTTTTTTGTTGTTGCTCGCAAGCGATGGCGCTGGAAGATAGCACACGGGATTTTGTTGATTCCAACAATTTATGTTTTGACGTTGCTTTAGGATTGACGCCATGCATTCGCTGTCTAACAATCAAAACAGACGTTCTCGCAATGCCCAACCATAGCGTCAGCCATGGCCATGGTCTACGATCAAAACCATCATCGATACACCTTCATCGTCCGCGTGTTGGATCGGAATGTGATATGTGTTTTGAAAAAATGGAACCAAAAATACACTCCGGCATGACGACAATTTTGTTTCCACAGCAAATGCAAGACAGTAAGCTACTTAATCAATACAAAATCATTTTAAATTTAACTGCATTTATAAAAAATGATTTCAGCCCTCGATAAGGCAGCGGCAGCCGAGAACTGGATCATCAAGTATCTCTTTACGTTCCGGGCGATTCGGTATACGTGGCGCTTCATGTTGCCGGCGATGGTGCCGCTTCAGTATACTCTGTTCGCTTTGAGAAGGTTTTTTTCCTATTTTTTTTTAGTTGTTTTACCCCTGTCATTTTTCCAGAATTACCGAATGGATCGCTTCATTACCGGTGCTCAATGCAGTTACCCGTCGCTTCCGTGCCATTGTTGAGTTTATTACTTCCGAAATTGAACGCTGCCGTTACCCCATCTCAAAGTGAGTTTTTTCTCCTTTGAGCGCATTTATTTTTATTATTCTTTTTCAGCAAGCTTTCGTGCTATTACAACGTGACTCAGTACCAGAGCGTAGTACCCCCAGAGAACACCACCACGTCATCTCGACCTCCGCTGACCGGCGCGATTGCGAGCAAGGCTAGCGGGGTCTTTGCCGGCGGAGATGATGATTCCATGAATAATCTAATTGAATACAGCAGTCAACATGACGCGGTTTTGGCATTCTACTACACAGATGATGATAATCGTACCCAAGTATGCCAAATCTTTGACATGCTGCATCCTCAGAGAGTACCCAATCGTTACTCGAATGCATGCAATTCTCGTGAATGCCGCCCTTCTGTTATCTCCGAGCAGGGAGATAAAGAAGATGCCGCCGTACGAGAAGAACCGATCTTTACCCTCAATTCTCCAGGCCACGCCGAAGACTCTGGGCTATCGCTGACCGAAGACAACAACCCAGGCCCACACGCGACACGGTGAGTAAGCCACACGAATGTCTGGGTGTGATTGTGTTTTCTTTGTCTCCAGCAGGACTCGCGATGCATCATGCTCTCCTGTTCGGCAACTCAGCACAGGCAGCACACGATCTTCGCTCCGCAGCAGCGGCGGACGTGGCTCTCTGACTCGCCGTGTAAATTCACAAAGGCGGGGCGTATCTATAAGAGCAGACGGATCAGTCTCTGCTTCAAGCAATATCGTCGGCGGTGGGGTCCAAAAAGCAGCCAGGACGTTTTCCTCAGACTCTGATCCAGAGACTGGGGGTGAAATGCTTTTTGTAACCAATCGTCGCAAGCGAAACACAAGCGACGAGTATGACGGCGGACCCGAACAGTCGGACACTGATCGAGGGGCTTAGTTCTGTCTAGTTTTGCCATGAATGTTTTTTTCACTACTGTCCCACTTCAGGGTATTTTTTTTTGTTTTTATGCGTGCTTATGACGGCCTTTGATTTTTGGTTTCCGTCGAAATGTTTTGTAATTCTCTTGATTGTTTCCTTGATTTTTTTACTCATGACGAACGATAAACTCTGCGAATCTGGCTCGTGATTTCACTACTAAATGTAATACAATCATTCTGATATACTTTGACAGTTATTCTGCAATCGATCGAGTGAAGCAATCCCGCCATGTTGCTGTTCAGGATGGCGGAAGGCATTGGCAGTGCCCTCAAGAACCTATCGCTTCACAGCGATAGCTCTTCGGCATCCGACGATGCCAAGCCGTCCATCAAGACACCAATCATCAATCCGGATGATCCGGACGAAGTCCTTCGCGTCAAGTCTCACAGCGAGATTGTCCGTGATCTCAAACAGCAGAACGACATGCCGAATCGCAGTCCAACGGATTTCTACTTCCTCAAAATCCTCGGCGAAGGCGCTTTCTCAACGGTTGGTTTTAGCTTTTTTTATAGAGCCGGAATGCAATGAGATGTTACAGGTATACCTCGCCCGTGACGTTGAATCCAACGTTGACTATGCCATCAAAGTCATGGGCAAGGAGAAGATTCGTCGCGATCGTCGGGTAATTTTTGCTTCCTATTGAATTTCTCTGATATGAGGTAGTATTTTTAGAAACACGTGGTTGTTCGCGAGCGCGACATTGTTGCTGTCCTTTCCTACGGTTTTCGTAGCAATCCGTTCGTCCTCAAACTGTTCTGCACATTTCAAGACCCAACGCGCCTCTGTGAGTATCATTAAAAAATATTTATGATTTCTTTTCACATTAAATTATGTATTCCGGAATCATTCATAGTTGATTTAATTTATGAATATTTTTTGCGTTAAAAATAATTTTTCATCGCCAAGTTTTGTGCTGATGTACTGATTTTTAGTCTTTGTCTTCGACTACGCTCAAAACGGCGAACTGTACGATCTCCTCCGCCGCATGGGCAAGTTCGACGAGGAAATGTCGCTTTTCTACGCTTCCGAAATTTTCCACGCGCTCACCTTCATCCACTCCTGCCGCATCGTTCATCGCGACCTCAAACCCGAGAACATCCTCATCCGTGACAACTACCACGTCGTAATCTCGGACTTTGGTTCTGCCAAGCTAGTCACGTCGAAGGAACAAGAGATCTTCGAATCCGAAGATGTCTGTCGCATGACAAAGCGTCCGCGTGGATCGTTTGTCGGCACTGCTCACTACATCAGCCCGGAGGTGCTCAAGTCGTTCATGGCACGCTACGAAGCAGATTACTGGGCTCTCGGCGCCATCATCTTCCAGATGCTCACGGGTTACGCCCCCTTCAAGGCTCCGACTGAGCACCTCGTTCTTCGTCGCGTCATGGCATTGCAGTACGAGTTTCCTAAGGACTTCCCACCCAACGCCAAGGATCTGGTCAGCCGCCTTTTGGTCCCTAACCCGCATGCCCGTCTTGGTGCCATCGAGCTTGGTGGACCGAACTCAATCCGCGATCACCCGTACTTTGCGAACGTCGACTGGGACGAGATTGCCAAAGCCGGGCCAACCAACATTGAGGAAAAGGTCGCTGCCAAATCGCGCATCATCCCACCCGAGAAAATTGAGATCACGCCTCACATCAAACCCGGTCTCACCGATGAAACGCTGACTCGTCTGTTAGGATTTACCAATTTTGACAACTCTCAGAGTCAACAGCCCCTTGCGAAGCCTCCCCTCACGCCGAAGCAGATTAACGCTCTCAAGCTTTCTAAGCAGAAGGCGGAAAATGCCTATCACCGTTTCGTCAACAACAACCTGATCATCAAGCACGGCTTCATCGACAAGAAAAAGGGTCTCTTCGCTCGTCGCCGCATGTTCCTGCTCACGGAAGGACCCCATCTCTACTACGTCGATCCCGTCAACAAGGAACTCCGTGGTGAAGTGCCTTTTAGCAAGGACATGCGCGTCGAGGCGAAGAACTTCCGCTCATTCTACGTCCACGTTCCGGGTCGCACTTACATCTTGTTCGATGCTGATCGCAACGCCAAGGACTGGTGTGATGCCATCGAAGAGGTTCGCGATAGGTACTTCCCACCTTCTCCTCCACCGTCGACGACCCCGACTGCGAGCACCACTCCTCAGCCAACAACCCCCAAATCCGGAAGTCCCAAGAAGAAGTCTTCGAAGTCGTAGGCTGCTTTTTTACGCTGGCGCTCAAAACTTCAGTTAACTGGTAGCTCCAAATTTTGTCCTGAGTTTTTTTGGTTGACCACACAGCTACCAGTTTTACATTTTACAATTGCACAATGAGTTTTAATTTTTTTACCTGCGGTATGTACACATTTGATTGAGCCACGGCTGTGTTGTAGTTTTTTAACCAAAAATTGTAGTTTATCTAAAAACTAGATGTATTTTATCAACACACACCGCTTGCTCCGTATTAATTTTTTCACCATTTTTCATCCATATATTCGTCGCCTTCGATCCGAAACTTTCTTTTTTGTTGATATATCCTGCGTCTTTGATCCAACAAGTCCTTTTGTCAGCTGAACAACTGACTTGTTATCACTTTCATACCTGACACTTACACGGTTTTGTCAATGTTTTAAAAAACTTACTGGTTTATACTCCCAGTCATTTTCACCCTATCATCAGTCAAAATATTGCTATGGTATATTTATTTTATTTGCGTATATGCAAGGTATGCGATAAATATGAATTTTGGTATACTTGGATATAGAACATTTGTAACATTTATGAAGCTAGCCACACCCTGCCACAGGTAACGTGTGTACATACTTCGTAGAATCATGCTTTTGATGCAACAACAAAAAAAAGAATGGGCAAGACATATTCAACCGAGATTTTCAGAAACAATGGGTAGCTGTGATGACTTTGTACCAATCATAAAAATGCGTTGTCACAAAATGGAGTAATAGCTGGATCTGTCGACATTGTGGTCTGAGGACTCAGCGGAGGCTCACTGGAGTTGGAGAAGGACCTGGACGTTCGATGAATGAGTTTCTGAACGTAAAGCTTTAGACGATTGGTAAAAGCTATAAAAACAAAGGCGTTCACTGAAGCCGAAAGCATGGAGAGAACGGTGCTGATATGCGACTGTACGTAATCCGTTCTGAAAGATTTTTATCATTCATTAGTCCCTTTTCATGCGTAATAGTACCTTGTAGGGCACTTTTTCTCAAGCAACAATTGCCATTTCCGAACGACGTTGTAGAGCTGCAGAGAGTGGAACAACAAGTGCAGTAAAATGATAAGGGTAATCGAGACGGTGGCCCTAAATTCTTGCCGTTGCCTGATGCTATCTGCCCGGCGTTGCAAATACGTTAGTGGTTTGCTAAAAGCACAAATTGGGGTTTTTTTCGAAGAAATTAGAAAACAATACCTTGCGCAAACATTTTTGGAACTGGTGCTTTTTGCACTCGTTCGACTATAAACACTGAATTGGGCGTAGGAAAATTGACAATTCCGAATAATTTCAAAAAGCGTCAGAAGGCTAAAAACACACATCCAGTGTTCCGCTGACTCCGACTCAGAGTCGACTCTTTGACTCTGACTCTGACTCTGAGAGTCGAGAGTCAGAGTCAGAGTCGAGAGTCGATTTTTACAAAATGACCTTTTGACTCTTTGGAGTCGACTCTTTGATGAAATTTTTTTGAAAAAAATACACTTTTATAGCCATTTTTGATGCCAAATGTTTGATTTTATAAAATCAAAACTCGTTAAAGATGAAAGCACGCAGTTTTAGGCGTTTATTGATGCATTTTTTGTGAACCTATTTTAACTCGGAGTCAAAGAGTCGATTCTGGGAGTCGGAGTCGAAAGAGTCGACTCTTTCGACTCTCGACTCTCGACTCTGAGTCAGAGTCGAGAGTCGAGAGTCGATTTTGGCCAGAGCGGAACACTGCACACATCCAAATGAAGGGTAAAAAGTTTGACAAAATCGGATCAAGAAATGAGAAATGAGCTTGATCCGTCAAATCGGATCAAGAAATGACGGATCAAGAAATGACTTTTTTGACGCAGTAGCGACTACAATTGACCAGCCAGACCTTTCCTTTGCTTTTTGTTGCCAAAAACGCAATTTATGAGGGGTGGTAGTCACTGTTTCTTTTCGCCTCAAAATCAACTGCGTTTGGTTCGGGTGCAATTAATGCCACCACCTGTACTTCGCCTCTTTTTCTCTGCGCCCCCTTTAAAAATGCACTATAAATGATGTTGCTTGAACACTCAAGCTTTTTGCGTAATTAGGTATACAAAAGTTGTCTCCGCGAATCCATCATCGGTTTAATTACCCAAGTTTGAGGTAAACATTGATTTCCGCCCTTGCGAAAGCTTGTGGTGGGGTACCACTAAATTTTGGAACGCATTTGCATATGCAAAGGCATAAACAAAAGACTATATGCATTGTGCCCTCCTCTTGGTGATGATATTCTGGCGATGTTGATGAAGGATCGGTGTGCATGATCAGTTCCGGTTCGTCACCACCAAGAACAAATATACACGTATATCTCTATGAAAAAAAATATCTCCAGAACAAATATAGTTGCGTTTTTATCTAGTGCTGCTTCTCGCATCGTAGTTGTTTCCTCTTCCAGAGTATGACTCGCCGCAGGTGGGGTCCGTTCTTGACCGACCGCTGCCGTTTGATGACACGCTTTATCGACGCATGATGGGGTGAAAGACACGTTTTTGACAATGCCGATGTTGAACTGGTGGCTCCAGTTTCTGCCGAAGAGAGCCTTTAAGCTGACTGTGACACCATATCACCAGGAGTTTTGTAAGAAGTGTCTCAAATTTTTTTTTAAATAACTTCCACGAACCATAACATTTGATACATTTTCTTAGATAAATTTTTTTGCGAATTCCTGCATAGTTTAAGCGCCGACATGTATTCTCAGTCGGGATGGGCGGAAGGAACGGCACACGATGGTCGTCATAGTGTGCAGTTCCTTTATGAAGCTACAGCGGTAAGATTCAGGTCTTCGTCAGGTACTACGTCCAAGTCCAGATAGCGGGCAATAAAGGAACGGCATGGCATGGCTCATGGTCACTGACATTGAAGATGCTCTCTTCGGCAGAATCTGGAGACACCTATTTATATCTTATTTTGCTTTCAATGGTATGTTTAACCGTCCTAAACGGTTACACATGAGGTGGCTAAATAGTTTGATGCGTTGTGATCAAAATCAAAGCAATGAACTGAGCTGGTTGAGCTTCAGTAACCTTCCAGCCATGTTGAGGTAGTGGTTGCTCAACAAAACCCCCGCATTGGGTTCCTTAATCACAGAATGAACTGTGGATTGTTACAGATTGTTTTTAACATTTGTTATATTTAATTTTAGCATGAACCGCATATCAGGAAAAAGTTTATACAGCGAAAACCGTGGTCTATTCGCCCCAGTACCTCAACATCAGCATTGGTAAAATCACAAAAATCAATTTTTTTGTGAGCAAATGAGCTCTTTTTGTACAATTTTGTCCAAATAACTATTAAAAAGTATTTTGTAGCATAATGAGCACAAAAATAATTTTTTTCGGAACAACAAAACACAAAAACACCCATGAAAAGGTCAATAACTCCATGTTGATTTTACGAAGCTCCGATGTTGTGAACATCATACATTTTGTTATACTAGATGTTACTCAACTAGAACAAAAATTGGGGTTGATTGAAGTCAAAAAGAAGAAATATGCGCTTTCCCAGAAACAATAGATTTTTTTTCAGTATGTTGAGAGTCAGCTATGCAACTGAAATTTTACCCAACTACTACCTTGAATAACAACAAGTTACAGTTAAAAAATCAGCTCAAAAGATTAAAATTTGAAGATGTGGAGTTTAAAAGATAAGAAACGCATACTTCACGGGTCAGTACTGTATTTTTGATATTGCTAATTTTTTTTTTCACGGAGAAAACTTAGACAGAATTGAACCTGGGTCTCAAAATGGTAAAAAAGCGTGGGGAACGTGATTAATAGAATTCTCGCATCGTAGTTGTTTCCTCTTCCAGAGTATGACTCGCCGCAGGTGGGGTCCGTTCTTGACCGACCGCTGCCGTTTGATGACACGCTTTATCGACGCATGATGGGGTGAAAGACACGTTTTTGACAATGCCGATGTTGAACTGGTGGCTCCAGTTTCTGCCGAAGAGAGTGTCATACGAGCAAACTCACCAATCAATCAGCCTACAGCTCCGCCTCAACAACCCCCAGAACCACAAGGCGAGAAGGCAGGCGGAGTCTTCTATAAAAGAGCCGCCAGAGGGAGAAGAAGTAGGAGAGAGGGAAGAAAGACTTCAGAGAAGGAACCTCGTTTTGTATTTTCTTGTTTACCGTAAAATAAACTGTTTCTGATATCTGAAGGAGGAAGGACATCCGAGTAGAACCGGGTTTTGAGCGTCTGGGCGAGCGCCCGGCTTGTGCCGGGGCCCCCAGATGACAATTGTGCTACGATCGCTCTTACTGTCTGTGCCACAGAAACAAAATGCAATACCTTGGCGTAAGCACGAGGACAATAGCAGTGTTTGCGCATACTTTACCAACTTTTTTCCACTAATTTTTGAAATTCATAATTTTTTGATGTGCTTGTGACGTCAGTAGAAAGTTCTTTGAATTCTGAGTCGAATACAATTTTCAGAAAGAATAAATGATCAAACTGACATCAGAATTGTCACCGCTGTCAGAAAAAATTTTACCATTCAAGTGATCTAGTTTACACTCAAAATCATGCCACAATTCGTTTTGACAAAATTTTATGATAACTGTTCAAAAATATCCGCCTTTATACCAACATTTTTCATTTTTATTTTATTTAACGATCCATGTAACAGAGATCAAAAAAACTAATATTTTTGACATTGCCAATTTTTTTTGTTATACGGAGAAGACATAAAAAAAATGAACGCGTACAGAATTGAACCGGGGTCACAAAACGGTAAAAGAAGTACGCATAACAACCACACACGGACACTATAGACTACGGCGACTTGTTTGCAGATCATTACTTCTTTGCAATAAACTCCTTTTTACTGCAGTAGCGACTGACATTGGGCAGCCAGACCTTCCCCTTACTTTTTGCTGCCAAAACGCGATTTTTGTCCGCGTGGTAGTATTTTTCTGTGTCGCTCGAAAGTCAACTGCGCAAAGAGCTTTATTCTATTAACGCTACCACCCTGTCTCACCGCTGACTGCAGTGCTGCAGCGGATTAACTTCCCAAAACGTCTCCCCTCCCTCTCACACCTTGCGTGCATAGGTTCTTTTTCTCTGCGTCTCTTCGAATAATGCAATGCGGATGATTGCGCTTGGCGCTACAAGCTTTTTGCATATGCAGGTGGATAAGAGCAGTCTTCGCGTATCGTAAATCAAATTTTTTTGCGTAAGGACGGGGGCAAAAGCTGTCTCCGCGCATCCTTTTTCCGCCCTTGCGAAAGCTTGTGGATGGAGACTAATTTTTGAAAGTCAATTGCATAAGCAGAAGCATGGTGTTACAAGCTTTTTGCGTAAGCCAAGATATTGCATTTTGTTGCTCAGCACGGACAGACACAGCGATCGCATTCAGTGGCACACAAAAAATGTGGCATTTTCCATGCGCTGTCGTTCACCACACTTTATGGTGCGTCCAAGCTAGGCCACATTCATGTACCTAAGCGATCAAAGTTTACAATGAGAGGAGGGCGCGATGCAACCAAACGACTTTGTGAATTTTTTTACTGGATAAGCGATGTGATCCCAGGCGTTTGGTGGACACAATGTTATGCACGCAAGTTTATGTACAAACGACACCGGTCTGTGGAACGAAATTGTGCCCCTGTCGCGAAAACGATTTGCTTAGGACACATGTGCGTCTGCTCCTGTGCAAGCTTAGCGGAACCCCACACACTATTGTGCTACGATCGCTCTTACTGTCTGTGCCACAGAAACAAAATGCAATACCTTGGCGTAAGCACGAGGACAAAAGCAGTGTTTGCGCATACTTTACCAACTTTTTTCCACTAACTTTTGAAATTCATAATTTTTTGATGTGCTTGTGACGTCAGTAGAAAGTTCTTTGAATTCTGAGTCGAATACAATTTTCAGAAAGAATAAATGATCAAACTGACATCAGAATTGTCACCGCTGTAAACCTTTGCCGTCGTTAGTCAGATTCGACTCTAAATTTATGAATGACCGTAAAAGGCAGTAAATGCAACATGTATAGTTCAGTGGCTGTGCACCGCAGCTTCTAGTTGCTCCATCTTTTTGCCCAAATTCAACTCCATGCCGACGTGTTATTTTTTTGACAACAAGGTTTTTAATTTTTATTTAAAGTTAAAACACCCCTCAGGGGCTAAAAAACACACTATCTGGATCGCCTTTGCGATATACGTTCAATGGCAATTACTGTTTTTGCGCACCTTTATCACCCAGATCACTAGTGATTTTTTTAAGTCACGATAAGCAGATACAAAAATTTTACCATTCAAGTGATCTAGTTTACACTCAAAATCATGCCACAATTCGTTTTGACAAAATTTTATGATAACTGTTCAAAAATATCCGCCTTTATACCAACATTTTTCATTTTTATTTTATTTAACGATCCATGTAACAGAGATCAAAAAAACTAATATTTTTGACATTGCCAATTTTTTTTGTTATACGGAGAAGACATAAAAAAAAATGAACGCGTACAGAATTGAACCGGGGTCACAAAACGGTAAAAGAAGTACGCATAACAACCACACACGGACACTATAGACTACGGCGACTTGTTTGCAGATCATTACTTCTTTGCAATAAACTCCTTTTTACTGCAGTAGCGACTGACATTGGGCAGCCAGACCTTCCCCTTACTTTTTGCTGCCAAAACGCGATTTTTGTCCGCGTGGTAGTATTTTTCTGTGTCGCTCGAAAGTCAACTGCGCAAAGAGCTTTATTCTATTAACGCTACCACCCTGTCTCACCGCTGACTGCAGTGCTGCAGCGGATTAACTTCCCAAAACGTCTCCCCTCCCTCTCACACCTTGCGTGCATAGGTTCTTTTTCTCTGCGTCTCCTTTAAAAATGCACTATAAATGATGTTGCTTGAACACTCAAGCTTTTTGCGTAATTAGGTAGACAAAAGTTGTCTCTGCGAATACAACATGCGCAGTTTTACAAGGAAAAACAGTTATAAGCAGCTAACTTTCTAGGCGAAATTGCACCAAATTTTCAGTATACCTTCTTCAACATCGTATGCATCTGTCATAAAAATTTCAGAACTCTGTACAGAATACTTTTTGTGAAATTATCACAAACGTTTTTAAAAATGTCTGTTTTTGGAAATATGCAGCGAGACTCACAATAAATATTTTTTTCAAAAATGGCATCAAAATGTTCGCAAGAATGTGCTTAATCGATGACAATATCAATCTAAACAAACACTTGCATCTTAATATTTTTGTTTTGCGATTATCTGTGGTGCACTTTCAAGAAAAACAAGAGTGCGCGCGCAGGCAAAAATTTTCCTCAGCCGAGTGGCCACTTTTTTTCACAGTTTGCGCGAACTGAGCGATACGCTGTGCAAACAAGTTGCAATAGTGTAGTTTGTCTATTAATAACGTTCCGCACACTTTTTTTTACCATTTTGAGACCCAGGTTCTATTCTGTGCACGTTCAAATATTTTTTTAAGTTTTCTCCGTGAAAAAAAAAATTAGCAATATCAAAACTACAGTACTGACCAGTGAAGTATGCGTTTCTTATCTTTTAAACGCCACATCTTCAAATTTTAATCATTTGAGCTGATTTTTTAACTGTAACTTGTTGTTACTAAAGATAGTAGTTGTGTAAAATTTCAGTTGCATAGCTCACTCTCAACATATTGAAAAAAAATATATTGTTTCTGGGAAAGCGCATATTTCTCCTTTTTGACTTCAAAAGTTGTCTCCGCGAATCCATCATCGGTTTAATTACCCAAGTTTGAGGTAAACATTGAATTCCGCCCTTGCGAAAGCTTGTGGTGGGATACCACTAAATTTTGGAACGCATTTGCATATGCAAAGGCATAAACAAAAGATTATATGCAATGTGCCATCCTCTTGGTGATATTATTCTGATGATGTTGATGAAGGATCGGTGTGCATGATCAGTTCCGGTTCGTCACCACCAAGAACAAATATACACGTTTATCTCTATGAAAAAAATATCTCCAGAACAAATATAGTTGCGTTTTTATCTCATGCTGCTTCTCGCATCGTAGTTGTTTCCTCTTCCAGAGTATAACTCGCCGCAGGTGGGGTCCGTTCTTGACCGACCGCTGCCGTTTGATGACATGCATACTGCACACTATGACGACCATCGGAAATATGGAGCCACAAACAGTTTGCAATAGTCCTAGTGTTATAGTTGTTGTTATTCTGCAGAGTTTTTACTCTTTTGGGTCCCAGTTCAAATCCGAACACGCTCAAAAATTTTTTTTTGACATTTTCTGTGTAAAACATAAAAAGTTGCTGTGTCAAAAATAATTGTTTTTTGCTATCCGTTACGTGAATCATTTATTTTCACCTTATTATTAGTCAAAATTTTGCTATGGTATATTTATTTTATTTGCGTATATGCAAGGTATGCGATAAATATGAATTTTGGTATACTTGGATATAGAACATTTGTAACATTTATGAAGCTAGCCATACCCTGCCACAGGTAACGTGTGTACATACTTCGTAGAATCATGCTTTTGATGCAACAACAAAAAAAAGAATGGGCAAGACATATTCAACCGAGATTTTCAGAAACAATGGGTAGCTGTGATGACTTTGTACCAATCATAAAAATGCGTTGTCACAAAATGGAGTAATAGCTGGATCTGTCGACATTGTGGTCTGAGGACTCAGCGGAGGCTCACTGGAGTTGGAGAAGGACCTGGACGTTCGATGAATGAGTTTCTGAACGTAAAGCTTTAGACGATTGGTAAAAGCTATAAAAACAAAGGCGTTCACTGAAGCCGAAAGCATGGAGAGAACGGTGCTGATATGCGACTGTACGTAATCCGTTCTGAAAGATTTTTATCATTCATTAGTCCCTTTTCATGCGTAATAGTACCTTGTAGGGCACTTTTTCTCAAGCAACAATTGCCATTTCCGAACGACGTTGTAGAGCTGCAGAGAGTGGAACAACAAGTGCAGTAAAATGATAAGGGTAATCGAGACGGTGGCCCTAAATTCTTGCCGTTGCCTGATGCTATCTGCCCGGCGTTGCAAATACGTTAGTGGTTTGCTAAAAGCACAAATTGGGGTTTTTTTCGAAGAAATTAGAAAACAATACCTTGCGCAAACATTTTTGGAACTGGTGCTTTTTGCACTCGTTCGACTATAAACACTGAATTGGGCGTAGGAAAATTGACGATTCCGAATAATTTCAAAGAGCGTCAGAAGGCTAAAAACACACATCCAAATGAAGGGTAAAAAGTTTGACAAAATCGGATCAAGAAATGAGTGATAGATAATTCGGTAGGGTGACAAGAGTTCGGTTGTCTCCGGTCGACGATTGATCCTAAAGACTGGTTTCCATTTAAACTGGAGTTCGACGAGGAAGATGGGTAATCGGAAGATGAACGCAACGCTAAGCATAATTGTGAGAACGAAACGAGCTCGTCGCGCGGTATCCTTGAAGCGGGAGATTACCGGTCGAGAAATCTGAAATTAGTATTTCTGGTTAGGTAAATATTCTTCTCACAACCCTCTGTTTTTGGTCAAGTTGGTGAGTCAAGGGTCAAACATCAGGCTCGCTACCGGCTTCCGGTTGGCACGACCAAAAACGTCAAAAGAGAGTGAATGCTGGACAGTCTCACGCTTCTCAGCCCCTCGGCTCTCGTCTATCTGATAGTCGTGAAAAAAGACTCAAAGAAGCTCAGCAAACAACTGTTGACAACAATTTGTGTTTTTCTTTGGTTTTTTTTGTCTGAACAAATTATATACCTTCCAATACCGATGTGCGGAAAGCGATGCTATCGTCCATACGTGCATCATGCTTATTGTCGTCTCCAATCTCGGCATTGTGTATTTCAGAAATCTTCGCTCAAACATGCAGAGTCTGTAAAATGTGTGATTTTTAGTATGATGACTGTCGCAAAATTGTGGCAGCAGTATGCTGGCTGATGCTACAAAAATATGGCAATGGTCGAGTATAAGCAGTGCTTTGAGGTACAAAAATACTCCAGATGTTATTTTAGGTGGACTATACAGGCATATCTGAAAACAAAAAAATATAATTGTGCATTGCGTGAAGTTTTGTGTCACAGAAACTCCTTATTTTGATTTTTTGTGAAGTATTCCTGGCTTGAAAAGTGCAGTTCATAATTAAAACAAATTCAAGAATAATTTTATCTGAATTTTTACACACTACATGTTTGCTTTTCGAAATTTATAATTACATAAAAACAAGAACAAAAATGTACGCTTCTCAGTCAACATGCCAAGTGCCAAAAATTTGTTCTGATGTGAGTTTTGACGTCATTAGGGGTGGAAAAAAAATTGTATCAACAAATTTGACTCAGTTAGGTTTTGTCAATTGTGGATATTTGGTTTAAATAAAAAATAAATATACATCGTGCGGAAGATTCACTATTTACCCAAAGAATGTTACGTGTAACAAACAACGCAAATGGAGTGAGCAATGAGATCCGTCCATGTGTTGCTTGATCAACGGATTCACTCTTCCTCCCCCTCCCTTCCTTACCCCAGTCATCCTTACTCAGTCATCATCCTCCCTCTATCTTGTGTAAAGAATGAGTTCAAAAGTAAAGGTACACTCGGATCGGTGAAAAAAACTAAAATAAGAAAGCAAAAATCAGAATTGCTAAATCGTACATTCTGTGTAGAAAAAAATAAATAGTTCAATTCTTATCACTTTTACTCGTCAAGGGATTTTTTTTAGGATTAATTCTCGCTTGGTGTGAGAAATCAACCTACCAATGCTGAGGCGTTGAAAAACAAGCCGAAAATAGCAAGCGGAAGAAGGACGTAGAGATTAATATTGTATAAGAGCCAAAATAATTCGTGATCATGTACCTTAGGCTCGTGATAACATGCGGTGGACTCAGCCCACCAAGATGTGTCTGCCATGGTGTCTGGAATGTCAGGCATGCCTTCATCCGGCCGATAAACTACCATAATAACCATAAACTCGGATAAAACAAGGAGAATCGAGCAACCAAAAAATAAACTATAAGCAGGGTGAACAGGTAGGAGAACGGAAACACTAGGGAGCACTTTGCATATGCTTGAAAATGAAGTGGACTATTCTGGCCGGAGTATAACAAGCTATCAAATCAGAATTCTCAGACAAGAAGCATCTCGGTGGAAAACAACAAGGCTTGAAAAATCAGTCAAAATGGGCTGGTCCTTGTCGTCATGATCAACATTTGTTTAATCTGACTTTCCTGCAGACTGAGTCTTTTCGTCAGGAAAGGATGCAAAACAATTGCCCACCCACACCTTTTTTGGACGACATAAAAAATCTATCTAAACAAAGCTCACGGTCAGTAGCGGGCAGACACGTACCAGAGCGCTTGCTTCAATTTTGAAAAGCAGAAGGAGGAGAGTCGGCGCGGCACTCAACGTTGCAAAAAAAGGGGTAAGAGAAGCGATTTATTTGGTCGAATGTCCTCCTTTCCTCTCCCTCTCCCTCACTCTATGGTATTGTTCACACGCTTAATTCTCGATGATTGCGCTGCGTTTAGACAAATAATGGTATAGAAAAGGGGCAAATTCGTTCAACATCAAAAAAGAGTGACCAGTACATTGACGAAGTCTACAAAGCCAAGAAAATCAGATTTTTTTACCCCTAACATCCGACGTTGTTTATTTTTTTTCTGCCACCATGCTCCTCCCTTCCGAGGTGGGAGGAGGACGTAGTCATTGTAACCAACCGTTGTCCACTTAACGTAGATGAGCAATGGAGACACTCTTATCCTGAGCAAAGACCCGATGTCCTGATGCTCGTTGGGAAGCTGAATGCTATTGTTTCTCCCCCCTTGTCGAAGATAGCATTTTAGGATAACACGACAGTCTTAATCTTTAAGGCTTGAAAAAAAGGTAAATTAGGGGAAGCCCGTAATTTAGTTCTATTTATAGCTTAATCCATGTCAAATATATGGATACTACCATTTAGTTTGTTGCTACAAGTTATTTACTACGTTTTGATAATTCCTTGCTTCCGAAGATTAAATCCACAAATTTGACGTTATGGTTGTATATTAACAAATGTAAATTGATGTTTGGATTATTAATCTGGATCATACGTAACAATATACACACACCTGTCCAGCAACAAGAGAAGCAATTTTATTTAATTAGAATTTTTAGCATTCATAAATTAATAATTTTTAACGTAAAAAATAGTTAATATTTTAATGTTCAGAAAAAAATTCTATTTATTTGTTAAAAAATAATTTACAAATTAACGAAATGCTTCGCGCCCAAAAATTAACTTGAAAACGCGTAGCAACCAAACCGAACTCAAAAAAGATATGTTTTTAAGCCTGACTGAGAAGCATCACTGTTTGGTCGTCGTTACCGGTAATGTTAACTGACCACTCCCGTCCAACCCAATTGCTGGCCAAAGTTCAATTGTGGAGGGGGGTTCTCAATTTGCAAAGAGTTGAGATGAGTATTGTGTTTATAAGGATTTTGCTTGCAGGTTTTTTTCAATGTCACATTGGACTCTGCTTCTGTGATATGTTGTATGTTCACGTCGTGAAAATCACGCTTTTTTATTTGCAGCAATGAAGACTAGATGTTTTTAATGCATACAAACTAAAACAAAAAAACAAATGGCATGACCATCTAAAAAAATAAAAAAAGTAAGAGATGAAAATGATGGTTTATGGTAAGTTTTCGTAAATTTAGGTAAATCATAAGCCAATAAATTGAGGCAAAAAAATGTAGAAGGCTATGCAGGTATCCAAAAAAGCAAAAAAAAAAGAAAAGAAAAAATAGAACAAAAAACACTTGGACTGCTGTTTATGTGACAATGTTCACCAATGATTTTTTACTCGTAAAGGAGGTCCTAGAGCGGATCAATCTGCTTACAGCAGAGATAACAAAAACGGCAGCAGTGCAACTTGCACTAATAAAAAAGAAATGATGAGACATAAAAATTGGAGAAAAAATTTGCTTTTCCGGTTAGAGGGTTATCAGATAAAAAATCGCAAGACTGAGAAAAAAACAATCGAATCTTAATAAAAACAAATACTCTTTTTTTATCTAATTAAAAATTCAACAAACAAACTAAGTCAAAAACATTACAATTATCCGTGAAAGTCTGAAGCGGGCACAAAACATTTGTAAAAAAAACATAAAAAAATTGCAAAATACCCGCAGTCTCAAGAGTCAAGGTAGCCTTTCAGGGACAAGTGGGTGATGTCAGAGTCTAAGGGAGACAGGAAAAAAGTTAGCAAAGTATTTTTTGTGTGTGTGCGTGGGCGGACAAGTAGAAAAAGAAGCTCAGAACGTTGGCGTTGTCTGTAGATTGTTGACATCCGATTGATCAGAACGAACGCTACTTGACGACGTATATTCTGTGGAACACATGGAATCCGGCGTTGCTGTACTACTGTGATTACCCTGTATCCCGTAACTTCCGCTGACGTTATTGCGACGTTTTGAGTATACTGCGGCTGTTGTCGGCAGTTCAATCGCACATTCCTGAAAAAAATAAATCCATTAAAAAATAAATGTGGTTAATGAAAAAAATGATCATTGAAAAACAGAGGTCTTCAGTTCAACAAAACACGACCAGAAAAACATGTGGACAAAAACAAACCGTCTTGACTTCCACGCGTTTTCCATTTACCGGATGCATACGCCCAAAGGCTTTGCATCGATCTACCGCGTCTTTGTTTTCAAATACTATAAAACCGTAGCCGCGTGGATGCCCGAGGATTTCAACCTGTTCAACGCTTCCAAATTTTTCAAAATGTGTACGTAAGCCATCTACCGTATGAAAATCCCAATGTATACCTGAAAAAAAAACAACAGAAATATTAGTACAAAAAATGTATAAAAAACTCACCGGTAAGAATAATTTTGCATTCCTGCTGAGGTTCAACTTCAAGAAAATATGGTGGACTACTGGCAGTCATCGGTAGCATTTGTTCCCGTGGTATAGCACGCTTAGGATCGACAACCTTGCCGTTGATTGTATGTGGCCTTCCCTTCATGGCAGCTTCAGCCATCTGTACGGTTGCATAGGTTACGAAGCCAAAACCACGAGAATGCTTCGTCACTGGATCCCTGATAACAATGCAATCTACGACTACTCCCCATTGAGAGTAGTAATCGCGGAGCTGAAAAGTGTATTTTAAACAGACGTTGTGATAAAAAAAATCTAATGAAAAGAAAGTGCGTCTGCTGACGATTCTCGACTGAATACTCCCCGCCTACCCCAACTGATAACCAATTTATTATTACACATCACTACAACATTGCAATATTCTTCGCAATAGGTAAATGACTTTATCACTGTGTTACAGAACATGTTTGTTGATCCGTGAACTAACAAGGTACATTTTTTGCCCATAAAAACCCAGTCATGACTGCAATCAACTTTTACGTCGATATGACTTGCAATCACGCCGTAAAGCCATTACCGTGATTTATATGACATAAAAAAATTCCAGCTAGCAATAATGGTTCAAAAATCTTTAGTACTCAAGAAAAAAAAAATCAAACTAAATACCCACCTGATCATCCGTTGTTTCATGATTTAAGCCGCCTATGAAGAGTTTCCTGAGTTGAGCTGGTCCTTCGCCTGCTAGTTGATTGGGCATCGGTGGCATCGGTTGGCCAGGGTAGTACTGAGGTGGCATCGACGTACCCATTGACGGAGGCATCATAGACGAAACTGCATGCGGATAATAGGTCAGAACACCGTTTATCGATCGAATAGGTAAATATATAGCAGGCTGCACGTACACACCACCTACACAAAAAAACGTAAAAAAAAGTCAAAGCAATAGTGTGTATGCGTGAAATAGTGATATTAAGGAATATCAATTAAGGTGACATGACTACGAGACCAACTATCCCCTCAATCCTAGGTGTGCCGACATATTTTTTAATAAAAAAATTCCCAAATATCGGCAAAGTGTAGATGATAGCAGACAGACCAAAGAACCATTACATTAGACGAAGTATATAATTCGGTTCTTTGATTTCACAGAAAAAAACTAATTTTGAGTGCGTGCAAGGTAACGGCAAATTGGCGTTTGTGTTTTGCTTTTTTTTATATTTTTCTGTTGCTTGTACGAAACATTAGGAAAATTGGTTAATTCGAATTACCTCCGTTTTAGACTGAATTCGCCAAAAACAACGCAAAAAATAGGGTTAAAAAGAAAGTAATTCGAGTGTACGTGCATGTGCTTGTGCAAAACTTGTCGTGAATTGCCAATACCAATGTGATAAGTGCAAGTTCACAGGATGTAGAATTTGCCTTCATTCCGTCCGCCCCAAACCAAAAACAACATGAAAAAAAACGAATATAGAAACCAAGTCAACGTATCGATACAATATTTCACGACGACAATCAAGAAGAAGAAAATCAGATATATAATAAATTATTTTACTATAATAAAATACTTACCCGATGAGTAAATGTGTGGGTACATTGATCGACGCAGACTGATGTAAAAAACTCAAGACGAAGTCTGCAAGAAAATTTTATTGCATACAAGGAGCATAAAAATATTGACTGATAACCACCGATAGACAAATTTTCGTACATCGACCAACGTCGGAGGGACTGCGATGAGACATTTTATAAAGATCCACCAGGGCAAAAAAAATTAAGCACCTGTTGCAATCTTTGGGAAGGGTCAAAAAACATAACTTCAAGTAGGGTTCAAAGAAACCTGGATGAAAGTACGGTTCATATTCTATTGCAAATTAAACATAATGCAAGAGAAGTGAACGTTTTGTCAAGGAAAGATAAATATAGAAGTTATGGGCATGATAAATCAAACGTTGGGGCATGACTTTAAGCGTTGTCAGGCAACACGTATACAAAAAACGGCTAGAACAAGTCATCCTCTCTGATTAAAAGTTAACAAACCTAAAAATTACGTTAGAAAGGGTTAAAAGATTTTTGTCTTGTAAACCAACCAAGATTCTTACTCTGTAGAAAGCTGTGATCAAACAGAAAACGTAGACAGCAGACGAAAAGCGATATGATCTCTCGTACCTTTAATGCAAATGCCATGCTGATTAAAAGCATTGCTTCCACGTGTATATAGAAAAAAAAGATGATTCCCCAAGACTCGTGTTGAGCAGTCAAACTTTGTGAGACTGATGCGGACATACAAACGGCGCTCAAAAGCATACAATTGGCACGATGCACGCAACGCCACAACTTGTTTACCTTAAAATTATTGCAATCAATGTTGCTCACTGACTGCGTCGAGGATATGGCAGTCTGACTTGATGGTTTCAAAGTATAGAGAAAATCAACAAGTTTTCAAAAGTAGAACAAAAGTATTATTTTTCTGTCTATTTTATTTTTACTCTTTTTTCCTAGTTGTTTGTTTGAGAAAACGCCGAACAACCGTGAAATGACAGGAACATAACCATCAACGAACTAGACCACAGGTCGCCGAGCTGCGGAGATTTACTCGTGTCAATCACTCAGCCATCGCGTCACCGATCATTGCTTGACTCCAGGAAAACCTTTGTTATTGATCCCGGTCTAGGCATAACAATTGATCAACTGTTGGATTTCTGCTCATTGTTTGAGGTTCGTAAACAAACGTAGAAGCAGGTAAAGAAGGACGGAAGACCGACTAGGTGCCGTAACAGTAACCAGACGTAGAATTCGGTATCGAATTTCTTCGTTTTTTAATAGCAAAGTATAATTAGCGCCCAACGTGAGAATGAGCTAAACCACTAAGCGCTATAGACTACCGTTTTGTGTTACAGCAATTGTAAGTCAGGTTCTTCACATTAGAAGGGTTTGTCGTCAACGAAAAACAGGACCTGTGCTCGAACTGCATTAGAGCGCATTGGTACGTTGAACGGAGTACTCGCAAGTGGTAAGAAGAAGAGTGCGCGCTATTGGGGGAAGTTGACAACGAATAAGACAACAGCGGGTGTGCTGTTAGACAATTGTAAAGGAGGAACCCTACCTAGAGCGCCCTCTGATCGTTCCTTGTGCTCTAGGTTGGCGTGTGAGCATGCTTCTTCATGTCCATCTTCTTCCCTTCTCTCCCGTCGTTGATCAGTTTGATGGAAATAGAAAGGGGGGCTGCTTTATGCATACATCGCCCTAGGCAAGACAGATAATCGGTAACTAATGTTTTTGAAGAGACAAGTGGACATCGGCTTGGTGTAGCGTTTCACTAATCTAGATGGTCAACTGCCTAAGCCTGGGCCTGGGCTTACAAGTTGTCATTTAAGCTTTCTTCCGCGTATCACAAACTATTATGAAAAAATTTATCGCTCTGGGCAATACCAACAACGCGGAAACGAATCGAAGATTCACCGGAACAATACAACACTCTAACGTCTTGGGTTTAATTACTTCAAAGATCTTGGGGAGAAAAAAGCGTGGCTTGTACGCAAGCAGTTTCTGTTTGACGTAGTTACATTGATCTCTTCTCCCCTCCCCAACAACGACGTGTGATGAGGTTGTGTTGCAGCGCTGAAGTCATGCGGAACTATAGCTTATTGCTCAAAGACTGAATGGTAGTTAGCTTTAAAAAAATTCTACTCTACCTACCGGGTCGTTCATGAAACATGCAGATGCACCCTGAGCATAGGTAAAGAAACAATTGTTTAATGAACTCAACCTGCATATACTCTGCGAAAAGTTGTCTTGAGCAGATCTATGCCTGCTTGGTGACGCGAAACAGTTGATTGACGCTCTGCTGCGTCATCACTATACTTGCCACAAAAAATTGAAACAACAGCTTTGACAAATTATTTTTTTGCCAACTGATTGTGTATTAAAGTAACAAAAACTTCTTTCCTGACAACGAGGGTTCTAGAGAGTGAATTATAATTTAGGATAAAACAATGACAACCCACCGCTGCTGTCAGTAAGTCTAAGATGTACCTGTGAAATATGAAACGTGCATTTGTTCACGTCTTTACTCTAGTCTGTTTTTAAAGCTTAGTTCTTAAAAATCAGGGCACTAAGCGCCTGGTTATCACAATTCATATCAATCAGAATGCTGCCATCGGTGTGTCAAAACCAAAGAACACACTAACCTTTTTATTCCAAGGTCTATCGTTGAAGAAAAAAATCAGAAAGAAGTAATCGTATTTACATATGATAAAGCAGAAACATGGTGTTACCCCGATATGATACAAAATAAAATAGCGCAGTTGAGTTGTTTGCAATTTGGATTCCTCGTCAGGGGATAGAAAAAAAAGTACCCTTTGACAAAGAAACTGTCACAGCTAAATTTAGCAACTTTTGAAGTAACAGAGTACAGAAGAAGAATGAAATTGCGTAAAACATAAAAAATATGTGAATTTCGCTCAAGCATACCTGTATAAAAAAGCCTAATGAGTATTTCAGAAATCACCGGATACTCGTGATTGACGTTCAAGGTTGACGCATCAGTGAAACCACCGCATGATAAAAATTCCTAACATCTTATTCGCTTCTTAAGCACGTTGTAGGTAACAGAAATCAATGCACAAGGTCCGTTGTACACCGGCGAAAAAATAACCGGAAAAAATTTAAGAGAGCGCCGTCAAGACAGAAGGAACACGGCTCAGGGGAGTGTATTATAGAATCTTGTTGTTGATAATGCTTATAGACTTGTCAACATGCGGACGTCTTGAAAATCCGTTGGTGGACCTCCCCCCCCCGCAGGTAAGCGGCTGGCGCCGAATTCCAAGGAGGCTAAAACTATTTAACACTTATCATTAGTGGATTGTTCCTTTGTAAAACGAAAACAAAGATTAGAAAAAAAAGTAGTTAGTTTTTTCACAAACCCCGAGTGCATTTTGTTGCGTTCAAACTATACAATTCATCGAGATTTTTTTTTCAATTTGAAACCCTGCCCCTTTTTACACAGAGCGATCGCATGTGCAATGCTCGCTGAATGTTCACAGACAAAAAAAGGCTTAACAACGCAAGTTCACAATGATCAAAAGTAAGGCGTATTTTGATTCCGGTTTTATCTGCAAAGAAAGAAACGGAACAATGATTAGAAGATTTAACTGATAGGAATGCTCGAAGGAAGCGTGAGGGTGTCTACATCCAATTCCCCGTAGTACAATAATCTGGTAAAATTAACACTTCACGTTGAGCGCTGAATTAATAAACTCAAGGTCTTAGAAATATGAAAATATCACTGGTCACCAAATCTTTGTTCGAACACAATGTTCTTTGCTCGCAGTTTAGTTGTTCGTCCATCGTTTGGTCACTCATCGATGCGTATGGCAATTGTGATCAAAATGAGACACACGTTACAAACCATAATAGCCTTATCTGTTACCCCAGGGAAGTTCTTTTGCGACCGACGCACCTATCTTACCTCTGAAGACACGTTGTATCGGCAAACAAGACAACAGATGACGACATGGCTCTAGTCTTGTTGATCCCTGTCTTCGTTCTTTGCGTCAAACAGTATGATGAATCCGTGGCCAGGTAGAGGTGTATGTACAGCAGTGAACTGCATCGTATCCATAATCGAAATCACATTTATGGAAATTTGTCGCGTTTTACAATGAGGAATCGATGTGTCAAATGTAAGAAAAATGAAAAATGATGAACAAGTATGCAAAACATAAAGCACGCTCTAGACATTGGATGCAGAGCTTGCGTTACCGTTTCCCTCGCCACGATCACGGCGGCGG
Source organism: Turbatrix aceti (assembly GCA_963969345.1). Classification (NCBI taxonomy): domain Eukaryota; kingdom Metazoa; phylum Nematoda; class Chromadorea; order Rhabditida; family Panagrolaimidae; genus Turbatrix; species Turbatrix aceti. The sequence goes on along the minus strand of OZ017770.1, from coordinate 1,683,030 downwards.
TTCTGGCGGACGAGAATCTCGCGCGGGAAGGATACATTGAGTTCGAGTAGAGACGGCAGCTGACGGCTGGGAGGCTGCGTAGTGACTGGAGGTGCCATGGAAGGCGTAGTCGTTGCGATGAGCGGAGAAGCCGTGGTTACAGGTTGGACACGACTCGGAGGATGCAGTATCATGTTGTTGATTATACTAGCCTGTACGTTCAGCTTGTCAACGTACAAAGGCTCGCCAAAAGTTTGGCTGTTAAAACCGTTGGCCGGACCTGTAGTTGGTAAATTATTTTTTGAATAAAAACTTGAGTCAAAAAATACTAAGCATACGTTAATGTATAACCTACGTTATTATTTATTTGTTACATACGTATTTACCCCCTGCAAATGTGGCGCACTTCGTTATAAAAGTGACCTGCGCATCAATCTTTTTATCACATATCCCCAATTATTAATTTTAAATATTCCAAGTTTTTATAAAACCGTACATCTGCGTTACGAGAAATCCGATTACGACTAGCTCCCGACTACTTTTGGAAACACGTTTAAACTCACTGGATGTCAACTGAGGAGCGCGCGAGATAGGCCCCCAAGCCTGAACAGCTTCGGGTTCATCTCCGGATCGCATATGGCTAATACCCATCTCAGGATTATAAAATCCAGGAGGTGTGGCCGTACCTGCAACAACAGAATCACGAAGCGGTACCGCCGACGAAATAGACGCCTGCTCCGCTAATAAGGGTCCAGGTGATGTACCGTAGTCTAAAACTCCGATTTTCAAAAAAAAACACATCATAAAACATTGATGCCTGTAAAGCACAGAAAGTGACAAGAAGCAAATCGGTCCAACCACCACCATTAAAAAATGCACCCGCCCCCACAAACTAAAAACATAGTTGCAAATATTGTGAACATTAATCCATCCATCCATCCATACTCGGCAAATCCAATCCATTGTGTTGTGTGTTGTGCAGAAACAATCCATTACGATGTTTTTTTACATAAAGCAATCTTGACAATTATGCAGCCAGAAACATCGAAAGGCAAACAACAAAGAAACAGAGTTACGAGAGAATTTGTGGGATTTCTATGGGAATCTGTGAGATTTCTATGGGAATCTGGGGGAGGGGGAATTTATGAGATTTCGATGGGAATTCGGGGGGAGAAAACTAAACACTCACGAGATTGCACGTGTTATCAACTATAATAGCTATTTTTTTTTGATTTTGTAATTTTGCACTTTTTTTGGGGACCGGAATCGTTGATATGTAGAGTGAGATTGATTACCCGTAGATTGAGTATCCGTAGAAATCGTACCTAACACTACATAACAAAAGGGGGCAAAAGCAAGGGAAAAACTAATAAAAACTATCGAACGAACTATGTATAATTTTTTAGTATGTGATCAGAAAAAGATTAGCTGAGATTAGCGTTAAACAAAAAGGTATCATCAGATCGACAGGTTAGTTAAGTTACTTAGTCTACGCATCTGACTCAGGGGGGTTCTGGAAAGGGTCCTCAGGCGGCTCTTCCGGAGGGCTACGGGGAGGGGAAACCAGCATACGCACGAGAAAGCAGACAACGATAAACTGTTGCCTCAAAGAAAGGCTTCTGAACATACCCATGATGCGGTAATTGCGCGAAGGGATGGGAATGCGGTTAGCGCCACTGGCAATTTTGGGAGAACGGTTCGGCGAGGCGCGCGAGAGAGGCGACTTGCGGCCAGGGCTGCGGTCGTAGGGGCGCTGGCGGCGGCGGGGAGACTGGCCGGTGGGACGCAGAGGTCCGCCGGGGGTCTGATAGGGCAGCGGAAGATCGGCGTTGTTGACGTCCTCGAAGAGTGCGCCGTTGGTAGCCTCGGTGTTGTCACGAGCGTTGTTCCTGTTCTCACGCGATGCGTTGTCGGCGGCCGCAATGCGGAAGGCAGCGTCGAGAATGAGATTCTTCTGGTTGGCGACCAGGGCTTCGCCGATGGCAGCGCGCATCTGTTCGGGGGTCGGAGGAACCGGAGGCGGCGGAGGAATGTAGTTCGACGGGATGCGTGTCGGAGCCGGGGGCTGATCAGTAGGAGGTGGATAGTAAGTCATGTTGCCATACTGGACGGGCGCGTCATTGAGACGGTAGATCGGGCCGGGGAAGTGTTCCGGAATCGAGTACAGGTCAAAGTCAACGTCGAAGGGATGAGGACCAACCCAGTTTTCAGGCTGGCGGTAGAGGTAGTAGTGACCGACGCGGAACAGGAAGCGGTCCGTGGTCGGGTTAGAGAGAAGGTAGTGTCCCTCGACGTTGAAGCGAAACTCCTGGAGCAAGCGAACTAAAATCGGCAGTAAAAAACCGCCATGTGCTTGGAAATAACCCACCCTGCTCGTCATGCTTCGCCTGAAGATGAACGAGCCAACGCATGTAATCCTCGTTGTTGCAGATGTAAGAGCTGGGAGGATTCTCGCTGCGGACCTTGATGAATTCGCGTACACGGCTGAAATAAAAAACAAAAACGGGGCCTAAAAATTATTCCACATAAAAACTCACTCCAGATCGATGGTATAGCGTTCGTGAACCACACGGCGAGCTTCCTGGAAGGCGTGGTAGTAGTTGAGCAGCTGGATGAACTGCTGAACAGGAATGACACCGGTCGCTTGAAATTGCTGAAATTTTAGGCCTGAGTTTTCGCACAAAATAGGTCAAAAATTGCATCTTACGGATGCAACAGCGTTCATCAGATCAATGACGATCATAGTGATGTTGCGGAGGAGTTCAGGAGAAGAAACGTTATCGCGGAGGAAAATTTCGAGGCCCGTGGGCTTGACTGGTTCAGTAGTCGGGTTAGGCTCGAGAACGGGGGGTTCCTCACCATCGGGGATGATTTCGTCTTCCGCGGGAGGCACGGGCGTAACGTTGTCGACAAAATCATCATCAGGATCATCAGCGTCATTGCTGTTGCTGTTGAACGAGCTGACCAGGCCTTCGGTGTCCGAATCCTCGGTATCAGAGTGAGGAGGGATGTTCTTCTTCTCTTCTGCCATGGCTGAAAAACGCGAAAGTGATACCAATAAGAAAAAACGAGAGAGCGAGAACGGAAATGACCGCACTCGTCAAAGAAAGTAGGTAAGAATGACAAAAAATGAGGACCATATGAGTCTGCGCTTGAAAATAAGCAGATGCGAACGCCACGTCAGTCACTCATGCAGCCAAGGAATGAGGTCCAGATCTGGGCCAGCAAAAAAGTTCATTCTCTGCGAGGCGACGAGAGAACACAATGCAAATTCCTGGCCTACTAATGCATTCTCATGTTTTTGTCGTTTACGTGCGCTTCTTCAAAAAAAATATAGCCTAAATTGGGCTAACAGTTTTGAGGTTTAAAGCCGATATCGCAAATAAAAACAAACGTGCGATGCCAAGAATAAAAAAATGCCGTAAATGTGCATAGTATGAGGTAAATATAAAAGCAATTACTTACCCTTGTCTACTTCAACAGCCTCATCCATGATAACAACAACGGTCGGATGCTTCGAGATTTCCCCTGACGTCGACCGACGGCAAGCGAGACGATTGATCGATGTCGCACACAGCGGCACACATGATGATTAAAACGGACACTTTGCCAAGCAAACAATCTGTGATTCCTTGATTGCGATCAAACAATGCAGGCTTGTCGTCGATTATGAATACATCAGAGCTTGGCTGGCGGCGATTTGACTTCTTTAAGCGTAGCGATGATGTGATTCCTTCCGAGCACAAGAAATACTTCAAAGTTCGTTGTTTTTATGCTTTAACTCAGGTCATCAGCCGGCACTTGCAGGACAAGAGTATCCGATGCTGGCAGTGTAGTATCCACAAGTCTTATGCTTTGCTCGGCGAGCAGAACGGCGATCTATTCAAGATCTCGCCGACATTCAAGTTTCTGTGCTGGAAGTTGTACCAGAAGGAACTCATCGCTTTGTCACTAGTCGACATCGGTCATACGGACGTTGTTGCAACGATTGGCGTTGGTTTTTATTGTTTACACTCGCTTTGTAATGCCTGTCTTTGCAGAAAGATGATCAATGGATTCTCAAAATCTGGGACATATCTGGTTGGGAAGACAGAGTGCCACACTGCTACGTATCAATTCCAATCAAGAATATCTCAAGTCACTTTGCCGTTTCTGTAGGCGTGAGCCCAGACAAGAAGTTTATCGTTGTCGGATTTGCTGACGGTGGACTCTACTACAGTTGTGGCGACGTCACCGATGAGCGATCTCGTCGGTGGAAAAACATGCGTGACGGAGTTCTGGATTTGCCCAACGGCGTACTTTTCGGGCTTGCAACTTGCCAGACTGGTCCTGAGCTCAACGTTGTCTTTGCCGTTTTTTCAAACGGTGTCATGGGCTTTGTTGTCAAGGAGAAGGTTGTTCAGAAAACTCAGTTGTTGGATGCCAAAGAAATTCTCGAAAATTGCTGGTTTTTCAACGCTCATGATAATCAGCTTGTTGTTGGCAATCGAGAAGTGAGTTTTCTGATCTCGCTGTTTTTTAAAATAACTAAATTTTCTTACAGACCGTTTACATCTACGACGCCGACAGAGCCCTGGAAGACGGATTCGAATATGGGCGCTGCCTTGGCCTGGCTCGTGGCTTGGAGAAGGTCTGCATGGTTGGCGGATCGTCGTATATCGCGGTTGTCACGAAACCGATATCCAATCTACCGTTTGTCTTTGCTCTGAGTGAATGATGTTTGAACACAAAACCATCCTTTTTAGCGGAAAAGTAGGCAAGAACGTGCTTACCGTCTACGACATTGACTGCCGGTGTGTATCCTACATGAATCCAGTCGATGGGTGCCAGCTTTTTATAATGAACGACAACATTTACGCACTTTTTGACTCAAATGGCAGCATTTCTGCTTTCATTGACTCGCCCACTTCTGACAAGCTGAATCTTGTAGTTCAGAAGGATCTTTACGACGTTGCCATTGTGTTCGTTCATCACTGAAGTGATTTTTACTAACCCCGGGGTTTCAGGTTTGCCAGGCGTGCAAACAGTCCCGAATTGCCACATATTCAAGAGAAATATGCAACCTATCTTTATCAGTATGTTTTTATTAGTTTTAACACTGCGATAATCCTTTTTTTCAGACGAGGTGATTTTCAAAACGCAGTGCAGCACTACACTGAGACAATTGGCTATCTGGAGCCTTCCCAGGTTATCAAACTTTTTATGGATGGCACTCGGGCTCCACAGCTGGCTTTATATCTCGAAGCTGTTGACAAGCGGCTGCAGAACCTCTCGGCTTCCGGCCTGATGCTTCTTCTCGGCGCTTATGTGAAAATGGATGCCAAAGAGAAAGCTGCGAGTCTCATCGGGAGATTTGATGCTCTGGACAACGAGAATATTGATACCATCGTCAAGGTAGGTCATGGGTTTCTTATTTTTACCTGACAAACAAGACCTTTTTTAGCTGCTGCGAGCCACCGGACACTTTGATCTGGCGAAAGAAGTCACGAAGAAATTCCGCAACTACGTGTTGTTATTTGCGATCATGATTGAAGACCTAGGAGATTACTCTAGCGCTGTCACCGAGCTCAGCCAGATCGAAGGAATGGAGCTTTACGAGATTCTGGAAGCGTATGGACGTACCATGATCGAGAAAGAGGAGGACCGAGTGTTTGACGTCATCAAACGCGCTGTAAGCATGGAACTTGTCAACATTCCCGTACTCCTGAAGCTGCTTAACAGTCGACCGGCTCATTTGAAATCACTTTACGATCAAGCAAATCCTGTAGGGGTTTTTTTACTCTGAAATTCAGTCTACGACGTGACATTTTCAGGGCGTAAAAAGAAACGTCGCCATCAGAAATGCAATCATTGAACATCTATTAGAACGTGTAAACTCGAAGGAAATTATGCTGCCACCTGAGAGTTTTTATGAACTCGTCAACGATGAAAACTACGAAGACGCTTTGTGTGCTGCCCAACTTCATAACTATACACCACTTGTCATCTATGTGCTCAGGATTCAGAAGAGGTACGGCGAACTTCTGCGATACCTGCTTCGAGTCGGGCAAATTCACGATGTCATGCAGGAATGCGATAGCAAGAGGTCTGTTTACAGTATTTTGGTCGATTTGTGGATTTGCGTACTATTTTGGTCGATTTGTGTGATTTTACAGCGTAAGCGATATGTGGATGGAATTGCTGGCTTTCATCGCTCAATCTGCAGATATTGATCAGAGTAACGTTGTAGAACTATTGAAAATGTGAGTTTTGGAGTATTATGGGGCTTTTTTGTACCGGGACAAGCCCATGTACCTAAATTTTTGAAATTTGTATTTCAGTCTGAATACGACAAAATCAGTAAGCCCGATGATTGTGTGCAAATTGTTATCCGAAAATAAGCAGATAATGGTTGCATCCGTCAAGCAATACGTCGAAGAATGGATTCGTCAAGAAAGTGAAAATATCGGAAAACATGTGAAGGAAATTGAAATTAAGACAAAAGAAGCCACAGAACTAGAACAGGAACTTGCTGTGTACAACGAAAAGTAATACTTCCAAAATTGCGCGATTGATTTGCAATATCACATGCAATTTTTGTAGGTTTCAATCCTTCCAGTCCAGCAAATGCGCGGCCTGCCATAACCCGCTACAGCATCCCAGCGTGCATTTTTTCTGCAAACACTCCTATCACTCCCACTGCTACGAATCGCATAGCGATAAGAGTCAGGGTTGTCCGTTGTGTGAATCCTCCCATCCGGTAACTTTCGATGACGTTCAGCCGACTTTGACATCTTTCGAGCAGCTCGATAATGATGTACGTTTTTGTCATTGCATTTCTTGTGTATTTCATTATTTTTCAGATCCACAACTGCAGCAACATCATGTCAGTAATAGCTGAATATATATCAAAGGGTCTTTTTGACGATAAGCCCGTAACCGATCAACTCACGTCTCTGCACTCACTCAACCCTTTTAATGAGCCTCACATTCGTTCAACGAATCCTTTTGACGAGGACTAAGCTAAACTGTTGAATTAATATTTATTGTGGTAATAAAGTATGGTATATCAGTCGAAAATACGAGGGTCATGCCAGGGATGTTCCAACGAAGCCGGCGTATTTCATGCCGGTGGTCAAAGTTTTTCTTTTGTTTTTTCTAATGAAGACTTTGATAACCCCAACATTTATAGTTGATTCACCTGAAAAAGAGAAGATCGCTCTGTGGATTGCTGCAAGCAGATCCAAGCATTTGAATGGTCAAACACCTCACAACGAATACCGTCCTCCCTAATGAAATTCAAACCGGCATTTTTTTGGCCGGCTTAGAACATTTACAACATGAAAGTCGTCAAAATTTGTAAGTTGCTGTTTTAAAAGTCATACCTAAACAAGGACTAATGTTTTTATAATCAAAACTATTTTCTTTTGCTCTAAGTTTTATTTCTGGGCCCAATGCCTGTCTCCAAAACGTTGTAATTCAAATCAATTTTTTTGTGTTTTTATTTTCGAGTAACAAAATAACCGGTGCCAGCCCGAAAATCCGACCTGAACGGCTACCCAACTCAACCAGACATGATTTTCGGGCGGGTTACCCCAATTTTCGGCTTCGAGTCAGGTACCCCAAAATTCGGGAATATTCGGGTTTTTTTAGCACTGAAAATTACATATACTAATACAATTTTACATTTTTTTGGGATGAAAATACTGATTCGTTATCCTATATAATTACAAATCAGCATAATGTGATTGGTGGCTGTTCGATGAGTATTTCCATGGGTATACAACGATGAATACGACAAAGCAAAAATCTAAAAATAATGATTAATTAATGCATTTTTCTAAATATATCTACCTCAACCGTAACGTAATCTCTCCCATCTTGTGTTAACAGTCTGATGAACTGACACTTGTGCGATGTATACTTGAGGACTGAAAGTACTTGCGTATATTTTTTTGAACAGAAACTCGCACCATTTATGTGTAGGCCCTTTGCCAAGTCAGCATCTTGGGGGTATACATAGGAGTAAAAACTGTCTCCCTTTTTCCATCCAGGGTACTGTTCATCGCTTCTACGCATTTTGGCATGTTTGTTGAATATCATTGTTATGCTAAATTGCGTTCAGAATAGGATTATATCGTAAGGGATCTGGATATCCTAGTTCAACTTACTGGGGATCAACATAGACGATTTTGAATTCAGCATCGGTACTCACAATGAATTTTTCGGATGTTAGATGCATTGTTGTGGTTATTCCCGATAAATGAGGTTGACAGAAGCCAACAATGTACATACCAGAAGCTTTATACTTGGCGGTCAACGTGATTTCTATTGGCTTGTATCCAGCGTTCGGATTTTGGTAGTCTCGAGATGTGCGCTTGCTAAGAGTTGATTTGATGCGAAAAGTCCCTGTAGCCGAGTTTGGGGGGAATTGTACCGTTGATGTGAGCTGAAAACATGTTTTTTTGAACATTTCTTGGTCGTTCTAAAGCTACTTTTTGAAACTCCGCAGCATCGGCTCGGTGTAGGTAGTTCCAAAAGCGATTTCCTGTCATTTCGACTTGTGAAAGCCCAAGATGTAAACTAATTGTCTCAGACACGTATAAGATATCTCCACTTTCGGTTAGAACCAGGAGAAAACCGTCAATTACCTGAAAATAATTTTTTAAATTTTTTGTATTTAACAATTCGCTTACATCAACTATGAAAGGCAAATTCACGTTTCCGGCTACTCCACCGTACTGGTAGCCGAGCAAATGATGCAGACGAATATAACTGGATGCCAGACGTACGATAGTTGTCTTATCAATATGCTGCTCACTGATAGCCCGTGAAATAGGCAGCACCTTACCCAGTTTTTGAAATTCCTCGGCTTCTTGGCGTCTACGTTGCTGTGCGACATTTCGTTGTCTGATTGTGATCGCAGTCGCTGTGGATGTTTTCTTCGACGGTACTTGAATTGCCGGGGGCTTTGTAGGGGTCTTGTCAGTCTTGATAGACGCAAAGGTACGATGATTTGATAGCACGATGGACTGGTCGGGGTTCAGAATTGACCAACTCACGTAGTCATTCATAGTTAGTACTTGCTTACTCGGCTTCACTTTGTTGCCACTGGCTGGTTGGATACGATGACAACCGATTAGCCGTATGCATGCTTCGCCTCTGCTTGTGTTAGCATAATGAATATAGATGTTCCAACTTGATGCCCCAATGTTAATTTAATTTTTTTCATTGTTATGTGGATAGAATTAAGTAGTGTCTTGTTTCGCCAACTAACTGTTTGTTTTAATTGACGTTTTTGTACATGATCCTATCTTCCCAAAAAAATATTTGCATTTCGGGGCTGTCGCGAGCACCAAAGCAATATAATGTAACAACCCCTCGTCTTCTGATTATGCGCATGCACATGCCGTCACTGGGGGTAGATTGAAGTGGACATGCTTTGACTATCCTCTCCCTGCTCGACCACAAAGCCTTACAGTCAAGGTTACTTTTGACATACCGTTGCGCGAAGGCCATTCAGGGTGCGGCAACGACAGCCGCTAAAATTCAAGCCACTCTTCTTTGGTTGCGTGCTGCACAGTCTTGCATGCCTACCGCCGATCTGACAATTTGCGTCTTTGCCACTCGGTCAAACTACCTGCATCTACGGGGTCGCCCATTTTGGGGTCTTGAGACACGACATCGGAAGATAGAGGCCATCCCAGTCGCTTGCAGCACCGGAATATTCTTTTTGGTCAGTCATGCGATTTTACAATCCTAAAATTTTTTATATACAAAAATACCCGACAACGAAACTCTTAATTGAAGTAGGTGGTTGTTGTAAGTGGTATTCGCTTCGTACGCCAAGCACATCTACGTGCGTCTTTGTCGTAAAGCACTCTACAAAAGGTATTGTATTGAAAAAAGCTTGACGGATATGCGTAGAATGTAGATGTGCATTAATTTGTCGCACTTTCAATGCTGCTTACCCTCTACAGTCTTGTTTGTGTGAATGGCACCGAAAACCTCCACATTGTTTGCCAGGAAGCTCTTGGGAGCGAGTACAAATGAATAACTAAAGGTCAATGCATGGTCACAAAACTCAAGTTTTACCTTGAAAGCATAAATGCATGCAACAGCCTATCGCCGATGCATCAGACTCACGGATAGGCTCTCTTTCTTAGCGGAAGATACTTATCGGGAAAACGCTTCCTACCTAAACCGTTTATGGGAGAAACAGCTCCGACTGCTGCTCGGCTGGATTTTAACGCACCCATCCACGCTTCATCATTTCTCTTTCTTGGAAAGCCTTGTAAATCATCTCTTGCTCCAAACTTTTGCATTTTAGATCGACGTAATAGCAGCGTTGAATCGTCGGTTCACTGCAAGACCAAGGTCATGCGACGCGAAAAAGCTGCTTGTTGTTGGTGTTGTCGTAAAGCTATTTCAATTTTGTTATGAGGCCTTCGTTCAAAGTTGTCGCAATCGTTTCTTTCTGAGGAAAATGGGAAAAAATACTAGGTGCCCCAAAGTGCCCCAAAACGAAGGAAAGGGACGAAGTTGACTTGATTGAAGCGACAATTGTCTGACTTCATGAACGTCCTTCAACGAGCATCAACTTAGCGGATTACCTCTTCGAAAGCGGAAAGAAAAGGAGGACGGCGCGAAGACCAGCAATTAAAGCTTTAGACGATTGGTGAACGTTTACGGGCGATCGCGTACAATTACATACACACAACTTCTAATTAAGTTGACGTTGGGTGCTGTGAGATGGATAGTTTTGTGCTTGATACTTTTTGTGCTTCAAACTATATTGTGAATGGCTTTTTTTAGGGCGAAATGACTTGGGATGCAAGAGTTTAATAAGGGTTACTACCATACCATACTTGTGATTGCATTTTTCTTTCAAATCACGGATTAGGAATGTTGTTGTAGTGTTTCTTATTTCAATCAGCTTCTGTACAACTTCGAATGAAATATCGTCTCAAAAAAAGTTTTTTTTTAACTGCGAGCTTATGTTGGTGCGCATTTTCCATCAAGTTTGTCGAAATCAGGTCAGTAGCTCTTGAATTTCTGCGTCATTACAAGCGGTCCGACTAGTCACGCATCGAGCTCAATGATGGCTTTTGTTGATTATTTTTCTGGAGTTGTGCATACATTTTTGTTCCCCCTTTCTTTTTGATTTTGTGTTGCCTATTGAAAATCAATTGACTGAAAAGCTGCAGTAGCAATTTTTAACCTTGGACGTACAGAAAGAGTTAAAACATGCATGCTAAAAGGGCTTTGAAACCGGCTTTTGGGGCCTACGCCCGGGTCAAATGGCTTTGTTCGCAGCAACTTCACGTCTCATGCCTCGCCTCCGACTCCAGGCGTCTAACCTCGCTTTCCATTTATTTTTGACTAAATTTGACGTGCAACAACGACTGACTGTTTTGATTCATCCCGAGCGAGGGCAATAGAAAAAGCGTCACCCTGATTGCCTCCGTCCAAAGAGAGTAGTAATGCGCATTTCAACCCAACGATCGACGCCTGTCTAGTCAGCGTTGAGTAAAAGCACGCAGCATGGAGCCAGTATTAGGACCTCAAGGTCATTCAAGCTATTGCGTGCTTCTGCTGCTGTGAGCTGGTTGACACTGCTGCCTGATTTGTTCAAAGTACGCTTGATTTGATAGAAAACATGCAGCGTCCTGACTCAAGCCTAACGACTGTCGGTGGTACCGACTACTGTGCGCGTCTCTCTTTCGACATCGATAGCGATAGCAAACCGTGCCGCACAACGCATGTATTGCGTATATAGTTCCTGTCTGCAAGCGATTGTTGTCGTCGACGCTTCTCTTTTTTTGAGCTTTTAGGCAATCTACCGGTGGTGTAGCATCGCCGACTCATTGGCTGTTGTTCTGTACGAAAGGCGAGCTAATCAGAAACAGAAGACAATGTGGGCCAATAAACATGTAACAACAAGCTTCGCTGTCGCCTGAGACGAGATAGCAGAAATACTTGATGCCCGCTCGTCTTCCCTTGCCACTTCAAAAACCCGTCAGTTGGAGTCGATCGGCATTGTTTGTGCGCGCAGTTCAGGCTTGCTAGATTGAGCTGCACTATTGCTTGTTGATGCAGTCTATGGCTAGTGTCGTTATTGTTCCTCTCTTTCCCCTCTTCGAAATTGCCTGCCGGTCATCATCAAGCGCGCGGCACAATACCAAATTTAGGCATTGTCAAAGCTTTTGTTGTTCATATTTATGTCCTCGCAGCGGAGAGATCACGATGACATGCATATTCGCAGGTCGCGCTTTGTGCCAATCCGGTTTTATCCGCTGTCATGTAACGCTCCCTGCCGGCGCTTACTGCCACCGACAACGACCAACTCTGTTGCTTTTTTTCTTTGTCTCCAAGAATGCGCAAACGCCTATGCCAAGCGCCGGGCGTTGTGGCATCAATCACCCGGCATAGTAGTAGCTAGTAATCCGCGCGATGCAACTAGTGAAAGGCTTTCTCCCTCTTACGTCCTTGAACACTTTTTCTTTGCCGTAGCAAAAATCGCTTAACCTGTGAAGGGGAAAAAGTTTCAAGGAAAAGGCGCTTACTTTTTTGGTCGATGCGTTCTTTACGATTACGCATGCTTATTTTTTACCTGTGGCTGACGTTTAACCTGACAGAAATTCTGCGCGATCATGCATTATGCCTCCGGACTCGACGCACGCTAACACTCCTGCTTGTGAGCGTCGTGTTTTATAAGTGTTTTGAAAACACATCACTTTTTTTGTATAGGTCACATGACGGAATATAACGTGCTCCACCTTTCTTCACGCTGCTGATTGGACTCCAAAAAGTTTTACTCCCGCTGAGATGCTGTGATGTCGACCTTCTCGACGCTGCTGCTGCGCGTAGTGCTTTTCCTATCCTTACCGGTTTTGCACTTTCGGCGTCGTCCTCAAGACCGCTAAAATTCTGTCATCATGGCTGTTGCTCATTTTAATCAGTAAAAACCTGCCCTGATTTGGAGCGTTAAAAATGCAAAGCAGCGAAAACATCAAGCGCAGCAAAGCCCATACTTGGTGTTTTCTGTTTTTACGGTTACTGGAGAGTCGGTTGTAATTTTTTTTCCATGAAGCCGTGTAATTTTTTTCCAATGTTTCTCGTTTATGACAGGTAACTTGTGTATGCTTGATGATAGATAGATTCTCTCATGTAGGATTTCAAAAACACAGAGAGTGTGTCGGTCTCTCTTTTTGGGGCCGCTGATTCGTCCAGTCGAAGCCGATGCGCTGCTACCATCATAAGCTGTGCATTATTCTTCGAGAGCGTTACTGCTGAATTAAATTGTGTACAGTCCCCCCAATTTTCCGAGCCTACAGTCGTGCGGCATTTGTCCATTTTTGTTTTCTACGACAGCTACACTTTTTGTCACTAAAACAAAAATTATGTTTCGCGTTTTTTCCCGTCGTTGATTTTTTGGAAGGAGACAAATACGGTTGTTGTCTATGCTGGTGGCTTGAAGCGAAGTGGAGTCTTTGCTTTTAACTCCTTTTTTATCTAGTTGGGGGTAGAAAAGGTTGCAGTTATATACAAAATAGCAATAGCATCAAAAAACCCGATCTTTTGTGTTCTTTCGATTCGCCGGGGCAGAAGGCGGTCCAGAAAAGCGAAAACACGTCGAAAACGTAACGCGTGCTTTTCATGTTTTACAACAACTTGTGAAAACTTTTGTCTCTTAACTTCTGACGCACTCTTCAGATCTTTATGATTGCTACTTTTTGGTGCTTCTATGATGAACGTCCTACGTACTGTTGGCGGAAGGAGGGGTAAAGGATTCTCTTTCTATTTTTCTCCTAACCACAATGTGACACTTTTTTGACGCTGTCGGTTGTGTGCTTAATTATTCTTCCACGAGATTCATCATCGAACGCTTGCGTGAAATTGTCTAGTCCTTGGGGCGGTAACGTGATTGCATCGAGGTTAGGCGGCAACTCTCCTCTCTCCCTCTCTTTCTTCCTTTTTTGGTAGTCTGAAAAGTTATTGTTTCTCGGAAACTGTAATAATGCTTTTCGTCAATGAACAACTGATCCTACTGTTTCCATCTCAAAATAAGCGATTCATTTTGTTTTATTTTTTTTCTTATAACACGTGTCAACATACTTAAGCTCCACTTTGTATGCATATACGTGTTAATTCGATCGCGAAAATGCAACAAGCTGACTGTCAGATACTGTGTTTGTCGTTCTTCGAAGCCGATAAATGAATATCCCCCTCTCTTTCTCCCATAAACCTTGCTACAGTCTCGAGCTTTTGTACTGCTACTAATGGATGTTTGCCTTGTTTGCGAGCGAGCGGAGAGGATATGCGACACAAGCGTGTCCTCTTGTACAGGTATGGAAGCTGGTTGGTTGGCTATGTATTTTGTCCTAAAATAGGTTCTTTAAAAAAAGCCGAGTTGAATAAAAATGAAAAATTTGTGGAATCAAAACGAGTCGGTAGACGAGAGGTGGTCGGTCAGCAAGGGTTGTGTCAAGTTTTGTTCACATGGTCATTCCATTCATTTTCCTTTTGTTTTCATTATTACGTCTATCATCATTTGTTTCCTCCCCTTGTAAACAGAAAACAGACATGTCAAAAAACGTGATCCCTTAGCGCTCATTAGGTTTGGTGATGAACCGCGCACATGCACATTTTTTACGTATCTTATTTTTTTAAAGTCACTAATTGGAACCGGCGCGTTAAAGGCGTTGCGTTAGCGGCTTGTGAAGTCTTACTGTAGACTCTTGACGAATAGCTGACAGCGGTGTTGTTGCAGCCAGCCAGCTTGTGCGCGTGCTTGGTCGAGCAAGACAAACAAATACCCCTTACTACTGTCGAGTGTTGCTTTGAAAGCAAAGGCAAAGCGCATTTGGTTAAAAAAATTCTGTTTTACAGGAGCGACCAAAAAAGGGTCGCAAAGTTTTATTTATCACAAAATGCATCGTACAATTGAACAATACTTTTTTGCCTGCATGTGTGTCGCTAGGTTTTGCTCTCCCAGTATTAGCAGTGAGTTGCATGATGGATTTCTGTGGGACTAGCTTACGCAGCAGCAAACCATCGGTATTACTTGGAGAGAAAACAATTATCTCCCCGCTTCTGTTCATGGTTGGTAAAAAAGAACCACAATACCCACTCCATACCGAGCGAGCTTCTGTGGCTGCGAGTGGTGGTAATGCGTGGACTTGTTTTTATCGGACGGAACAACATGGTACACTTGCTACCGGCAAATTCAAAAATTGGGGGTGTTATTAAGCAATCACCGATGAAAAAGCATGGCTGATTCTACCGTAGCTTGTGGTGATGTTGTCTGCCTTTGCTCAATATTGTATCGGGTTAGTTGATCGTGGGGGGTTGCTTGTGTGCTTGTACTTGCGCTATTTTATTGCATTCTGTATTGAGTGAAGAGCGATGGAAGGGGGGTTTTGCGCCTCATATCTGGGTAATGTTTACTCAAAAAGCTATCAAATAAGACACTTAGAAAAATTTTACAAAGTTTGTTGCTGTTGATCTGCTCATTTTCACAGAGTGCCTCTTTTCTCGCTACTGTGCGCAAGCTGAAAACGGAAAGAGAAAGGGTATGATTCATAAACCCACCCGGTAGTTATATTCATTCGTCTGTTCCAGATTATTGCTAGAAGTAAAAAGGAACTCTGACTGGCTGTATGCTTTTTTTTCTTAGTTGCGCTTTTCTGAAAACTCTCCAACCGCTACCATCTAGCTCGTTGAGTTGTTTCTCTTAGAAATACGGTCACATCAGAGAGGTTGGCTGTCTGGCTTTCCGAAAAATGGTAATGGTAATGTCTTTTCATTCTGACCCTTGCGCAAAGCAGCCATCGCCAACAGCGCAAGCCTTGAGACGATCTGGGTCGCAGCCAGCGTGATGACTAGGTGCATCACGTTTTACCACAAAGCATGCAAAAATTTTAACATACTCTCCTCCCATACGCTAATGAGATTACCACCGTGAAGGTGAGGTGGACGCGAAGAGAGAGGAATTGCCATTTTGTGTAGATACAGTCAGACGACTGGCTTAAGATTTTTCGAAAGCACCATTGTAGGAGGATTCTAGAGCCTTTCTGTGCGCGAAAATTACGGATGGCCTCGGTGCTACCAATATAATTCTCAGCATTTTGCGTTTCTGACTTTTAAGGCTGAGGGATTAGCTGGAAAGTACGATTTTGCGGCGATCGCGTACGTCAACTTGTCGACTCGGTCATGGAAAGACTGGAGTAAGGGAAGACTGAGCAGGAGGGGCTGCGCATGTAAGCCAACAGGAGGAGCTTTCGCAGAGTGCTCAACTTGTAGCAGCTTCAAGGTCGCCGTACAGTGGCAAGGCCGAGAGCCATTGTCGCACCTTTTTACGGAATAGTCGTAGGAGCGACGAAAAGTAGATTGCATGCGCAACTAACCGCCCTCTTCTTTTTCTTTTTCATGTCTTGGTTGTGGGGACTTTCGATCACAATTACTTGATTGCTGCTACTTGGCGAAGACGCTTGCTGGGGTTTCGTTTGCTGCATGCAACAATCCTCTCCATTTTTTCTTCCAACCCAACTTAACATTGCTTCACCGTACTGACACTGCCCTGTTGTGTAGCAGCGCACTCATGCATCGCTATAATCATCTTGGGCGAGCGGACGAGACGAGATATTATCGGGATACGATTTGCGCAAAACTGTTTCTTTCTACAACAAAGTGCCGATGACAGTTCTTGCTTCCGCACCTAGCTAGCAATATATCTTTGCCCTGTCGATGATGAATATCTTCGACATTACAGAGTAGTCAGAGGAAAGGGTGTGGGTAATATCTATCGGTCATGCGAACGACACACAACGTCCTTTGATGGCTGAACCAATTTACCGAAGGCGGTAGTGGCTTTCTTCGAATACGCACGATGCCGTTGCACATTTCTACGTTTAGCATCCAAGTTTTGTGACTTGATTATCCTTTTTTGCTCTCTCAAACTCTATGAGGAACACGAAATGCTCCCAGTGTGTGTGTGTCAGGATAGGATGCTTTTAGGTCAATCTAGGTCACTTGCGGAATCTACAAACAGCCCCGCTGGTTGTCGTTCGGGGGCCGTATAGCCTATGCGAGACACACCTCCACAGGAGCACTTTGCTTCCCATTTTTGATTGTTGTTGCTGCTGGAATAGCTCATCGGGGTGACAAAGAGACGATGCTCGTACCGCCGTGGATCCATCGCGCAAAAACCCAACCACCAACGATCGTCCTTGGGCTTTCGTCGATCCAGTTGCACACTATGCTGCGTCTTGTGGTTCTACTACTTGTCTTTTCCTTTTTCCGCATTTGTCATTGTTACTTGTATCTTTGAACGGAAGTCGGCTAAAATACAAGCATGTCAAATAACCCCGTCGACAGAATGATAGTTTTTTTGTTCTTCCTCCGTACCCGACGACGGCGATAGTCTTGCGCTTGCAGCCGGAATGCAAATGAATGGGTTTCCTACCGAAGCGAGTTTAACAATAGGCGCGAGTTCCAAGTGCCATTACAGTCCAGCCGTCTATTTTTTCCGAGCTATTTGCCAAGGATCTCACTGCCGCCATCTGACCGGAATATGACTCGTTTTGTATTTGACACCTACGCCGATGCTTAATTTGGCTCTATGCCGACTCATTTTCTTTGTACCGATACCAATGTCATGGGTCTTCATCCAGTCGTGTTGTATTTTCTTGGTTTTTGTTTACTTCTGCTAATTAATCCAAGATCAGGTGTTTATCGATATTTGTTTTTTCGGTTTCACAACATAGTCTAATTCTGTCCTATACGTGTTCTTTATTATTGCGCAAACGTGTTTTTTTGTTTAAGATGTGAAAGTCAAGCTTTGTTTTTTTTCCAGGTGTCTTCCAGATATAGATATGCCTTATCGTAGTGAACTCAAGCGACCAGATTTGAAAGGTACATTTGAAAACTTTCATTTATATATTTTTTAAAATAATTTGTTGTTTTAAATTATTATTAAATATTTGTTCAACTCCCGACATTTGTTTAACGTTAATTTTGTTAGGTCAATTTCCATGCTCGGTATGCTCGAAAATCTTCTGTCATTCCTCCAGCTTGTCCCGTCACCGTATGCAGGCTCACTTCAAGAGCTACATCTGCATGGTTTGCAATCAAGAGATTTCCAGTAAGTTTACGCTCATTTATCGTTTTTTTTGTGAATTGATTTATGAAATGCACATTTGGGAAATTTAACGTTGTTTGTACCTTTTTTTTCACTCATGCTAACCCAGCAGGATAGCTTTACCTGACCATGGGTACCAAGCTAATCGGGACAATTATATCTTGTAATTGTTCAGCTATCCGCTTAGCTGGATAATTTTTAAATGCTCTAGCTAGCAGTTTACTGGAACCATACTGAGATTACCTGTTGGAACTGCTTTTGTTATTATTTTTCCAACACCGTAGGCAGCAACCGGTGCTTGTAACTATCACCAAAATCATACGTTGCATTGTCTGTGAGAATCGTGCTTTTTCGACTGTAGAATAGGTCGTAAATGAAGAGTGGCGTACGTACAGCCGTAAACCTTCGTTACCCCATTCGCTCTTGCCATAAAACCCTTTTTTGAAACTGTTCCACTTGACAGGGTGGGGGAAAGCACAGCGTGATTCCATAAGCGGATCGTTCGTGCGGCTTGCTTATTGTTGATGCTTTGTAGAGATGCATGCACACCGTTCGCCCCATGCCAAGGTCGTGCGCATGAGATTGCGATTTTCGACAATTCCTATGCCTATACGACTTTTTATTTGACCTTTTTGCTACTAGTAGCTTTTATGTCGACCGAGGGACACCTGTTGAAGCAGAATGTTTCTCATGAAACTGAAGTTTTAAAAAAACAAAGGCAATGAAAAATGATTGTTCGTTTACAAGTTTCAATTTATCATTTGTAGAATTTTTGATTGTCTGAATCATGCAAAGTTGAAAATGAATGCAGTAGCTAAAATTGTACCATGATAAAATAATTTATGCCTTATGCCCCTAACATTATGAGAAAAGCTTGATTCGGGGACGTATAATTACAAACTGCGTTGATTGACACGGACTTTTTTCAGGCAATGAGACGCTTCGCTCGCACATGATGAAGCAGCATGATATCGCGCGCATGTTCATGTGTCGCTGCTGTAACTGGGCTTTTCCTGACAAGACTAGTCTTCATGTTCATACTTCTTCATTGACGAAAAATGGTCCACCTGCTGACTGCAAGGTACTCGCCCGGAGCTTTGCCGAAGGAGGTAATTTTAATTTTTTTGTTGTTGATTACGTCACACAATTTCTTAATGTACGCGTTTCGTTATAACTCGTGTTTTTCATTTCAGATGAGCCTATCGGAATTCAACAGGACTTGCACAACTCTCCATCGTCCAGCCCCCCTGAGCGTCGTGAGTATATGACTCCGGAAGCCGAGGTTCCGCCTCTGATCAACAACGTCGGTCTTGGAATTCCGCCCTTCAATAACCCCCGCGCGATGCAGGAATTCCTCGCTAACTTCCAGAATATGAAGCGATCCAGTGAAATCGCGGCTGCTGCTGCTGCTAATAACATTGTCCCAGATATCCTTAAATCACCGCTTTCTAAGGCCACTCGTAAAGAAGTCGAAGCCGAGCACATCGTTGCTTGTCTCCCAGATTTCATTAAAAACAATCCTCTCTTCTATAACCTGCTGAAGCCCACGATCAACATGCCTCCTTCCGTGATGCCTGGAGTGGCCTTGAAGCGACGTCTTGACGACGATGAAATCTCTTCGACGAAACTACCGAGGATTGACGCCTCGCCTCCTCATATCATTCCTCCCCCGCTTGCTGACATCATTACTCCTGAAATCATGCCAACCGTTGTCCCTACCGAAAGCGCCGGTGAAAGCCATACGGTTAACGACAGCATGTCTCACAAAAACAAGCGTAAATCTCGAAAACCTCAGCAACTTCCTCAGAGCGAAGCTCTCGCTGTCGGTGTGGACGTCAACGACAACGTAAGTTTGTCTTTCACGTGCCCATGAGTCATACGTTAAAAATGTTATTTGCAGATGGATGAAAGTGAGAGCGGAATGAGCGAGCATCAAATGTCGCCCGCGTCTGATTCCCATGCTCCAGTCACCGCTGATGGTCGCGAGAGTGCCGGCAATGATCTAGTTGAATACAAGGAAAAAATCACATCAGTGGCGCGCAAAATTCAAGCCGGATTGAGCCAACCGAATGCCAACGTTAGTGATCTCCTCAACTTGTTCTGCCAAACTGCTTTGGCCGATAACCAATAGATTCTCCCAATGATACTCTTCGTTGCAATTATACACCAACAAATAATAATTTGAATCATTTTTTGCATTTTTCGTCCAGTCTAAATCTCCGTTTTTTTGAACTCCATGATACTGACACCAATTGTGTGTTATTTTCCTTGAAAATGTTTTGATTTCAACTGATTTCTGTCGATGGATTGCCTCTTCTGGATGTGTGCTTTCTCTTACTCGTGGTTTGATAACAAACGTATAGCATTTCATCCTGTGAACTGAGGCTTTCCATTGATGGAAGATCTTGCCAGCCATAACCGTCTTCTGAAAGTAAGTGTCGCCTATCGTTTCCTCCTTCTTCCATCATATTTATTGTTGATGTCAGGCATACTTTGCATGGAATATATAATTTTATCAAAGGAAAGTGGCGAAAGAATCAGCATTGATTTCTTGGAGTATCATTTGCACCGGTTCGTAGCGAATAAGAGACTCATTACTGTCATTAAAGGGTTCGTTGTTACGGTCCTCTTCGTCAATGGTAGCATCTATTGCACGGGAGCCCAAGGCACTGGTCGGGGGTTGCGAGTCCATCGTTTGCTTAAAAGTCGGCCGGCTGATGGAGGCAGTGGAGGATGTGGCTTCGCCCGATGACGATTGATGGCAACTGTGGTTGCTCGGATTGTTGTTGTTGTTGTTGTTGTTGTTGTTGCTGTATTGCGTGTCCGTCGGATGAGTGGTAAGAGATAGAGCCCGCACCCGAACTCCATTTCGCCGATCCGCTATCGTCATCACTTGGCTTTTTGTTATCGGTACCGATGGCATGATTAACGATGCCTGTGTTGCCTGTGTGCACCGTTGCGGGGGTGTTGTCTTTGGTTGAAGCTGCGATAACTGTGCTGTTGATTCCGCTTCCGATGCTTGTACAGACACATGCACTGCTGTCGTGGTCGTGGCTGACGATTCCACCTGCTCCCGAAGAAGGTCCGCAGACGCCCGTTGTTGACTCGAGGGCGCCGCTTGGCAAATCCCCTCGGCTAAAAAGGGATGACCAAAGGTTAGTCAAGCCTTAGAGGTTGTGAACTTCGCATCACGTAAGCAGCGGAAAAAGGGCACAATAAATATTTGTTAGTAACTAGCGTACATCTCAGTCTATTTTTTTCTTTTTGAGGTATTAGGATAAACTCACATGACGCCGCAAGGGTGCTAGATTTGACATCCATAAGGGAAACACCAGTACAGTTTGTCGACACATCGGTTGGAACGAAAGGTTGCGGGGTAGTAAGCTGGCTGAAAGAGGGATACGACAAGTAAGAGTGTCAAAAGAACGTCTCTCAGGGGATAGAGTTAGAGATTAAAGCCTTTGATTGCTTTTTTGGGTATGTCACATTGTAGACAACACGCATTATGGTATGGGTTAACCATTGCTTTTTTAGGGTATTGTAATTCAATCAAATGCACAATAAAAAGACGTTAAATGTAGGGAGATAGGTATTTGGGAGAGGTTGCAACGTAACGTAGAACAACAGAATAACGTAACAAAAGCCACACTGACCTGATAAATCGCATTTGCTGGTTCACAAGCTTACCGACAGCTGAATGACGTGTTCGAACGTTTTTGTAAGGTTGAAATAGGACTATGTACACCTTAGGTGCAAAAAAGCATGCCAACGCTACTGTTCCACTCATTGATATGCACATGCATAGAGATGTTATTTGAATCTGTAATTGGCATTTTTTGTTATGTGACAAAAAAAGAACACGCTTGACTGACTTTGAAATTATTTTGTGTTGCAAAGTAGATGGGAGCTAAAATAAAATCATTTATAAATCATAAATTTAGGAGAAAAAAAGACTGACTGAATGAAGTCCAAAGAATGCATGTTGAATACATGGTAAACCCAATGAGGCGTGTTTCATTAAAGTTTTCTGGTATTTTGCGGGTCTTGACTGCATACACGGTACAGAGGCATATCAACAGTAAGTTGTAGCCAAGCGAAATAAATAGGTGAAAAGTTGCATTCTTGCATGTAAGAACGGCTTCAACCCGCGTTGGAAAATTGATATCGGTAGCTGGAGGATCAAAGAGTAAAAAGAAGAGAATAACTGTTACTTGAATAGTCACAATTCCAGAGCAGAAAAATACCTGCAAGATTAGGATAAAGTCAAAGATTACGTCTTATCGAGTACCTGAGCAGGAGGAGAAATCCATTTTGGTCGCACGGGCGAATTGGCTTTGAACACCCTGGCTAATCTGTTGGTTTTGACGAGAATGGCAGCGTAGACAGCGCTCATGGACAACCCAATGAAGAAGCGTTGCAGAGAGCAAATCAGTGGCGATGGGGTACTTACGAGAAAGATTGTTACAAAGTAGCAAAGGCCAATGCCAAAGAGCATGCAGTAGCAAAGCTCACGACCGGATGCCATTACAACAGGTGTATCGTTGTAGCGAACAAAAACGGAAACGACAAAAATAGTTGCTACGATGCCGCAAACAGAGAAAATGGCCGGAACCAGAGCCCAGGCACTCGTCCATTTAAGATGAACCGGATTTATCCTTTGACACGCGTCGAGTTTAGAGTTCGGAACATATCCTAGTTCGCAAGGCTTGCATATTGTTTCGTTAATAATTATTGATGTCATAACGTCACACGGAATACAGGTCCAGCAACACGTCTGATCTTGGTATGCTCGATAAAAGCCACGCTCGCATGGCAGACTACAAACCGACACTGGATTATCGGTTGACCCTGTGGTTGCCTGCAATAAGTTGGCTTTATGTGATTTTCACTTAATTGCTAACCTTAAGACCGTCTTGAACGTAGGTATTGTTGAGAATCAGTTCTCCACCATCGAGCCATCGCCCCACTTCGTGGTATGATCCTTTATCATCCAGTTGAAAGATGGAGTAATGCCCAATGCCGTCCCCATTTTCGTCAATGAGTGGCGGTTGATTTGCTTTAATGAAAAGGAAAAGTCATTACTCAGAAAAGAAGTTGAAAACATACGCAGTACTGACACGTTGCGGTAAAACTTTTGCAACAGGTCTCCCTTGAAGCCTTCTTTTGACAGCGAACAGTCTTTCCAGGCCTTTCCATCGCAATAAGTTGCGATGTAATTATGCAATGCGTGTGCCAGAGTTGCAACGGCATCGTAAACATACGGAACGTATGCTTCCTGCCTGAACGTGTAGTTTATGGACTCAAAGCATCCTCGGAACTTGATGTTAATTCGGTTTGAGCAATCCATCGATTCCCAGTATTCCGTCAAAAATGTATTACTGGGACCCTGGTCGAGCAAAAAGTCGTCGAAACCAACGAGAGTCTTGGTTTTTGGAGCTACGGTAATGGTGCCTGCGACAACGGATTCTACTGTTTTAATTACAGCTGCTTTCTTGCCCCACGAATCACTGGCAACAAACCTTAAAACCAAAATTTTTCATTTAAATGTTCAGAAAAGAAAAAGTAAATAAAAATCGATTACCAGAAATAGCCTTTTAACTCCAGATGATGTTCTTTGTGGATGAGCTGCTTGAGATTGAAGAGAAAGCGTTTCAGATTGTCTTCGTCAACGAACATCACGACGCCACGAGCTTTGTTCGTTTGACGTAATCTCAGGATAAGTTCTTTAAACTGTTCGTCAGACCATTTCAAGCTGACTTTGTGTATGTCTCCGTCAATGCAAATTCCTAATTCGGTAGCTGCCGCACGAAAACTATCCATACCCCTTTCTCCGTACGATCCTGTGTCGGCTATTGCATGTACATAAGTCCAGTTGAGTTGTGCGACGAGATGCGCCATGGCTTTGGCTTGTAAGTTATCCGGTGGCACAACCCGTGAAAAGTATTCAAATCTAGAAGCGGGTTTTTGGTGTCAAAAATGGGTGAATAAGAAAGTAAAAGCAAACAAACAAACCTTGGCTTTTCGCTGAGCTCCGCACCCGTTGACGAATAACTGATCATTGGAATCTTGAAATAAGCGTCATATTACAACTCTTTTCTTTTCTAAGTATAAAACAAAAACAACAACATACTTCAAATAGCTGAAGCATGGATGCCACCATGACGGAAACCTGACTCGAAGCAGCGCCAACGACGGCAGCTACCGGCTGTCGTTTGTAAGTTGCACGTGAGCCATCTGAACAGGTAAGGCCGTCTGACGTCGACATGACGGTTTTGATGAATTCCAAGCTTTGTTCTAAGGCATGGGTTTCTACGGAACTGAAAGAAAAAATAAAA
Organism: Turbatrix aceti; assembly: GCA_963969345.1. NCBI lineage: Eukaryota > Metazoa > Nematoda > Chromadorea > Rhabditida > Panagrolaimidae > Turbatrix > Turbatrix aceti. Next base: position 1,658,595 of record OZ017770.1, on the reverse strand, counting down.
TAAAAATAATCAGGCTGCTAATCGCAAACCATGTATCCAGTATTTGAGCACCAAGTTTTATACCCGGGAGGAGGTTTTTGTTGTCATTAATAATTCGAAGAGCGTACAGCATGCCTACCATGCGCTGCACGCCCTGATCCGCCTTGATTCGGCCACATTTTTCGGAATTTCGGCCTCCTTCGTGGATGGGAAAGAGGCCTCCGAGTATTATGTCACCATCTATGTTTATCTGCCGTACCGCGTGCACAAAATAACCTGACCTCGGCTGCCACCAGTCGAGTGCTAGAAGTATTGTGGCAATAAACGCCACTACAGCATTGCCGACGATGGTTGGCATTCGATTTTAGACAAAGACAGATCTCGATACGTCAACATCGTGATCTGACATTGGAAGAAAGAAAATCATTGTAAGACCGCTATGTCTAGTATTCACTGCAAAGTGTTAAATAAATGGATTAAATGAGATATTTAAAAAAATATATTAATAACATTTTTTTTGCTCGAAATGAGAATAACGCGTGTGAAAGAAATAGAAGCGCCGTATTAGATATGTCGTAAATTCTTAGATAATATCGAGGAGCTTTAATCACTTAATACGCTCTTAAAAAGCAAACTGCCTGCTTTTCTCGTGTTCATTTTTTTAATAAAATATTTTTTAATATGCAACGATGTCCGTCTACCTGGACAGCAGACAGGGGTGGCAGAAGCGAAGATGGGCACAGTTTCTTCGTTAAAAATCACGATATGTGCAATTATGCTCACTACATGACACATAGATGTCACGCCTTGGTATCGTTTTGAAAAAAAAAACAACAAAGTGATACATAAAGCGTTGCATGAAGGGCAGGAGGGATATAATGCAGATGAAGGTGCAAAAGTGGCCCTACGTTAGCGCACAATGGTGTTTTTGATGATGTTGGTAGTGGTTGTGGGACTCAGCACTGGTCCTAGTCCACGTTATTGTGTCTCTTGGATATATTTTTTTCACTTAAAAAAAATTGCGGAAGTTTTTTTGCACAATGTTAAAAACCAGGCGTAAGGTACACGTTTTTATTTCATTTTTTTTTCCAAAATGCAAATTGAGAAAAAAGAAGAGTCAGACAAAAAGAATAAAAAAATTCCAACGTGGTCTCTGAGTGTTGCCAGAGCCTGACTGACAACGGATGAATAAATGAAGTCAAGAGAGCCGGAGGATTATACCTAGGTTTTTTTTAGCCAGGAAACATTTCAATGATGTCGGTTGAATGCATTACTCGCTAACAATGAAAGTAAGAGTCAAAAAAATATGCGTTTAAAATTTATTCGAACCGTAAAAGTCATCGAGCAAAAAAGGATATAATATGTAGAAAAAAAAAGTCTGGTAGAAAAAAATTTGATAATTACCATAATCAATTGTCATTTAGAATAAAATGGGGGGAGGGCAAACAGAGTCCTTGTCAAACAAAAAAATGTTGAACAAAAATAACATTAAAAACAATGAATATTCTTCTTTTTTAACTAAAAAATACACGACAAATATTTTGTAATAAAAAGGAAAGACCGCTCTATCAGCAAAGACGAGTCTCTAAAAAAGACTACTACCGTTATAGCACACTCGTCGGCTACTTAATATCTTCAAATCCGACATTTTTAACACAAGACAAATCAAAAAGATTATAAAACACTTTTATTATTTTCTTTATACTTTTAGAACAATAAAGCAGATCCATGATAAAAAATAGAAAGTTGGAATGACGAAGGCACTGCTAAGTGACAATAGCCAATAAAAAATGAGATTATGAATAAAATGACTTAAACACTAAAAAAAAGCACGGCTAAAAATCTGCCCGAAATACGATGCCTATGGTAACGTCTTTTTTCAATGCAAAATCTGCGCACCCTACTGTTTTTACGAAACTTGAGACATTGAGATAGCGAAAGCCAAGGAAGGCATAAACGCAATCGGCCTGACATCTCTCGCACTCTATGAAAAAAGAAACAACATGCTCGTGTGAACTTCTCATTTGTAAAAACTGAATACTGTCGGTTTTTCTAATGCATGGATGCTTCATCTATTGTTCTTACATGATCTGTCAAAGTCATACACACTGATTGAATCATGGTGAGAGAAACCACAGAATTCCCATCGATATTGCCAGCGGCATGCATGTTATACAAATATGCGTCAGTTAAGCGTAATGAAAAATGAATGAAAAAAAAGAGTGGGATAGACAATAATGTCGTGCACGAAGACAATCGTTTTGCAAAGTTTTCGCAAAAACAACGGAATACTCCAACTTTGGGGTGGAAGAGAGGTGGCTAATCACATTTCACTATGGGAGTAGGAAGATCTGCTGTGGTTTTGTTCCAGAAATAACATGTATTATAATTTGTAAAAATTTGCTAAAAAAAACATAAACAGTTTACTTTGGTGACCACAAATGACAAATGAAAATGCCATTTTTTATGCTTAATGCTTTTGCCGCTCTGCCCCCCCCCTCACCTCACCTGACTCTGTATCAGTCTGTCGGATGTCGGATGCAACTTATCGATGGTACATAGACAAAAAACGAGAGAGTTAGAAGAATGAGAACGTCCTTCGATTACAATTAAAAAAAAGGCTTAAACAACACTGACATTTGACACACAAAATACGTGTCGCATTAGGCACGGTACAAAAAAGATATGTAGAAAATAAACATAAAAAATACCAGTATGGCTTATGCTTAGCTCTTATGCCCAATCAAGCATCACATTTTTTTTAAATTATTTTGTTAACCATTTTGTTAGGCATAAGTTCAAACAGTGCTGCAATTAACGACATTTAACGTATTGATTTGACAAAAAATAACAATGTCCGCCGTTTCAAGTTACCCCAACCCCCCTTCAATTTGACGGAAACAAGGATAAAAGAGAGGACCAAAGAATTTGCCCGGATTTCAAAAACACCCCCCCCCTCTTCTTTTTGGTAAACTTATACACTAATGCAAAAAATTTAACTCTCTCTGAAAAATCTCTGAAACTTCCTACAAGCGGCATCCCCTATAGTGGTGCCACGAACGAGGGCACATCCTGCGACCAAAACAGTGTCGTCCAATTACAGCCAACCACTGCTAAGCGGCTCTCAGCGTATTGTCTTGGTAATTATCATACAAAGCGTCGATTATGATACTCAGTATCCCCCTTTATTCCCCTTGTGTATATAGAAAAAAAGTTTGAGTGCCCTGAAATAAAAGTGAATCCGCCGAAATGTCTCTTCCGCATTGATAACAGTCAAAAACTGTCTGCCATTAACACATTCAGATTTTTAACTACCCAACAAAAAATAAACGTGAAAAGTGTTTAGCACAAATATATACTTCAACAGGGCTCTAGTGGGGGCTGCCGGGGCATCGTTAGTAGTGCTGCTAATGAAATTACGGCACTGCTACAAACAATTGTGCGCATTTTTCTCCCAAAAAATTTCTTTTTAGCGTAATATAAATTATTGTTGTTTTCATAAATTCTTTTTTTGTAAATTGATTTTGACAATTTGAAAACTCCATTTCCGTCCTCTTGTTTCTGCAGCTTACTTAGTTGACAACAAAAATCTCTAACAAGTACAATTTTTGGTCCACTGTCTTCTTTCAAAGGTGGGTCGTAAATGTATGTGCATGTTTATTCATAAGCAACGCTGAATAATAATCATTTCACAAATGAACAGCTAAAAAACACCACGTTGTTGTGCCGAAAGACAATGTGGACACCAAAAAAAGAGGCCCCCCCGTCAAAATAACATTTTTGGTGGGATCTGTATTCTTGTTCTTAAAATAGTCAACAATGCATAAAAAAGTTGTTCACATATGTGTACAAAAAAAACCTAGGCTTCTCGATAATGGGATAAAAGTCTTTACAGTGCTGCTTCTGCTTCTGCCTTGTAATCAAAAACAACGTTTGCAGTATGTCGACGAGTGTACAGGCCAATGATAGCTTCATGATCCTTACTGACAAACAACTGTGTCGAGTTGATGTCTCTTGGACAACAAAACCTGCAAAGAAAATAAAAATAGCAAAAAGCATTCTAATCTGAGAAGAACAAATAATTTAATACCTAAAAGACTGCGCAAACCAGTCAAACCCGAGATTCATCACTAAGTTGTTCCACGAGCACATCGTTGTGCACAGCATCCTAAGACTCTTAATTCTGATGCTTATTTTCTTACCCGGAGGTGCCTAAATTAAGACAACAATTTAAGTGCCGCAGATTTTGAAGCTCACTCGAATATAATAATAGCAGTAAAATGAAACAGGTGATGGCCCCATATTTCGGAGAAGAGTTGCGTTCGTCGTTTGCCAGTCATCGGTTGCCTGAAAAAATAGGAAATATCTTGTTTGGTCCCTCGCTGCCAATGAAAAAAACCAGATGACGAACATTGAGATCTTCGCCACACGTTGTACCAGTAAGATGCGCTCTCTGATCGCATAAATCCCCTCCAAAGCCTTCGGGGCAATTGCAGTTAGTGCATAGGTTTGGGTTGGGATATCCTCCGTGAAGGCACTCGGGTATTGTGTTTTTGCAGTTAATGGAACAATTATAAAAATCGTTGACGACCTTGAAGACTGAAGCACTTGGGTACACGTTGTTACCCATTGTTCTCTCGAATTTGGAATCTACAGCGGATATTGTGGGTTGGTTGTTTTTTGAAAATGCACCTAAATGCAAACTCTATGACATATACAAAAGTGGAATAACGTTATTTACGGTTTCCATAGTGCATGAAACTGCTGTAGTCATATGCACTCATGATTTTTGAATTTGTAACAATTCCGAGGTTGTGTTGCTCGTGTTTAACAACATTTTGGGGGTGTACTTTCACAAACATATCGCGATCGAGGCGTGAGTGTTCGTGGAGAAGTCCAAGCGTGTGAGCGATTTCGTGTAGGATCGTTGTAAACGAAGCGAGGCAATAATCCGGCAGGGAAACAATTTGTGTTTTGGCTCTCTGAGCCATGCCTTAAAACAACAAACATTGACTAACTTTCATTTACGTGTTGATAGCATCCCACCTATTTGCGAGTAACATCCAGTTCTTTTGACGAAGGTAACAACCGGAGTTAACCTTCCGTTTTCCGTAAAACGCAAACATGTCTGCTTGGAGTATAAACTGAGAGCTTGCTCTACCAGACGCCTTTCGGATGCATCTGTGTAAAAAGTGTAAACTTATATAAACGCTGCTTCTATTTTTGACATTCTGTCAGTCGCACACAAAAAAAAGTGACTCACGGAATTGTTCTGAAAAGCTGTAGCTAATGGGGTAGTTCACGTTCCACCTTTGAACGCTTTTCAAGACCTGACGTTTTTGACGACTTTGTAATTTCCTTCCGCCAGTAAAAACCATGTCACCCTATTGTTCAATGTCTTATTACGCTGGTGAACACAAAATGATGAGAAGACGACAACTTACTTCAATCATACCCCCACCATCGTTTAGTCCAAGCGTTTCCAGTTGTTGGTCAACAGGTTCCGTCGTTGTGACGTACGATGATAAAACATATCGCGCGTAGCTGCTGACCAGTAGCCATACGGGTACAACAGAGTGTACACGCATTTTGAGATGCTGTATTATTTTTTTGTCTGGTGACTTTTAAGTCCTAATTTTTTTGCTTGATCACCTGGGTTTGTGCTGTGCTCTGATCTCGTGTCAATGCAATGTGCTACCCACTTATTTGCCCCCCTCCGTTACCTCATACAATTTTTTCTTTTGTTCCGCATTGAAAAAAAAACGTAATACGAAAAAAAAGTAAAAAATAACAAAAATCGAGCACAAAAGCGTTCAATTATAAAAAAATGCTTACATTTTTCACCAAGCGCTCTGAATGAGTTTCTCAATAGCAGAACACCTCCCCCCTCCCTCTCCTGCGATCGACCTATATGCAGGCGACGGCTATAATCTGGTTCTAGCGGAGACTAAGCACGGATACCACCCAGAGAAAAATCAGATAGGCATCGATTGGATTTTAAAACGTATCCGTATAACGTCTACTCCCGCTGGGAAAGGAAGGAAATTCATTCAACGCGGTCTGACTTCACTTTTACTTTCTTTCTTTCCCGTCGCGTTTATGCAACCACACCTTGAGATCGGTTTCACTTTCTATTCAAATGGTTCATTTCAGGTGTCGACAAATGAGAGTAAAACATCGTTGCACCCATTGCAAGCACGCTCAAATTTGTCGACAGCATCGACGATACAAACTCGTCCACCGTGACAGCCTGAAACCATGCATGTGGCTCAACGAACACATCCATACCGCTTACCGACCACCAAAACTGCCATGGGATATGTGCGTGGAGAGCATATTTTCGTGGAACAATGAAACGATCAACATCTGGTCCCATTTTATTGGCTTCATTTATTTTACGTATATGCAGATTAGAAACAACTTTTTCATCCTACCTGCGATCGGTGCATCTTCCACCGATCACCTGGTTTTTACCTTATCTGTGTTTGGCTCGCAGGCGTGCATGGGACTGTCAGCTGGCTATCACACTTTTGGATGCATCGATAGCAAGACTCGCCGGACATGGCTTCGAGCTGATATATTTGGCATATCAGCTGGCTTGCTGGGCATGTATTTAGGGGGCATCTACACGTCGTTCTACTGCTTTCCTGTAATATTTTTTTCTTGTGTAGCAAGTCATGCAAAGAAGATTTTGTTCACAATTTTTTTTGCAGGAAATTCAAAAATCCTATCTACTCGTCCTGACCCTAATCCTTTTCATCACACTCTACATCCCTGCGCAAAAAAATTCACTGAACAAGAAATTCGGCAATACACGAATTGGATACCTGCATTTGACGTATATCCTCATCACCATGTTCGGCCTCTTTCCGACAACCCATTGGATTGCCCTACACGGCGGTATGAGTCATCCATACGTAATGGTTTGTTTTTTGTCTGCAGATGCTCAAATAGAAAATTTAATTTGAAAAAAAAGTCGCTATTATTTTTAAGCATATTATTTTCCTTTTTTAAGCCGTTGTTTTAATGCAATTATAGTTTGTGTTGTCAAAAAAATCTGCTACTAAAACTGTGCGATTAAAACACGTTTTTAACAGCTTGGAAACTAACAATGTTGCTTTTGAATAATGCTGTCGGCTTTTCATTGTTATAACTTCCCCCAGGTCAAAAATTAATTGAAAAAATCAAGATGACTTTTGTTTTCCAACTAAAACCTGAATTCTTTTTCAGAGATGGCTGCCCAACATTCTGTGGCTCTTTGCTCTCGTTGGTCTCGCATTCATCTTCTACGCGACCCTTGTACCTGAACGCTTCATGCCCGGTACCTTTGACTACATTGGATGCAGCCATCAGTGGTGGCACCTCCTCATCCTTGCAGCCATGCTTTTTTGGCACAACGCAGGCATCGACCTCATGGCGTTCTACCACACTGACGTGGATTCCTGCTACATGAGACCAGACATCCCGTCATCGGATGAGCTCAAACAAATGAACTACACGATGTATATGACGAACTGAAATTTTTTTTAACCCCCCCCCCTTTTTGTCACGATCTCATGCAGTAGGTGTGTCATTAGTGTGCCGGTAAGTCCTATCCTGTTGATAGGTGTCTGCTTCGTACTTGTCAGCAATACTGTCATCTGATCCATTGTATTGCCCCGTCCGTTCTCATCTGTCTAATAAGTTGTCAAGTCGGGCCAGACACACACACGTGAGCCAAGTAATGAGCTCATACACTAACAGTTATTAAGCAAACTACTGGACGAAAAAAAACAAATCTTGAATTGTAGCCACTGGACAGTCTTGTCTAAACTAACCATTTTTTTCTAATTCACTCTGTTACGAACACGAAGTATACGAACTCGGTAAATTGGGTCAATACTTACTATAGATTGCCATTTTTAAACGATTTCTTTTCCCTTTTGTCGTTGAAAAAAAATAGTAAACAGTACTAAATCGCTGTGTTGTGCAAGTGGGCCACTACATGAAAAAATACTTTCTTGATGCGCATAAAACAATTCTAATTAAAAAGGCGAGCAATTTATGACAACGAAAAAAAAATAACATGAAAGAGAATCCAGAATTACTATTAAGTTAAAAAGTTATGAAAAAAGTCAAATGAGTATCCATGAACTCTGATGAATTAGATGATGAAAACAAAAGTCATAAAAACAAGCCCACTCGTATTGTACAGATACATTGGCTTAGCCAATAGCGTCCTTGAGAGTTGCAGGATTCACAAAATTTAGCAACTTGGACGTACGAGGAGGATTGAGTGCAGGAGGTGTAGACGTCTGTTCTGGTGGACCACGAGATCCTTCTCGATTCGCGCTTACTGGAGTCGGAATGGGGGACGAAAATCCAGGAAAGAGCTTCTCGGACATTAGTGTGAAACCCAGACCATACATGTGTCCTTCCAAGTCGCCAGATAGCTGTAATAAAAAAATAATTACAAGAATGAAATAAAACTATTTAACGATACCTTGTCCCAATTTTCGCCGAAAAATTTCTCCTTGAGTTTAAAAAAGGTACGCGCTGTTAGTAACGAATCAGATCCAGCCTGATGTTGACTTCCAACACGTTCAATGCACAACTGGTCGGCAATCTGAAAAGAAAACAAACAAAAATGATTATTTATAAAACTGGTACAACTTACATCTTGCAAGCCGCCGCGAAGTTTGGCAGCCTGAATGGCAGGATGCTTCATAATAAATTTGATGTCATAACTACAGGGAAACAAGAGTTTATGCATTTTGAAAAAATCTTCTTCAGATTCTGGAAGGTGAGTGAGGATAATAGTGCGAATGAGGTAGGCAAAATCAAAACATGAGTGAAAAGTGAGCCATGTCACGCTAGATGAGCAAACCATGCCAGAGTTCGTTAGTAAGGCCCCAAAGTCTTCGACGTGAATTCCTTGTGTCTATAAAACAGCAACAAGGATTAATTTTGCGCGCGAAAATGCCAACTCACCTCGTGTCGGTTAAAATTAATGCCACTGCGTTTGAGTAACTCTAAACTTTCAACCGCAAAGACATCTGAGTTAGTAGAAAAATGGAAATTGAATTGCCAAATTTCTCCTTTCGGTGGCAGTTCACCGCGTTCGTTCATGATACAAAATCCCACTTGAATGATCTTGAGCATGTTGACGTTACTCGCAACCTGGGTATAGTAGAACTCTTCCTTGGAACGAAAAGCGCCGGTTGGCACTGCTACCACGCCGGGAAATTCGGTATCAAAGGCAACGAATGGGTAATCATGGATATAACCTCTGATGATCTGGAACTCGTCTTCGAGATTGTGACGCCAGACGTCACGAATCTCCACAGGCGGCGGAGGCGCGGCTGCAGGAACAGCCATAGACCGAGTCTGCAACAAGCATGGAAGCGTCAAAAAGCAATTATACAAAAATTCACGATACAGCACGCGTGTCATCCATTGCCAAGAAAGGGAACAGAACTGACTCTGCAGCTGAATATGTCTGGCTGTTCGTTTTCGCTGAGTTCGCTTTGAAAAATCCAGAGTGCGCACGCATCACAACGATCTTTTTGCGCTTGCTCAAACGGGGATGTTTATTGTTGCTTGTTTTTTTTTGCGATGAACCCCAAGACTAACGAATGGATGGTGTTTTCGTTATCGACCGTTGCTTTCGCGAAATAGTTTTTTATTTGTTGGGTTTTTATCAATTACTTATCAATGCTTATTACTAGCATAAACGCGAGACAATTAAGAGTGATGAATGATTCCAGTAATAGATGCAATGTCATATCCATTTGACTGCCAGCGATGATGCGAACAAACGTATGAAAAGTCAACGAATCCGGATTTTAGAGAATTTTAATACTTTTTTGGGACTGGCAATGCTCCGTACAGGCCACCATGAATGTAGGAAGAAAGAGCTTTTCATACATGCATCACCCAGTGTGTGATAAGGTTGTAAAAAGAAGCGTAATTGCGAGAATACGGGTGAATATAGGCGATAACGTATTGATGCCACGTTGCATTGTTTTTTATCCGGTAGGTGCATTTGTTAGCAGGCATTCGAGGGATGTTATCACGAGTACGGGGGCACCGGTTTCCCACATTTGATCAACGCATGTCGCAGTAAACGTTGTCAAGGTTAATGTGTAATTCAGGTAGTTGATACTGTTGGCCACGATGGCAGCATACAGTGAGACACCTTCACTAGCCGGCTCTCTGTAAGGAAAATGAATATGTTTTTTGTCAACGCTGGAAAAATGCCGATCATAAAAAAAGACTTACTGGCACACAATGTCCGCTGTCGTCGGACAACTTGCATCGTCGTATGTAAATGTCATATTACCGTTTGCAAAGTTAGAATTGTTAGTGAAATTTTGAACCAATGGGCTGCAACAATCTGAAAAAGTAATATTAGCATAATGGTAAACGGTCTGTGCAATGTGCAAATTTGACCCGTGCTTGCAGTGGTTGTGGTGGTGACTGTGGCTGTGGTAGTGGTAGTGTCCGTACCGCCAGAGGTCGTAGTTGTGGTCACCGAACCTTCAGTAGTTGTTGTTGTTGTTACAGAAGCTTCCGTGGTTGTTGTCGTAGACGGAGTTTCACCTCCGGGAGTTGTGGGAAAGCAACACATACAGTGGGATATCAAGTAGATAAATGTAAAGTAAAAGATGCACCATTCCGCGATATTCGTCCACCTTCTTGGCTGAAAACAAGAACGAACGGTATATAAATGTCGACAAATGCTTTGACAAATAATAAAATTACCCTATCATGGTTCTTTCTAGCTGGAGGATACATACTCGAGTTGCAGGAAGCAGGGAAGACAACAACCAACTATCGATGACACTAACTTTACAACTTCGGTCTACGACAAAATATAGATCGACTAAGCGATTACACCATCGGACGTTTAATAGAGACCGATGACATTCACCGTAATTTTCCACCCTTTTCGAAAATTAGGTTCTTCTTTGGTGGCGTCGCATAGTAGAACTTGTAACGTAGATGTTCTCACAATGACAGATTAAGCGTTTAAAGATGCGCGTAAAACTACGAACGGCATGCCTTTGTGTTATGAGTGTGGTAATTAAGGCAAACGTTTATTACAACTTGTAATGACACACTTCTGACCACGACGAATGTGTGAAAGAAGAACTTCGGGCATGTATTCTCAACATAGTATGGATTAGCAGCGTATACTTAGGTCAGCATGGATACAATAGTCACCGACTAAGCTCCGTAAAGTCTGTCATCTCTTGCCTCTGCAAGGAGTACTGCGAGATTGAAGAATCCTAAAAGCTGTTTTGTGCTTTGATTCATCGATTATGGATGATTGTAACACATTACCAGTCGATGCTAAAGATTTTTGGCGGTGTGGGAGTTGTTGTTTTGGGAAGAACGGTTTTTGTTATTCTGTAACGCAGGTGTCGACAGATCAGGGGATTGTGTTCTGATGCTTTGCATGGACATGCACAAGACGCAGTGACTGATTCCTTGCTGACATCTATCCTTCCAGTTTGCTCGAAGCTAAAAAAAGTTTAATCATTGGCATTTTGAGCAAAATTCAGACGGCATACCGTCTGATAACCTTGCTAACACAACTATGGGTAACCCCAATAGTTCTTGCAATTTCGATCTTACGAACACCGGAGTTGAACATGGTAATTATTTTTTGTCGATCACAGGCAAGCAGTGGTCGTCCAGAAATGTACGGTCGACCAAATCGATTTCGGGCGGTTTCACCGACTAAACTTTTTTAAATGTATACAAAAAGCACGGATTATTAGCTTACTATTGTCCACATAAGAACTCAAGTTGAGGGTTGTCAAATGCTGCAAAGCATACCAGGTATTGTAGTTGTAGCTAAGATAGGTAAATGGTGGAGAATTCATCTTTGACCAACTACACTCAAGCAAAGGCGTCGTGTCGACAAAAATGCAATACTGCTACTTTGTCCTTTTCGGCTATGTACTTTTTTCAAATTGATATATAAAAAACACCTTTACGTCGATTCAGAAGTGATAATTAATTGAGATCAGAGAAGGCGATAACTGTTTGTTTTAGGGGGCCTCGAAATGCACACTGATTTGTGATTAATGCCTTTTCATACGACAGATGTTTTTTGTCAAAGCCCTTTGAAGAAATCGCAACGTCGCATAAATATACCCCAAAGGCGCTACACGTTTAGGTCATAAATTTACATTACAAATGAAGGTTTACATGATTCTTGTCTTGAAAATTTTATCACCATGTTCGGCGGACCGTTACAGGCAGGGCTTAGAATTACGGTATTCCCTAAAAAGGGGCGATTAAGGTTGCTTTTGATCATGATTCTAACGACAACACTGATTTATTATGAAGTTTGGAAACCAGCTTTTTGAATCGTATAATTTACTGGGTAATACATGTTTTTAGTTTCTTACCCGATCTTTTTTGGTAAATCTGATTTACATCAGTTTCGTCATGCTGAAATTGGGTGTGCTGTTATTGTTTTAAATAGTTTTAACCGTATAGGTTGCTTCGAGCAATTGTTAATAAAATCTGATTAAAAATAAAATTCATTTAACGTTAGAAATATTTTCTGGTGGCCTCAAATTGTTGCCTTTTGCGATGCAAAAACTTTGTTCTGATCGCACAAAACACAAAACTAGGTAGTTGCACTTTTTTTGCACTTTTCTTCCGGTACTCAAGTACACCATACTTCTAGGCGATATTTTCTACATTGATTTTTTACGCATTTATTAATTAACATTAGCTAAGTAATTATAAAAATCCTGATGAACTCAGTATATGTACACATTAAGTGTATAAATTTTATTCATGCTATGAAAATGCTTTTTCCGGATATTCATTTCCCAATCCATTCTGCTTGAGTTCAAAGTGATATGGACTTCTGTAATCACCATTTTTTTGTTTCTTGTTTGTGTCACGTGCAATTTCAGCAGGCAATCTGTCGTCATTGACTGTCAGCGAAAGCGGACCTCTGCTATCTTGCGTTTGTACCGAAGACGCGCCGGCATCCAAGTCCGTAGGGCGGTACGTCAGGTATCCGACAATGGTCGTCAGAATTGATACCAGTTTACAGACTACGGCTGTAAATTAAAACAATGGTTATCAATGATCACATGATATGGGTGTGTAATGAACCTACCAACTGCCATTATGGTCCACGATAATTGATAGGGGTCGTAGACCAAACACGACTGTTTGGATCCGCAATTGGTTTCCTGCCACTTGAGGCATGTTGTATCTATCATCAAGCCAAACAAAATGCCGCCCGGAATAAAACCTATAAAAAATTGGAATTTGAGGTGGGTTTTAAGCATGAATGAAAAAATTTACCAAGTAGACGTAGGAATGTCCAATGCACGCCGATGCCAAGGGTGCGTTGTTGGAATGGAATGACGCGAAGCATGATCTAAAATTTTAACTTTTATTTTTATCTATTTTTTATCCCGGATGTTTATTACCTGCTGACTAGGAATACCGGAAGCAAAGCTTGCGACGACGGAGAAAAAGAGCAGCAAAAGGAAGACCCACATTGGCCATCCGCATTCCTGTGTACAAAATCCGTTAACAACTTTTCTTCCATCAGGAATAAGAGTGCTCGACAGCAGACTGGATGTCATGGACGAATTATCGCTGCCAAAAGCGTCTGACAAACACGAACAATCGAACCACTGATCACCGTTGTTATCGGCAATCCGTGTCTTACATCCTGCGTAGCAAGCTGAGTAATATGTATTTCCGGTTTCGTGATCGCATACCGGGTTCCAGGTGCGACTACAATCACAATCGGCATTGCATGATGTATGGATGTCGTATTTGATATCCGGGTGAGTTAATCTAAAATAAATATTATTTTTAAAGCCAAACAAAGTTGTAAAAGCGAACTCTAATTCATAGGGACGATTGATTCCAACAAAATGCCTAGCGGGGCATTGAATTAGAAAAGACGTAATAAGTATCAACGCCAGAATATGGCACACCAAAATCATCTTCAGCATGCCGCCAACTTGCAAATTCATTTTTCTGATAACTGCGCCTCCAATCATGACACCTGCTGCTGCGGCAAAAATTACCAGGGCTAAAAAAGTACAATGTAGGAGTCATTAATTTTATGAATTAATCCTACACGACATGTACGAGGCTATCGTAGGCGTGGTACTCAAAATTGTTTCCAGAATCTTGGGCATGAATGCAGCGAAGCCGTTGATTACAATGGATTCAAAGATGCCTAGTACAATACACGTCACAAATGTTGGATTTCGAAGAATGTTCTGAAGATTAATTTTTTTGACATTCAAAAAAAATATTTATTACCCAAATAGCTGCACCCAAGTTCTTCATTCCGCCTTTTAGAATCTCATCGGCATCATCGACGTGTGAAATTGCGTGAACTTGATTGACATCCTTTCTTCTATGCTTTTTGGCGTCTGGAAGTTCCCTCGCAAACATGAGAATTGGAAATGCGTTCAACAGAGCTGCAACAGCGCAACCCAGGAAGCCAAGCCACCAGGCACCAATCCATCGAGGATCAGATGAATCTTTTAGTGGGATTCTAAAAACTGTGGCATACATCGGAGGACGTATACGCGTCTGGCTTACTTATCAACCCGATCAAAGTCGTCGTAGATAGTCAGCAGGTAACCACCGATGAAGAGTCCAACGACGGGTCCGATACTTGACACGACAGCTTGGATGGCGAGGTAGACAGGTGAGGCTTTTTGTGAGACATTTTCATCAATATATGCAGTACCAATGGAGAACAACGGCGTGGCACCCAAGCCGTGAAGAGTCTGGCCCAAAATGAAGATCAAGAAGTATGGATTCAGGTAGCTTGCAATTTCGTCGGTTTCATTGTTACAGGTTTGATTGACGCTTCCATCACTGAAACATTAAAATTGGAATGATTGAGATCTTTGAACAATTACGTTAGTGTTCATTTCGAATGTTTACCTTCCACCACACTGCCCGACGTCGCTCGAGTTTGTCGCCTGACCAACGACGTATGGTGAACTCAGGTAATGGGGAAGAGCACAAATAAGTGATCCAAGACCCATGATAAATGTGCCGTAGCCTATCCATCGACCTTTATGACCTTAAAAACGTTGCTTCGGTTAAATCATGTGCTACAAAGCAACTTCGTACCTGTGGTACCCCAATGGCATACTGGAAAGACGGCAAGAAGAACGGCAAAATCATACCAACTTGAAATTATGCCTGTTTGAGTGCTGAAATTTTTTTCCAACATGTCGAGTACACTTTTTGTATACAAGCTTTACCTAGTCATGTGAAATCGTTTTTCAAGTGTTGACAGGCCGACGGGAAAGATACTATTGACGACCAAGCTTTGAACGAACGAACAAAAACCCAACATAAAAGATAGCCATTTTGCGTTGTGAAAAGCCTGTAACCACTTTGGGGTACAACTAAAAACGTAAGCAAATTACTAATTTTAAATTAATTGATTTTTTATACCTGCCGTAACCGCAAAGCAAAGGTTCGTCGTTTTCTGCATACGCATCTTTGATTGACAGTTTGCTTGTTTCCGTCCCACTCCTACTGATCGTATACGATGATCCAGACCGTATCGAAGAACCTGTTGTTGTTCCTGTTCCTGAGAGCGTTGATCTGGTTTCGGCTGTGGACGTATAGCTAGCAGCACTGAAGCTAGTGATAGAGTCTCCTACCGAATTAATTGATCGTGCCGAGTGAAGGGATCGGATTGAACCGGTGTCTTTTTTGGTTACAGGTTGAGTATCTTCATTTTTCTTTGGCTCTGTTGACGTCATGTTTTAAAGTGTCTTTTTTATAAACGAATCGATTATATCATGTTAAACACTGGCCGTACACGTAAAATTGCAAATTAGAGAATAATTTCCGGCGTATTCTGAAAAAAATGTATGGGATTATAACTTCAAAAGCAAAAAGTGTGAGAAAAATGTGATACGTTGAAAATGATTGCCCCAAACAAAGAAACAGAAATACAACGCTCGATCCGACGAAAAACATAATAAATGACACAAACGAAAAAAAATTGACTTTATATTGTCTTTGAGAAATCAACAAAAAAGGTGAAAACCACCAACGGTTAAATACGACAATAAATTCTAAACCACGCACACGTGCTTGCTACGGTGCAGGCGTCTACACATCTACCACGCGAAGGCCTTTTTCGTTCAGAAACTATCACAAATCAAAAAGTAAATGCGATGTGTACTCGAGACAATGACAATGTTGACAGACTTTAACAGCAGTCTGATAGCTCGACGTATTTCACTGCGTATAAAATAGTATCAAAGACTTTACTGGAATACCACAGAACGCATGTACGCGTTTTTTGGTATCTGTAAAAATCAACAACGTGTCAATCGTAATTACGTATTGAGAACAAAGGTTTTTTTCATTTAAATGATGTGAAACAGCATAGTACGATCATCTTTGCTAAACAAGTCAGGGTGAGCTTTTTGAGCTTGTCAGGGTAAATAAATTGACATAATTGGTGCTAATGGTACTGTAAAGATCAAAAGCAATAATGATCAACAGAAATGACGATCGTTTAGCCAGTTTAGATTTACGGTGTTTAGTGATCTGAGCAATGTGAACATCGCTGCAACATGCGATGATGTTAAACAAAAAACTATGTGTAAACAGATAACAATCTCTTTCAAAGGATTTTCATCAATATGTTTTTTTCTGAATCAAAATTCAGGGCAAATAACAGACAAAGTTGTAGTTTTGTACAGTTTTAATTAAAAAATGTGTCAAACGGTTAATTTATATGTTTCATATATTCACAGAAAAAGCGACACCACAGAAATTCAAAAATTTGTTTTGAATATCCAAATCTTGGAAAACTAATTATCTGACGAACTTGTTTTAAATCATATCAAATTTAGGTTTAATCAGGTATAACAATTTTTTTAAATATTCATTATGATAACCTTTGCAGTTTGAATGAAACAGAAAGCAAGTAGGCAGCCTACTAAAAGTGAAACATCAAGGTTGATACGTATGAGTATATTTGGGGAACCAATTACAATCGCGTATGGAAAGTTAATTAGTTATTAAGCAGACATTGACTTTTTGCGCAATGTGATGTGTGTTGAATTTTTTGAAAACTCGTTTGAGCTTTCATTATTAAGACAAATTACCTGTTTTCTCCGTTGTACCTAAGGCATCATTATGCTAATGATAGTGTATGTAGGTACACGTGCGAATTGCCACATACGCTTTGAACCGAGCAGATTGTCGGTCGTATGATCGTGAGTATGTATTGAAATGCACTGTGTCTGCATCACAGTACGTTGTTACCCCGAAGATAGTGCATCCCTCTTGTGACTTCTGTTTACCCCGTAAAAAAAGCATCGATCACACAGTTTGGATTCAAGAATTCAAGACATTTTTAGTGTACGCGGAAAATCGCCAGCATTTTCAAAAAATAAATCATGTCTTTAGTATTAATCAATATAATATAACGTCGGCCGAAGCACCAAAATAAACCAGTTTGCAGTCGTACGAGTGTGTCTTCAATAAACTTCATCTTTTCTGTATTGTTTTTTGTTAAATTAACACCGAATCTGTTAAAAATCAACATTTTTTGCAACAGGCAAAAGTTCGTGATCAATCAATGTCCACTTTTGTATCAATTTCGTTAGAAACAACGGACCAGAAAGTAAAGTACATTCAAAAAAGGAATTAGTTTTTTTTTTGCATTTTTGTATGAAACATTTTTTATGGTTAACATGAAAGTTTAGAAAGTTTTGCAATGACACACACACGTACATGTAAAATCATAGGCGTCGCATGTCATCGAAAACCGGTTGTCTTTCACGATCCTGGAAATCACGGACCGATATGATGGCGGGTGGTCACCAGAAGCGGTCAAAACGGTGGAACGTAGGCGTTCGAAGCAATGGATGTGACAGAAGAAGGAAGGATGCAAGCATGAAGACGGCGTACGCAGTCCTTTTTGGAGTTCTGTACATACCAGACTCGTAAAGCGTTGTGTCGGATCGGGTGGACAAGGAGGACGCTGACCATGATCAAATGTGTGCGTTTTTGTTATGACCACAGGGCTGGGCTGTTCAATCGGGATGACAAAAAGTGAATTGTCATATGTGCCGAATGAGTGTTTCCGTTCCTCCTAGGTTGCCGCGGGCGGCGTCGCTTTTTCCTCTACGTTGATAAATAGCTCATCAGAACTTTAGCTATTCCGCAATCATTGACGTGTCTATTTTTAGGGCTCCTGCCATCATGCTCGTGGAGTCCGAGGTACGCGAACGGGCTTACCGTTTTGTAGCTTTCACTGCCGTTAGCTTTTCCCTCATTGCCATTCTTGCCGTCTTTGTCACACTACCCATGGTTAACAACTATGTAAACAGCGTCCATCAACGTGTGCTTGTTGAAATGGAATTCTGCAAGCTATCAGCCAAGGACGTTATTTTTGAGATGTCCGATGTACGAGCATCGCCAAGCGATACGCCTGGTATCAGTTCGTTCTTAAGCCAGCAGAACGCTACCCGCGCTAAGCGTCAAGCTGGTGGCTGTGAAGGCTGCTGTCTTCCTGGTTTGCCTGGACCACCGGGTGCCCCCGGAAGAAACGGCAAGCCCGGTCGTCCCGGAGCTCCTGGAGCACCTGGATTCCCTGGAAGACCTCCAGCGTAAGTTTTCTTTATTTTTTAAAACTATAAATTTCGATTTTAATTTTTTTAGAATCTGCGAAGAAGTCACCGAGCCTCCCTGCACTCCGTGCCCGCCTGGTGAACCTGGACCGCCCGGTCCTCCCGGTGATCCAGGAAACCCAGGCCCCCTCGGTCACACTGGTCGCAACGGCAACGACGGTCCGCCTGGTCCTCAAGGTCCTCCCGGTCCTCCTGGAGCAGCAGGCGAACCCGGACGTGACGGACCTCGTGGCGAGGCAGGCCGGCCGGCAATTTCCACTCCAGCCACGCCTGGTGACCCTGGACCACCCGGAGAACCCGTATGTTTTCATTCTCTAAAAATAAGTTTTTAAATTTACGTTTACAGGGACCCGTCGGTCTCCCCGGCGAACCTGGTGAAATCGGTCGTGCTGGACAAGAAGGCCAGCCTGGTCCTCAGGGTCTTGCAGGACCTCCAGGTCCACCGGGTCCTCCCGGTGAACCCGGCGAGCCTGGTCAAAATGGTATCGGCGGCGTTGGCGGTGAACGCGGCATCTGTCCCAAATATTGTGCTCTCGATGGCGGTGTTTTCTTCGAAGACGGTACACGTCGTTAAATAACTTTATTACCACTTCCAAGCGTAAATATATTTTTTACCCTTTAAAAACACAAATTTTTGTCATAAATTCTGCTATGACCTATGAAATAATATTCAGTATTCAACAACGACGGATTTGGTGACCAAGTATTCGTTGAGAGCCTCCTGGCCAAGATCTTTGCCAAATCCAGACTGCTTGACGCCTCCGAAAGGCGCGGCGACGTCTGTCTTCTGATAATTGTTGACAAAGACCGTTCCAGCCTTGAGTAGACGGGTGACGCGGAGCGCACGAGACACATCCTTGCTCAGAACGCCCGCAGCTAGGCCGAATTCAGTGCGATTTGCACGACGGATAACTTCGTCGACGTCACTAAAAAAACAAAAAAAATGCGTGTTATGCATTGCTAATTGCGTTAACAAACCGTTCGGAGAACTTTGAAATGCACATAACAGGTCCAAAAGACTCATTGATAGCTGCGAAGTTGTTGTCATCGATATCGGTAAGAACAGCTGGTTCAAAATATAATCCGGGTTCCAGGACGCGCTTTCCACCATAAACGAGTTTAGCACCTCCCTTAATAGCCTGATCAACAAAGTAGAGCAGCGAGTCGAGATGCTTTTTGTGGTTTTGTGGTCCGTGATCAGTTTTGCGATCAAGGGGATCGCCGATAACCATTTTGGAGGCTGTTTCAACAACCAGGCGAACAAATTCATCGTGTATCTTTTCCTCAACAAAAATTCTGCCTGCTGCAATGCAATTTTCACCCTTGTTGAAGAAGACAGCATCGCTAGCTTGTCGAACAGCACGGGTTAGATCAACGTCTGAGAAAATGATGAGCGGGGACTTGCCGCCCAGTTCCAGTGACACCTTTTTCAGATTTGAATTTGCGCAACTGCAAAAAATCAATTTTTACAAGAATCAAAGATGAAAGGAAATACCTCGCCATCAAGTGTGCGCCCACAGATGTGGATCCGGTGAATCCAATTTTGCGCACTCTAGGATGGTCGGCGATGGCTTGCCCCACAACAGTTCCTGAGCCATTGACAATGTTGATGACACCCGGCGGAATACCAGCACGCGCTGCCAATTCAGCGAACTTGAGAGCTGTTAGTGGACAGACTTCAGCCGGTTTATGGACCACAGTGTTTCCTGCAGCCAAGCATGCAGCCATCTTCCACGACAGCATCATAAGAGGATAATTCCTGAATAAGATGACGTAAAAAATTTTGCTACGCATTCATCCGGAAACTCACCATGGCGTAATCATGCCTACGACGCCAACAGGCTCACGACGGGTGTAACAAAGGTTGAAGTTGGGCCGAGCATCGGTAATTGGGATTGTCAGGCCTTGAATCTTGTCAGTCCAGCCTGCAAAGTAGCGCCAAGCCTGGATACTCATGCCAACGTGGGTCTTGAGCGCAAGAGTGTAGACCGCACCGCTGTCGAGACTTTCGAGGGTTGCAAGCTCTTCCTTGTTTTCTTCCATCAAATCTGCGAGCTTGAATAGCAAACGTCCGCGTTCACGGGCCGAGATGCGTGACCATTCACCGTAGTAGAAGGCTTCTTCAGCGGCTCGAACAGCAAAGTCGACGTCTTTGGGAGTTCCCTTGGCGACTTCGCAGATGACTTCATTGGTAGCGGGGTTAATTGTCTTAACGGTGTTGCCAGACTCGCTGTCCACAAATTTTCCGTTGATATACTGCTGAACAGGGAAGCGGACCGTGATGCCGTTGGCTTCAAGGGTGAAATCCTTGAACTCGATCTTGACATCATCTTCGCCGCGTAGCTTGCGGACCAGAGTAGCAAAAACACCACCAAATGTAGGCTCTTGGTAGACGTCGGTAGTGTCCAACTCGATTCCGGTGATCACCTTGATCTCTTCAATAAGACGAGTCAAATCAGCACTCGAAGCACCAGAAGCAAAGAAATCAGTTTCGCTCGAGACTTCTCCGTTGATGATGCCAGCCCAGGCAGCGTTGAGTTTGGGCTCGAATGCGAGCTCCTCCTCGGTGTATTCAATTTCCTGTACACTCTCTGCACCTTGTCCGAAATTCTTCGCCTTGATTGTTTTTCCGCTTTCCAGTTTCACAGACTCAACGTTCACCTAAAAAAGGAAACTTCATCAGGAGTGATAAGAAGCAAAACTACCTACATATCTGTTATCAACAGTCTTGAAAAGCAGTCCCTGATCATGCGTGTAAACAACATCTCCGACAACGCCTTTGGCAGGAACAGCGACAGCGCTAACCGGTGGATCGTCACGTTTCCAAAGCGTGCTGCCGTATACGACCACCTTTTCGCCGTTGATGACTGTCCAGGCACCGGGGATCTTGTCGTTACCCCGAATGAAGTCATGAACCTGTCGCTGGGGCTTTGACCAGTCAATTTGAGCAAGTTCGGGTTTGACAGTGATGTAGGGTTCATAGCTGGCCCCCTCCTCTGGCTGCGTGATTCTTGGAGCTTTTCCTGCTTTGATAAGGTCCACCGCTTCGACCTGAAGATGATAAGAAATAAACTAAGAATAAATAATATGATGCAAACCATGGCCTTAACGCCTTCGGGATAGAGGAAACGTTTGTAAAGGGAATTGAGGGTGTCATTTTCCTCGATATCAGTAATCTTCTGAAGCAGGATCGGGCCGGTATCTACGCCTTCGTCGGCCCAGAAAACAGTCAAACCACCGCGTTCGTCACCGTTGATAATGGTCCAGTTGATCGCAGACGCACCCCTGAAACAAATTGATTTATGAACTTTTCCAAAAATAAATTCAAACTAACCTGTGGGCCGGAAGTATCGACGGGTGATAGATGATGGTCTTGTGCTTGGGGAAATCGATGACTTCCTGCGGAATGAACTGAGTGCAGAAAGGAAGCACGTTCAAATCGGCGCCATACTTGGTGTAGGTTTCAAAGACCTCGGGAATAACCTCAAACTTGCCATCAGCACGCTTTCTGCGCCAGCGAGCGAGCTTGAGCATCGGAGTACCGCGCTTTTCGGCTTCGAGAGCCAAGAGATCAGCGCGACCATTTTTGTCCGGCTCGGTACAGACAACGACGATTTCATGTCCAGAATCCTGCAGTTGGGCGAATACGTCGGCACCAAAAGCAGATTTTCCGATGATAGCGATCTTCATCTTTTAAGAATTAAAGTGCTGAAACGAATTATTTTGATTCAAAATGGAAGCAACGACCGCAATACGGAAGGCATTTGCGATACGGAAGAAATGAGTACGCAAAAGAAAACATGATCATCGTATTCTAGCGAAACTACATTCTACAGGCGACAAACAATGATTAAATAGGGCAGCCAAGACCCTGATAATGCTCCTCCTATACGGTCAAAATGTTTTCAGCTGGTCGTCATCCTTTTTCTGGTAGAATAATATCAGAGAGACGCTAACAGCGATGTTTGGTCGTACGCATGCAAATTTGAACAAAACGGAAAGATAATCGATTGGTGTATTGCTCAAGACGAGATCTTCGAGAGACAAAATAGACAATTTATTATTTATTGCAAGACCTATCCGTATTTGTAAATGCTGGTTTGCTGTTTTCGTACCAAAAGATTGTAAACTACATTTTCAACATGATATTCTCAAAAAAATTATAGTTGATGAGGCAAAATGAGGTCGTATTGAATGCCAGACATTTGTTCGCACAGCTTTTTTTGAGCTATTTTTGGGGACAAAGCCCAGAAAACACGCAAAGATCAGTAGCCTTATCAGTGAGCTATTTTTGTAAACAATTTGTGCTCATGATGACAGAAAAATGAAACAACTACCTACATGTTTGTTGAGACAAAATACTAGCGATATGGAAGTAGATTTTACTTGGTTGGCGATGCTCGATGCTGCTCAATATGTATTGCCAAACACAAAAAAGAACGATTAACAAGTAACCATTTTTATTAAAAACAGTGCAAACAAAATTCCATTTTGACATAAAATATCATTGTTGAAAGCATTTGCCGAAAAATATAGACGTAAAACGAGGGATTGACGAGAATTAAATTAATCAGGGCGAGAAAGTATGACAACACAGCTGAAGAGCTTCCCATTCAGCTTTGAAGATCTGCTTAGGATCTTGCTGTGCGTTAGGATTCACGCCCTGTACATGTTCATCCATCATGGAATCAGCGACATTTTCGCCGCCAAGGACTAGACTGTAGATGGAACGCAGACCGAAAACGTTGAGAAAGTACCACGAAGCCGACGACACCCAGGCTGCATCCAGCGAAGCGAGATCAACGCCTCGCTGAAGCATGGGCTTGAAACGCAGGGTGAGAGGAAATGGAACGCGGGTAGTCACGAAGCCGGAGAACGTCCAGTTAATCCACCCACCAATGACAATCATGGGAATCATGTTAAGCATGTTGCCTTTGAGCATTTCAGTCATCATGGTTGGATCCAGAGGATTGGGCTGCGCAGTACGCTTGTCGACCCGTTGAAGCAGGTATCCGTTTGACTCGTCATCCAGCATTGTTTTTCGCATCAAAAAACTGCTATACGGGATCAAGCGGTTGTTTTCGCGCAAAACCCGCGTCTTGGCCAGGTACTGCCTGAAATTTAATAAAACATGTAAAATTAGAATGAAAAAAGGCACTCACGCATCCTTGACTGCTTGGATATCAACTTTCTTCTTGTTTAGCAACAGCAGGTAGACGTAGTGCCGCAGGATCCCAATCAAGAAAGTTGTCAGGATGATGGGAACAAATACCCAAGTACGAATCGCAGGATCCAGCAACAAATCCGCCATTGCAGACTAAAAAATAAAAATACAAACTAAAACAGGAATAAACAATTATAAAAACAGGTATATTTTCGATTAAACGCTTTATAGCCATGAAATGCCATCAAATCTGCAATAAATCATTTATTTCCGGTTATAAAGCTGCGAAGTATTACGGGATTTCTTTTGGTCATTAAAGTAGTGTGCGAGATTTTAAAATGCATTGGTCCTTTGGTTGAGTTTTGAAAAAAAACGTCGTCAAGGCATGTTACAGCATCGAAGCCAAGTTGAAGATATCGTAGTCGTATCGGGATATTTGAGTCGAAATGAGTCAAACTGGGATTCGTTAAGGCTTCCAACATCATACTGACATTTTAATCTCTTGGCCAGCTTGAGAAATATTGCTTCAATGTTGTGATTGTTCTTTGACGAAACCTCCATAAAAATCATGTTGTGGGCTCGGGCTAGCTTCTCGCCTTCTTCCTGTTCGATGACCCGTTGAGCTTCGAGGTCTGCTTTTGTTCCTACAAAATAGTACTTTGCACAAAGGAAATAATGACACTAAACCAACCAATAACGGCTTTGACTACATTTGGCATAGCGAACTTTGTCACGTCGTCCATCCAGTGAATGAGCGAGTCAAACGATTTCCGACATGTAATGTCGTAGCACAGAATAATTCCATTGGCAGATCGATAGTAGCTCTGGGTGATTGTTCGGAACCTTTCCTGTCCACCTGTATCCCATATTTGTAGTTTTACACGCTTACCATCAGTTACGAGTGATTTCATCGTAAAATCAACACCAATAGTCGTTCCTTGTTTCTCGATATACGTCCCATTTTTAAAGCGTTGAACAATGCACGTCTTGCCGATGCCCATGTCGCCGACAAGAACGATCTTGAATAGATAGTCAAATGAGTCGACAGAGTTATCCATGTTGAAAGAGATATAATAACTAAAGAACAATAACTAAACAGCTTTATTGACATTTATGCAGCAAGCTCGTGGGAGAATTCGCGTTGAGACCATTTTGAGGGAAAAACTTGAGTAACAGAAAAAGAAAGCTTGGTTTTATGTTTTGTAGCATATTCTACGTTAGCCAAGATGATGACCAGAAAAACGACAATGTTTCCGGGCTATCCAAATTCAATGCCGGAACAGGATGCTGGCACTCGGGTGCTCTGTCAGCACACGGATAAATTTTTCTATCCAGCTAAAATCATCAAAGTTTCTCAAAAGAGTGAACGCACCTACACTGTTCATTACGAGGTATGGATGGTTTTTCGTTAGAAATTTTTTATTGATATTTTTTAGGGTTGGAACGCCCGATATGATGAAGACATCAGTCACACGGTTGCCATTCAAAGGTTTCGTCCTTGCACTCCCGGGAATATTGAAATCGCCGAGGTAATTGTTCATCTGCATCCTCAGCGCTTGTCTAATGATGACATTTTCAGAACGAGATAAAATGTGCCATGGAGTTGCAGAAGACAAAAAAGGAAGAAAAGAAGCTAAAGAAGTCGGACACAGACGAGTCCACAAAAAAAACATCCCGGAAGTCGTCTTTGTCCTTTTCCGGAAAAGCAGATTCTGTTTCTGGAACTGCAGCCGAGCCTTCGGGTTCTGGAAAAACCTCCCAGGCTGGTCAGAAAAGGCCGAAGGAGAAGAATAGTGCTACTGAAAAGCCCAAAGCCAAACGTGCAGCCACGGCTGCGTCAACAAGTGCATCCGCGCAATCATCGCAGAAGAAAACCAAAAAGCCATCGAAAAAAGCCCAGAAAACTTTTAACTTGGCGAATTTTCCGGAAAACTTGAAGCTTGTCCTCATGGATGACTACGATATGATCTCTCGCCTCATGTTGCCCGTCATTCCTGCTCCCCTCACAATAAGTCAAATATTCGATGACGTTAGTTTTTATTACCTCCATTAAATATTAGTTTTATGCTTGCTTTTTCAGTTTTTAACTCAAAAAACAAAAGACAGCGAGCGACAAGTATTCCAGGAAAGGCTTATTCACCTGAGCAACCACATCAATGAGACGGCCCTTGGCAGCATTTTTTACAAGCTGGAGTATCTCATCATCAAGCCACTGGATGACAACGATCGTTTCCTCTTGAATCCTGAAAAAGAGCAACTTCGCCTCGAAATCGGCGACGAAAGTGGCAGCGAGTCAAGCGATGAAGACGAGGATTTTGTGCCTCAGAAAAAACGAAAGAAGAATAAGAAAAAAAAAGATTCTGTTTTTATCCCTCCCGAGCGCAAGTCAAACAGACTTCGACGTGCTGCTACTCCTCCGGCCAGTAGTTTGACTTCTCCAACCGTTCAACTAATTTCTGATGATCCTGGTAAGTTTTTTTTATTATCGCGTTTGTCATTACGCTTTTGGGTTTTTCAGCAGCCGTCACAGGTCACGTCAATCGCCTGGGATTCGTCCACTTGATTCGCTTTCTCTATCATTTTATGAAAATCTGCTCGGGTGAATTGCGAGACGCCATGTCGGACGTGTATGAACTTGTCTCCAGGATTACTGCTTTTACCAGTGAAAATTGCCAACAGTACTACACAGAAGATGTGTATGACACCTGCCCGCGTGAATATCTTCGACATGTTTTTGATTCATTTAATAGCGCCATTTAACGTCAATACTAATGACGATTTTGTCCCTGTTAAGGTTTAATCTGGCATAAAACCTGCCTCAATATCAGGCCACCCTACATTTTTAGACCGGCATAATAATTTCCCTATTGTAAAAGTGGAAAAAAATTCACGAATGAAACACAAAAACGTCGGAAAATCATTTTTTTTTTTGAAAAATGATTCAAAAATAAATATTTTTTGCTGTCCCAGATTACCCTGTGAATTGAAACCTTACTTCCAGTGCAATGTATTTATTTTCCCCGCTGTATAAGTTTTTTTGTTTTTAGTTTCAACCTTCTTTGTAATATCGTAAAGATAAAACATTTTTTGACCTATCGGCGGATGTTTACATTTATAATGGGGATTCGACGCAGTTAACGAGAGGCATTTGGTGACTTTAAAGATCCGATCTCCGGGGTAAGATCAAGCGTATCCGAGTGCACAGCTTACCAGTCTTCATCCGCGCTAGCGATTTGTGCCCGACGACATGACACGAGTCTTCGCTAGATCACTGTTGCAAAGGGACAATAAATAAAGAACGTGGTTTTGTTATTGACGAGTTAGAAGTCGTATTCGTTTACGATGCGAAAATTTCAAAGCATCATTGTGACTTCAGGCATACCGTCTTTGTCTTTCCGGAAATATGCAAATTTTTATTACTTTTCTAAAAGCAACGATTTTGTAAGCGGCGCCGCGCCAATTGCACCACTGCTTCAAATGTCAAAATTAGTTTTTCTTCTCAGCAGACAAAGAATGCCCATCTATTGAGCGCTCCGTTCTCACCTTTTTTGAACTGGACCGTTTGCTGCTTCCGTATTGCAAGAGTTTTTTTATGGTTTTGTTTTTTTCTTTATTTTTTTGCAAAATTTTAAATTAGTACGGTGTGCTGAAGAGCCTTTTTATTTTTTTGAAGTTTTTGCATCTGTGCGAAAATATTAATATCAACCCCAGTCGTTAGAATGGTTAACAGAAAAGCCTTATATTTGTTGACGGACCTAAAAAGTCGTTTTCGCTAACACCTGCTCATTCTATTTTCGTTGTTTGCGGTCACCCCTGCACGTCTTTCTCAACCAATAACATCTTCTTTTTCTTGTGACTCACAACAAACAACCAGGATCTGAAAAATACTGTAAAAATGTGAAACAAGGTGTTTACGTATTAATTTTCAAAAGTTGACTGACAGTAATGACACGGCATTATTCGTATTTTTCGAATCATTGCTGCCACCCAATCTGGCAATTTGAGATATTTATGACATCTCTGTCTCTGTCTAGTGTGACTTTGTTACTGGATTTCATCAACTAAAGAAACTGTCATACGCTAGAAAGTCGCTATAGGGCAAGGCAGCACATTGTTCTTTCCCGATGTACTATTGTCGCTGCGTTCTTTTTTTCTTTTGCAAACCTTGATGATCAATTTTCTCACAAAGTCAGCTGCAGCTGCAATATTATTTTTCCTATATTCTTAGTAAATTTAAAATAGTCGTACCGTTTGGCGCATGTGTGGCTATCAGACTGATCATAGACAAAAACAATTGGCAGACGTAGCTTGTTTTGTCTATGATGGCGACTGGGCGTATAAAAAAATTGATCAATTAGCGTTAGGAATACTTTTTTGTACATTGCTTGATCGGGATTAACTTTTGATGTTGCGATCAGTCACACCGTAGTTTTGTTTTTTGATGAATTTTACGAACAGTTTGGCCCTGAGAAAAGTAATCCTATTTTTTCAGTCCTGGTCAAAGAACGAGCTGAAAACTTGATCCTCGACTTGGCACTAAGGACCCAAAGGGGAACGAAATTAAGACCAGCGTTTGTATTTTTCCAACATTAAAATTCTTGTAGCCCTTTGCAGTTTTTGTCTTCTGTCACTATCATTGTTTGCCGTCCCCTTGTCTATAACAATACATTGAGAAAATTCTAGACATAAAGGCGTTAGAAAAAAAAACGTAAGAAAAAACAAAGGTGCACAACGATTTATTTTATTTTGCTTTTTTTTGTTATCTGCATTCATTTTGCTTGTTCATCTCCAAAATATCTTGTCTGACGTGATGAAAAAACGGGCGGCTTCATACCGAGGCTCTGACTAACAATGGATGTGCCAGGTTACCTGTCTTCCTCGCTGATGAGTAAGCAGTAGGTAGACAACGGGCACGTACCTTCTGCAAACGCAGGCAGGCACCCGTCCGAGGCGGTGCTTGTCTGCATTTACTGTGCTCCTTCATTCTTGCTCACAAACATCAGTCTAGCGATCGCCATCCTTCCCCCACTTGATTTTTTCTCTATTGTTTTTTTCAGGGTTTGACAAAAAAACGATGTTTATAATTTCATCGTTTATGCGCTTCCTTTCTAAGGTGGCAACGCCTTATCACGATGAAGACTTTGCCGATCGCCAAAACAACCGAATTTCGGCGTTTGTTTTCATTGTCATTGGCCTGACCCTTTTCGCGAGAGACTATGCCGGTACACCGGTCAACTGCTGGGCCAAGGGCAACTGGAAAAGATCCTGGATCCAGTATGCGCGTGATTACTGCTTTGTCGAAGGCACGTACTACATGCCCTACAACGAGTCCCTCCCTACGAACAGTGACCTGATGAGAGAGGCCAAACCGATCTTGTTTTATCAAGTAGGATCATTTTTTTTCCTTTTGGTCTAGTAGAACAGAAAATAACCATTTAGTGGATTCCCTTTATCTTCATCTTGATGGGCCTGGTCGTGATGTTTCCTCGGTACTACTGGAACGTGGCGCTTTACATGTCAAGTAAGTTTAGTGTCTAGTAAATGAAAAATATCATCTACTGGCCGCAAACTTACAGGCCTGCGCATGGGATACATTTTGGACGCCGGATTCCAAACTCGTATAAAAAATAAAAATTTGAAAACGTACTTGCGCAACTGCATCATCTTTTTTGACATGTCAACCGCAGACAAGATCATTTACCCGCATGACTTCTATATCATACGGTAAGTGTTCTTTTTAAATCGAATAAAAGCTCTTTTTAGTTTTTACAAGCGCTGGATTTCTCGTCATGCCATGTCCGCTGCCTACATGGGTTTTAAGCTGTATCAATTTGCTAACATCATGTTTTTGGTAAGATGCCTTTACAGTAGGTGCCATCTTATCACAGTGCGTTTTCAGCTGTACTTGCTTACGTACTTTGTTGCTGACACCAATCCCCGTTACTTGGGCTTTGATGTTACAAGATACCTTCTTTATGGTGTCGACTGGCGTCTGACAGGTTTGTTTCCGCGCATCGGAGTCTGTCAGTTTAACATCACGGTCTTGGATAACGACAAACCCAACATTGGCCCGCGCCCTGTAGCTTTGAACACAATGCAATGCGTTTTGATGACCCACATGCTCATCGAAAAGGCCTACATGCTGGTTTGGCACGGACTCGTAGCCATCGAGGTGTACAACGCTTACTCCATCATCTCCTGGACAAATCGCCTCATCAACAGCCGCCAATACCTTGGCGAGATGATTTCTGCGTCTCTCGATGTTGCGCTGCCCCCGTATAAGCTTTCCCCGCAGTACCGTAGAGCTCAAAAAGAGTTTGAAAAGGCCAGAGGTTCCTTGCATGACAAATGCAAGGATTCTTGTGCCCGTGTTCAGAGCAACCCGGACGACATCAAAGCGCTCAAAACTTTGGAAAATAATCACAATGCTCTTCAAAACCTGATCGAGCGTCACGAAGCCAATGTTCGACTTCTTTCGGCAAGTTTTTTCCCCTGTTATGCAAATTGAAGTCTTTTTTTAGGTAAAGCGCAACGAAAAACGTGAAAATTACTGCAAGGCAATGGCCACACAATATGGCAGGTTCTGCGATTACGTCGGCAGCAACGGCACCGTCCTCTTCCATCTCCTGACGTACAACGCTGACGAAATGATATCCGCTCTACTCATTTCTCGTCTCTTCTGGAAGTTCGTCAAAGAACATGAACACGATTTTGTGTATGTTTTTCATTGTTTCAGAATTATTTATTTTATTAATGCTTCGTTTTTCAGCGAAGGACGAGAGAGCCCTTCATCCAACGCGGATTCGTGCTCCACCGACACCGAGTATATTTGACGACTGAATGACAAAGCTGTGAATAACAACCAACAAAAAAAAGTGTTTTTTCAATGTTTTTTTTCTGTTTTACCGTAAACAAACTCCTTTTTTCTGTGTAAATGAATTCCCTTGGTCCTTGTTTTTTTTTTCTAGTTTACCGTATCATGTGGACTTATATTTTCTGTGTAAATGAATTTTTCAGTTATTTGTTTATATTTTTCTGCAGGTGACCGCTGCTCTCATAGGACGAGTAAAACTAGGGGGCGGGCGAGTAACAGACTGACTAGAAGCGGTAAACAACCGCTATGCAATTGCATCTCTGACTTCTCTCGGCGGCGATCTACAGAGAAATTTTTACTTCAATGCCGAAAAAAATTATGGCTTAAAAGAGTCAAAAATATGAGATCAAGTTGATGAAGGCAAGAGATTTGCAGCATCGGATGGTTCAAGCTTGATCGTAGCACTCGGTGTGGTCGATTGAAAGTAAACGGACGCTTGAGCGGAAGTGCCTCGTGACGAAACGCGGTTTGGTGGCCGGAAGTAGTCATCGTGTTTCAGCTTCCAGTCGATAAGTGAGATGATCAAAGTCAGCCCTAGGAGACAGAGCGCAGCAACAACGTGAATCGTTGGAAATTTTCGGGTAGCAAGAAATAGCTCCAGCTTGTGCACGTCCCACATTGATTCAACCCAGGTAGAGTAGTTCATGTAGGCAGGATTGAAGCCGTCATCGCCAAAAGCCGGTGACTGAGCCTTGGTCGTGAATGTTGTCGTTCGGAAGCAAATATCGCGATCCTTTGGCTCGTAGTAAGCCCAGTTGTAGTGATAAATGGTTTGCCCGGGATTCAGCGTCTCACACTGATCACCGCCGTTCACGTTTGATGTTGCATGCGTTTCTCCGAGAGCCTGGACGAGTAGCGCGTGTACAATGTACCAGAGAGCAGAACCATCCGTTTCCGTTCCAACGTAGAGATATCTTTTGGCATCTGAAAAAAAAAAATTTTAATTATGAGAAATCAAGCAAGCAAAACAACTTACGATAGTTGGCATTAAAATTTGGAACAAACAGCTTAAAGTGCTCGCAATCCCATTTACGTGCAAAAAAACACTCAACAAGAACGTCAATGTACGTTTCGTTCACGGGAAAATCAGATGCCGATGCTACATCGTTATGAGCAAATCCAGTCGAAGCGTCTACGATTGAGTTGGCTACGGCGATGATGTGTTGGCGGGCAGTTTCGCGAACTTTTGGAAAATCAGTGATTGCGGTGTCAAATATAGAAAACAGGGCGCCGTACTCGTATCTACCTCGTGGGTCAGGCGACAATACTAAACCCGGAATCGAGCGATTGTGGCGTAGAAAAGATTGATATGACGAGGGAGGTACGCGTGAAGACCCGCGTTCGTTGGAACGTCGTAGTTGAAAATTACGAGAGACAAGTGAACGAGTTGTGTTGGCCATGATTGACAGAATCTGCAAAAAAAGTGTATAAAAAACACATTTCCAAAATGGAAAATTAGAAAATAAAACTCGCAATATCTTCGTGGGCATTGTACACCTCCTGATCTACGTGGAAAACGTAATTTCTGTCATTGCCCGGTGCATTCCAGCCGATATGCTGCAGTTCAAGGAAACAAGCAATGTCTTCAAGATGAATCTGCGGGCCAGTCTTGCCATCTCCAAAGCTCTTGTACTTTGCTGGAAATTGATCCATCATCATGTCAAAAGCCACACGCGAGCTTCCAATGTATCCCATGGCTTCCTGAAAATAACTCATAAGTTGTGAACGTATGAAACCACCCGTTTACCCCGTTAAAAAACGAAAAAAGTATCTGGCGATTGGTAGAAGCAGCTCTTTCGGTGAAAAGTTGATAATTTTGTCCCAGAGCATTCGCCACGGCAAGCAGTGTGATTACCGACGTTAGCACGGTTACATCGCCGCCTTGCGATTCCGAAAACGCGCTTGCACTGTCAAGTTGAGCAGAAAGTACCAGGAGATTGACAGGATTTTTATGCCCGGTTGTGGGAATGAGACTGAATACATTGTAGTTAGATAACGGTTCACAGAGCGTCAGGGTATCCGTTAATCCGTAGAAAAGATTCTGTCGTCGCATACACATATCGGCAGTACCGGCAGCGTGTTGGAAGAGAGACATCTTGGCACGGCAACGCTCCCTGTTTTCATCGTAGTGCGTGATGAGTCCTTTGTTGTACTTTAGGAAGCATGTGTCGAGAAGAATTTTGACTTCGTCTGGATCGTCGATGAAGAAAATGGGTTTGTTCCAATCGAGATACCGAATTCCTTGAGGATGCATAGCATGATTCCAGAAGCATGTATTATCCTTCTCGTAAATGGAAAACTGCTCCTGCGGACAAACACCGTCTTCAGAGAGCTCAGAACTCGAATGTTGGTTGATTTTGATCTCGCCATACAGCAAAATTCCGCGAATAATTTTGTCGTGAAATAAAACTCTGATCATCGGTCTGAAAACGGTCATTCTTAGTTCAATGTCTGTAATGAAGGCAAAAACTCACGCAGTCAAGTCGACAACATCGATGAGAATGATGACGTCCTCTTCCGTGCCAGCAAATTTATCAATGACATACTCGAGTTCATGAATGCCCGTAATTTTTACAACCGTACCCGTATTGCCATGCTTGTCCGCTAAAAAGAAAATCGATGTGTTCCTTACATTCACATCAATTTGGAAATTAAAAGCTACAACTTACATTGGCAGCCAGTTTGATGTGTTCCATTCAAAAGACGAAAGCAATGAATCTTGCTCTTTGGCAAAGTTACTGAGATCTGTTCTTGTAGGCGACATGACGTGCATAGGACTAAAAGTAAGACAACCATACTCGCTACAGTTAATTGATCAACACCTTACCTGGTAGCAAAATACTGCAACTATAAAACAACAACAAAAACAGTAGAAAGCGAGTCATTCTGTTCAGAAAATAACCCGTTAATGAATACTCTGAAAAAAGTGCAATAAAACATGAGTTTGGCAAAAAGTGCACTTTGCCAACACGATTATAAAAAATTTATGAAATTTCAAAAAAATCTGAAACTTACAAACCATGTGTAATCCAAGTGTGGCCACAGAAAAATTGTGCCAAATTTTTCAACATCAAGCTGACCGTGAAGCACGTTGGGTCTTACATTAGATATCGTCCGGACCCGGGCGCCAATACGGTTCGGGTTGTCCCCGACGACGGCGAGCAGCCGGCAAAAGCTACGAGACGGTGTCCATGAAAAATCACCGGTTGCGAATTCATTTCAGCTGGTAATTTGCTTTTTCAAAAAAATTTTTTATGAATTATTTTTGCACCTGTACATGTACATAGATTGTCAGGCTCCGATTTTGTCAGTTTCATATTCTTTTGATTACTAAAAGATATTTTAACAATTGAAAAAATCATTAAAGGTGTGTCACTTTGACAGCAAAAAAACAATTAGATTTCTGTCAGGGGCAAGCCTTTTTTTTGATGCAGAATGTGAAAGGGCGTTTGTTGTTATAAAACATTGCTTTTCAATTGAAACCAATAAAAAAATTATCACCTTAGTAGGACGGACACTGGCTGATCTACGTAAAACACAGTTACGATTTATTTTTACTGGTGTTTTGGTCCTTCACGAGAACAATATTGACAACTTTCTTTTCTCAGAAATCAATTGCAATTACAGAGCTCTGTCTTGCGTCTTTTTTTGATGCATCGTCGTGCACTTTGCTGATACGCGCGTACAATCACTGTTTTCTAGGTATGACCACTCTGCGTTGGGGAATTATTGGTTGCGGCAAAATTAGCAATGATTTTGTAACCGCGCTCCGTTCTGCCGCTCGTCCTCACAAAATCGTTGCTCTTGGAGCCAGCAGCGTTGAACGAGCTACCGAGTTCCGCACTGCTACTGGGCTTGATTCATCTGTTCAAACATTCGGCTCATACGACGAGGTGCTCGCTCAGCCTGATGTCGGTTGGTAGGACAACAACCCTTCGTGTATACATGCGGTGCTTTTTTAGATATCGTTTACATTGGAGTTGTTACTCGCCTGCATGAAAACATTGTACTCAAGGCACTGGAGGCTGGCAAGAAGATTCTCAGCGAAAAGCCCTTGGGCATAAACTCGCGTCAGGTGAACAAAATGATTGCAAAGGCTCAGGAAAAAAAAATTTTTTTGATGGAAGCGCTTTGGAGTCGATTCTTTCCTGCCTACACACGCATTCGAGAGGAAATCAAGAAAGGCGAATTAGGAACGCCAAAATCTGTTCTGGCTAATTTCACGCTCACTGGCTTGCCGGAAAGCATTTGGAAGGACTTGGGAACCTCTTCGCTTTACGAACTCGGCATTTACCTCGTCCAGCTTGCTACCTGGGTTTTTCCGGAAAAACCAAGCAAAATCACGGCCGACTGCGAATTGAGTGCTCCTAACACTGAGGACTGGGCTACTATCTCTCTCCAGTTTGGCGGAAAAGGACGTGCCAATCTTTTCTGCTCTCCCAATGACATCGCGCAATCACGCGCAGTTATTACGTTCACCAACGGATACATCGAGGTTCGCATTTTCAGTTCACCGGTATTTGTTTAACCCTCCGTTATAGCTCCCTGGCTTCTTTTGGTGCCCGACTCGCTTGATTATTCACCGCGGCCCTGTCACTCTGACCAGCCAGTCGCAAGTCATCGACTTCCCTTTGAACCAAACAGCGGACGAGAAGTACGTTTACAACAACAGCCGTGGTCTCAACTTTGAGGCCGATCATGTCTACGATCGCATCGCTGGTGAACACACTGAAAGCGACGTTCACCCCCTGCAAGCAACACGTATTCTTGCGGAAACCCTGGAGGATATCCGGCATCACCTCGGCATTGTCTACGACGGAGATGCAGACGACTAGTAGTTGTGCTTTTATTCATATCTTAGTTATTGATCTGTGCAAAACGTAATAAAAATAATGGAGTTGTGAGCATAAAACATGCTTCATGATAAGAAACTTGTGTGCATAAAGCCTGATTGATACATATATCTTGCAGGGCTTTTGTGCTAGATTTTGTCGTTTTTATGCTTCAGGTGTGACAATGAACAAAAAACTATAACAATGTGTAACAGTTGTCGGCTTTTTTTGCTATTTAGGAAAAAAATGTTTGTGTTAGTCATTCCTCCCATTTTGCTATTAGCAGCCCTGTGGATTGCGCGCACAACAAACATTGCACATTGGTGGGAGGTAGTATGAACCTTGCGCTTTGAAGAAAACCTATCATCTCCATTTCTCTGAAATTGACTTTGCTATACCACGGAGGCCCTGACTTCTCTTTGAAGCAGGTCCTCATAGTCAAAAACAAAACAATTGAGCAATGCGATTGAACATTTAGACTCCACAAAGTAGCCTACACTTTTGTGGTTGGTGCTTTCGTGGATACGCTTAGCAATGGTTGCTGGGAAAATTTTGAAACCGTTCTATGAATTTTTACTTTCTCGTTGTTTTCTTACCGATGTACTATTTACTTTTGTGGCGTGAATGCTGTTGGTCATTTTATTTAATAACGCCTCGATTCCAATTTTCTTATTTCAGTAATGGCAGCAATATTTTGGGAGCCAAAATATTGGTTGCCTCGCAATGTGTCATGGAACCAGCTTCCACCAAAGTTCGAAGACCTGGTATATCCTATTTATTTTTCAATTCCAATGCTAGTATTCAGAATATTGCTTGAAGCCATCGGAGGCTATGGGGGTGCATATCTATTGGGTATCATATCAAAGGATCAACTTGGACCGTCGGTTACTCAACACATTTTGGGTGGATTTGCGCGTTACACGCGATCTAAACGTATCCTGGAAACATTTTTCCGTTGCTTTACTTATGCGGTGCTATTTGTTTATGGTTTGGTCACACTTGCCGGAAAGCCATGGCTCACTGACGTAAAACACTGCTGGATTGGCTATCCTTTTCATGAAGTAGAATCGTCTGTTTGGTGAGTCATTTCTTTTTTTTGTAAATACTTTTAGTTCTCTTTACATAACATCACAGACAAAAAATATTTGTTTCGCAAACAAACAGAACAAAACATAAAAAAATAATTTGCAGGTGGTACTACATGATCGAAACAGGATTTTACTATGCATTACTGTTTGGCAGCATTTTTGACGTCAAAAGAAGTGATTTTTGGGAACTTATTACACACCATGTCATTACCATACTGCTTTTGTCTGTTAGTTGGACAATTAATTTTGTACGTGTCGGAACACTCGTTCTATTGTCCCACGACATCAGTGACGTAATCATGGAGTCCGGAAAACTTGTACGTTATTACAAAGCATCGTCATGGGTGGTCAATTCTTTTTTTGCAGTTTTTTTGCTCAGGTTCGTACCTGAACTTGTTTGCGCATAAGTTACACAAATGAATAATTAATTTTAGCTGGTTGATAACTCGTCTCGGTTATTTCCCCTTTGTACTGCTGCGTTCGGGCTTTTTTGAAGCACCCGGTCTCATTCAACCTGATTATGCTCTTCTCGACATTTTCATGGTCCCATATGTACCTCGGGCAATTATTTTGCTGCTTTTTGGATTACTGTCACTGCACGTCTTTTGGACGTGGATAATCATGAAGATCGTCTACCGATCGCTAACTATTGGAGAAGCTGCGGATGTCAGATCCGACATTGAAGAAGATGAAGACAAGCCTGCCGGAGCCGAACGTCGAAAGCTGCTCAAATCGAGGAAAGAAAGACAGAATTCAAAATCAAAGGATGAATAACAGAATTTGAACTTTACGTTCTTCGACGTATACTAAATTTTTGTTTCTTGACAAGACGGTATTTCTTGGTGTGGCTTTTTGGACTAACATAAACTTTGCTTCAAGCAATGCAGAGACATTTTTGAGGGTGCAACAAAAACATCAAGCATCGTGTACTTGCCGTGGTGCAGGTGCTTATTTTGAAGTTCCAAAGGGGAATAAAAAAATACTTAAAAAATAAGCTCATACTCGCATTTTTTCTTTCAAGCCCCGCGTGTTATGCTTACTTCGGCATTTTTAGCATTCCATTATAAGAAAAAAATATACAACAGGTAAGCTCATTTTTTCAGACTCTCATGGGAAAAAGTGACTGAAAATTGACATACGGTCAAACGTTTTCTTCGGTAACTTTTTACTTGCTTATTTTTTTTCAAAATCTATAACTTACAAGTTTCCATTGGCAACGTAAGAAAAACAGACGCAAATGACGCGCGGTGTGGAAAATTAACTAAGCCAGGCGACAGATGAAAGGTACGCGTGCCAATCTTTTTTTCACAAAGCCTGCCTTTAACTTGCAACTGGATGCACCGCGTGTCTCTTTTCTTTGTCCAGAACAATTCGTTTGTTTTGCCACCACTGGCGTCTCCTGGCGTTGACCGTATAAGCACAAGGAGAGTGACCAGTGTCCAGCAATTTTTATGCCTGAACAATCATGTTGCGAACGCTGAGGACACTATTTATAATGGCTTCAACGTTTCTAGTTTCTTTTAAACGCGTGTGTTTTCTACTTTTCTTAAAAATGTGTATAGCAGGTGGAAGTTCTTTAGAAATCATGGCTGAGAGTGTGCGAGTTGTCTGCAGATGTCGTCCCTTGAATCAGCGAGAAATCGAGCTGAATTCTCAGGTAATTGATCTAATTTTTTTATTTTCAAAAATTTTTTTATAAATTAAAAAATTCCAGATATGTGCCGAAATGGACCAATCTCTGGGACAGGTGATCCTGAACAACCCAGATTCTCCGCCAAAATCATTTACATTCGATGCTGCTTACTACATGGATTCAACTGCCGAACAGATTTACAACGACATCATATATCCTTTAGTTGAAAAAGTTATTGAGGGCTACAATGGAACGGTATTTGCCTACGGTCAGACAGGATCGGGAAAGACGTTTTCGATGCAAGGTGTTGAACACATACCCGCTCAGATAGGCATCATTCCGAGAACATTTGAGCACATTTTTGAATCAATAGCTACAACTGCCGATACAAAATTCTTGGTTCATGTGTCTTATCTTGAGGTGAGTACAAATTTAAATAACACTCCGGATGAAACCCTATTTAGATATACAATGAGGAAGTACGAGATCTCCTAGGCGAAGAGCGGGACAGAAAGCTTGAAATCAAGGAAAACGCAGATCGAGGTGTATATGCCGCGGGGCTATCCATGCACGTTTGTCACAACGTAGCCGATTGCAACAATCTCATGGACTTGGGCTTTGAAAACCGCCATGTCGGTGCTACTCTTATGAACAAAGACTCCAGTAGATCGCATTCCATCTTTACCGTATACGTAGAAGCCATGTCAGATGACGGCGCCATACGCATGGGAAAACTCAATCTCGTTGATTTAGCCGGTAGTGAAAGACAATCAAAAACAGGAGCCACTGGAGAACGGTTCAAAGAGGCCACAAAGATTAACCTTTCCCTCTCGGCACTGGGTAATGTCATTAGTGCCTTAGTAGACGGAAAATCAACTCATATACCGTACCGAGATTCAAAGTTAACCAGATTACTGCAGGTAAAACTGAAATTTATAAATCGATGCAAATCTAAAGTTTTCAGGATTCACTAGGTGGAAACACCAAAACAGTAATGATAGCATGCGTTTCGCCTTCCGATAATAACTATGACGAAACACTGTCCACGCTCAGATACGCAAACAGAGCCAAAAATATCAAGAACAAGCCCAGAATTAATGAAGATCCGAAGGACGCGCTTTTGCGACAGTACAAGGAAGAAATTGAGCGTCTAAAAAATGCTGTTAAAAGTAAAATCATTAATTATAGCGCATTTGAACGTAATTATGTGCTTGATTTTTAGATGGTGGTACTACTTACGCTGGACCGACCGAGGAAGACCTGGAAGCCGAAAGGCAGAAACTCCGACAAGAATACGATGAAGCAATGCAGGAATTACGCATGCAATATGAAAACGAACAAAAATCTAAAGAAAAACTTGTACAGGACTTGGAAAGTCTTAAGCAGCAGTATGAAAAGGCAACTCAGGATATACAAACTCACAACGGAGATGCCGATGATCCGGTAGAAATTGAAAAGAAAATTGAAACTTTACAACAACAATTGGTTGGGGGCGAAGAAGCCAACAACGAAGTACTCAAGCAGAAACGGTATCGACGAATGCTAGATGCCGAGAAAAAAATGCAGCTCATTTCAAGTAAGTTAAAAATTGAATTTAAACGAAATGTTAGAAATGTTAATTTAGATGCACTTAACTCGAAAAAAGACGATCCATTGCTTCAAGTGTACAGTTCAACTCAGGAGAAATTAGAATCAATCACAAAACAGTACAAAGCCAATCAGCAGAGAGTCAAAGCCCTGGAAGCCGAAATCCACGACATACAGGCTGAGTTTGAAATGGATCGTCTTGATTACCTGGAAACAATTCGAAAACAAGACAAGCAATTAAAACTAATCAACCAAATTTTATGCAAAATTGCTCCATGCATAAACAAAGATAGCAATTACAGCAATCTCGAAAAAATCAAGAAAGAATCAGTCTGGAACGAAGATCAGGGAGTTTGGGTGCTGCCAGAGTTCGCTACACTGAAATTTGGACGCTTTCCAGCTCCAGGGCATGGAGGTAAGCTTTTATATTGAAAAAAATCAAGACTAATGATTGAGCTGCCATTTAGTTACACCAGGAGCAAGAGTGGATAAAACCGACATCGAAATTGACAACGACGAGGATAACAGACTCAAGCAACGACTGCAACGCAGCATAGAAGAAAATATATCAGAAAACTACTTCAAACCTGTGAACAAGAACAACGTGGTAAATCGTTATAAAACGGATGTACAAAAGACAGGTGAGATAATTTTAAAGTGAAAACAGATGACGTAAATCTTGTCATTTTAGAAAAAAATCGCAACAAGCATTTTGTAAAGCGAAACAAGTTAGACGGGCTTTCAAATGGTGTCTTCTATACAGACGACGTGTATTCTTCAAGCGATGATTCTCGTTCACTTAGTGCACAACGAAGACCTCACAGATTACAAGCATTAAATCTTACAAATCATTGATTTTCGGTGAAAGCTCAAAGAAATGGTATGTACAAATAAAGCAATATTATTTGTGATGCAAAAACCCGGAGATGACATGAGTTTAGTTTAGAACAGCGATCAATTACATTAGAAACGATAACAGAAAACAACTATGAGAAAAGGCAATCTGTGGTCGGAGAGATGTACGTGCCAAAAAGGACATCTTCTTGCTCTGACTGCTGACCTCTGCAAACCGCACAACCAGTTGTTTGTTGGCTGATCTATGTATGTTTTTCCTGCGCAATTAAAGTCGTGCATCGTCGATTGTTGTCGAGCTTGGCTTGGTCTAACCTGATATTTTTTCAGCTTTTCTAACCATGCGGCACCTCAAAATTCTTTTCCGCCAGGTAAGCTGCATACAATTTTTTTTCTTAAGGGTGTGTTTTACGATTTAATTTTCAGCTTGTCGATCCCGTAACCTGTACTTACACTTATATCTTTGCTTGTAACTCCACGAAGAAAGCCGTCATCATCGATCCTGTTATTGACCTTGCCGAGCGCGACACAAAAGTTTGTTTATCCGTTTTTTACCCCAATCTATAATCACAATTTTTGTTTTACAGCTCCTGAATCAACTCAATCTTGACCCTGTCTATGGCATCAACACTCATATTCATTCAGATCATGTTACAGGAACAGGTGAATTGAAGCGTCGATTCCCCAACATGCACTCAGTCTTATCCGAGGATTCCGAAGGATCAGCTGATGTTTTGGTACGCAACTGCGACATCATTCGCTTTGGTCACGGGGCTTTGGAGGTACGCGAAACTCCCGGTCACACATCAGGCTGTATCTCGCTTGTCAACCATCAACACAGACTTGTTTTCACCGGCGACTGCCTTCTAATTCGTGGCTGTGGCCGCACTGACTTTCAAAATGGTGGGTGTTTTGCTATTTTGGAATTTTTTTGCTGCACAGGAAATAGTTAATTATATGTTTGGTGTTCCGTAAAAAAATTTATTCTGAATGAATGTTCAACCACATTCATGTTGACTTTTTTTACGTTTGATATTATTATTCAGGGAATCCGCATAAATTGTACAACTCAATTCAAAATCAACTTTTCTCTCTACCGGATGACTATCTGATTTTCCCCGCACACGATTACGCAGGCTTCACGGCATCTACCATTGGCGAGGAGAAGCAGTTCAACAATCGACTTAATTGCGGCGAGGAACGTTTCGTCGAAATTATGCACCACTTAGACTTGCCGTATCCTGTTGAAATGCAGAAATTCGTTCCTGCTAATCGCGTTTGTGGTGTCTTTGATCTCATGGATGACAACACAAAGCAGAACATTTTCGGCGCTGGCGGAGCTGCTTAAGGCAATGTACACGCGTATTTTCTTTTTTCTTCCGCCTTATTTCTTTATTTTTTTTCCCTGCTACTTGTGCAGCTATTTTGGCAGCTTGTACTCCCCCGCTGTTGTCTATAAAAACGAAAGAAGTGAAAAGTTTGCATGCAAAAAAGTGCAGAAAACTGTAAGAAATAAGACGAAAATTGGCGAAATTGACTAGCATAAGTGAGTCGCGACTTGGCGAGAGCGCCCCATTTGCCCTGACTATCTGGCGGACCCAATAACATAATTCACAAAATTCTTTAAGCTGCTTTTCGGCGCGCTTACCTCAATCAGCAGCTAGGCGTTGCGTTGTTAATTTTTTGGAAGTTTTAAGAAAGGGTACGTACGCGGGAGGCAGTACCAACATCGACTAAAAAAATGTCGTTTATAATTTCTGTATTATGTAAAACCAAGTTTAGCAAGATGGTTGCTAAGCGTTGTCAACTGCGGATGTTTTGCATTGCAGAATAGACGACTTGATTGAAGCGGCATATTTAACCATCAATGGTGGGGACTGAACACACTTGCAAAGTAGCCTTTGTTGCATTTTTCGAACTGAACCTTGCAGCAAAGTCGAAGTCTTCGTTTTGTCCATGCCTTTTTTAAAAACCGATATTTTTATGCCGTTGTTGAAATACTATGTGTCGTTGACGAACAAAGTCGTGTACAAATTGGCTGTGCTTTCTGTGACAATGAATGAACTGAAAAAAAATATTTTTCTTTTCCATTTTTATGACGTTGGTTTACTTATTTTTTCAGAGCTAATTGTCTTACGGTCGGTCCTCATTGGTGACATAACTTTGTTTACAGCTGGTCATCACCTGAAATATACTGCAATGTGATATTAGAACAAAAAAATATTTTTGGCCAATACACTTGAGAATTCCGTAATTGCCACAAGTGTCTGTTTTCAGCGTTGCGCTGACAATGTATAATTGTTCTCTCTCTGACGTTATTCTTGACTTTATACTGACTTCGATGCCACACGAAGGGGGTTGTGAATTTTTGGGCGAGTGGGTTACTCGTTTGCTTTCAATATTTTTTTGTTTTTTTATTGAACTTTTCATTTTTTCGCTTTTTGTAGATTGTTTTTTCCCATGGATTCGACACCGCCCGATAGAGAATGTGCAATCGAGCCCGTCGAATGTCTTAAAATGAGACCCAAGAAATCGATCTTGAAAAACCGACTCTCCTCACTCGATGCCGACGTCAAAGATTCCCAGGATGACTCCAATAACAAGGCTCATTTCGACGAAATGAATATCATTGCTACATTTCATCCCCTAGACAAAGATTACGGTCACATGAAGGTTCGTCATTGGGCAAGCAAGACATTAGCTGTAATTGGGTAATTACAAAACTGCTTTAAAAAATTCTCTTTCTCCTTGCCCATTTGTAAACAATTTATTTTATGGTCAACTTTTTCATCAAGTGCGTTTCCTGCTTTTTAACTTTTAACATCTTTTAAAGTTTAGTTTAAAATTGGCTTAAGACATAAAAAAACTATTGAGTCACATTTTGTAAGCTTCCAGAGCGTACAAATCATAGTTTTGACATTTTGTGAAGCAAATTCCCCGACAATAGACCCCATTTAAGATCGATGAACCTCCGACACCGTACAACGAGCCTGCGGATGTTTCGGACGAAGGGCCAGGGCCGTCTTCATCCGCGTCTGCACAAAATCAGCCACGAGCCCAGCGCCGTGTTTCACTGGTTTCCCTCGAACGAGCCTTTGACGCAACGTCTTCAGCAGCTTTTCAACGGACAATTCCGTTGTCCTTTGAAGATACTGATGAAGAAGAGCTAAGCGAGGAAGAAAAAAGTAAGAATTGCTTTAAAGCTTTATTCATCACAAAAAATAACTTTGTTTAGTACGGCGTAGAAAATTTAACGAAAAAAGAAAACTCCATTATGTCAAAGAGGGCGCCCCGCTTGAAAATCATTCCTTCTCGCTCGCCGATGAAACCGACGGTCCTTCATCGTCGACAGATAAATATCAAAAGTGATTAACCTTTTTTGCCTTTTCAACAGTCCTGCACATTGTTCAAACCGCAGCGATCAGGCCAGGCCAAGCCAATTTCAAACGCAAATCGTTTTTAAAAAAACCGAGCGATTTGTTTACACCGATGTTTATTATAACTTATACATTATAAGACCGATTGTGTGTTAATGTGCAAAGCAATATGTCAAAGTTACAGAGAAGTTACAGAGAATACATCCTTTTGTTCAAACACTGTGCTTGAGCTCTGCAAAGCGGTACAGCGCTGTCTTACAGTCAGAGGGAAGGATGTCGAATTGGCAGAGTTCATCTTCTTTTTTCTCAGCATTGGCAATCCTAGACGATATGATATCTTTGCAATTCGGACCGGTGAATTCGAGGACAATCAGGTCTCCTAAAACATAAACTTGGGTTATTCCGATTTTAAACCAACTGCTTACCGACTATGTTTTCACGCTTCCAGTTAGGAAGGATGTTTTTTAGATCGCCTTTCTGGACATTAAACGACGTATAATCCTTGAGTATAGCATTACTCAGAGCGACGTCCTTGATGAGCTTTTGGACTTGACTAAAC
Organism: Turbatrix aceti; assembly: GCA_963969345.1. Lineage (NCBI taxonomy): Eukaryota > Metazoa > Nematoda > Chromadorea > Rhabditida > Panagrolaimidae > Turbatrix > Turbatrix aceti. The sequence goes on along the minus strand of OZ017770.1, from coordinate 1,613,985 downwards.
ACGCCGCGGAGATTTGTTTGGCCCAAAGGAAATCTAACAAGCAGAAGTACCGATTCGCCGTTTTTTGATGACTTCCGAAGTCGGTTTGGCGTTGTGAAGTACGAGTTGTCCTGGACGAAGGAGAGTTGATATGCACTTGCGATAAGTTCGAGCTTGTCGATGAGATCGGTGTCAGGGGCTTCATTGTCGACGATATAATGCTTTGAGTTCCTTTCGGGTGTAAAGTCGTAGATGTTGTGCCATTCGTTACAGAACGGGTTGAGTCCTGCTTCGACCATGTGTTGTTCAAGATGATCGTAATTCATCTTAAGCGGATAGAATTCCCCCTTGCTTTCTTCGATGACCGGGCGTGTCGAGCAGAAGATGTGTGAAACAAAAACTGAATCACGTGCACGGAACTGCTGGCTTGCAGAAAACAAGGTGCAGTTTTTGCAGTTGCGTAGGAAAATGCTGCCTTTGCATGGTCCGAAGACAAAAGTGCAGTCTTCGCAATCATCTACCGTTATGGTAGCGCTGTGATCCAGCACGATAACCATGGTATCCTAAAAAAGTTTTTTTATTGCATTTACGTCAATGTCATATTTTATGGTTGCTGTCAACTTTTTTCTAAAACGTTATTTTGTTCTTTAGAAAAACCAACATTGCAGTTTTCGATGACGTATTGCTGTCCACATATGTCACCGGATTTTTTGACCACGACCTCATTGTTTTTATTGGCGACGACAAAGTCTTGTAGGTCGACACGATTTGTGTCCCTGGAATGAAACATTTATGTAATAAAACCCAGAAAAAAATTACCATGAGTATTCTTGTCTCGGTGTCGGAGCGCCAGATGCAGGTGTCGTGTCTGCCATACGGTAGTGATTAGCCCTGCTTTGTTGGCCTACGCAGCACAGCAACTGCATGAGTCCCATGTTAATGCCAAGGGTTTCTTGAGTTGGATTCAGTGGTTGATGATTTCTAAAATCAAGGTCGGACTGAGAAAGCGAGGAAAATGTCTGCGGTTGAGGCTGGACTGTAAAGCCGCAACCAGTGGCAGACAATACTGCCGTGGGGGCGGCAACGGCAGGTAACGGAGGTGCAGCAGTAGGCTGGCCGTTTCCTTTTTGTTGATTTCGTGACCGAGGAAGGGATTGGCTTCCTACCGATGCCGCTGAAAATAAGCAAAAGCTTGTCATGGTAACATGCATTATTAAAAAAACGTACACGTAGTACTCGTGCTCGAGAGTTCAGAATGCAATTGACCATGGTCGCGATTTAGTAATACAGAAGTATTTGCGCTACTCGTAGAATTATCCGTAGTTGGTCCCTTAGTAATATCCAAAAATTCTTCAAACGTGTACAATTTTCCATTACCTTCTACCTCATTTTCGGAATCGGTATCAAACGGCAACTCGCATTGAACGTAACTATTGTTTTGAAAGAGTATACTGCGACTAGGAACAGGACTAGTTTGTTCCGTACTAAACTGAGGATTAGCATGCTCTTGCGATGACTGGCGTTGTGGCGCAGGTCTTTGCACCACATTATCTTGAAAGCCGCCATCGTCCTGGTTATCAAAAGGTACTTCCGTCAGGAAGGCTTCAGGAGGAGAAGCAGAAGGACCTTTAGACATTATAAAGTGTCGCCAAAATTATGCTCACACAAGAGACTATTAAGACGACACAGGGATACTGCATACTTTACACAAGGCTTCATCAAGTTTACGCGGGACGAACGTATGTGTGTTACTATGGTTACAAAAGCACACTCCTTACTACCGCCTGGCTATAGAGGATATAATTACGTCAAAAAAAACAATGATTCGCCTTTTTACGCACATTGAGGTGAAAAAATGAAAAAAAGGATTTCATTATTTACTGCAATAAAGCAAAAACATATAATTTATACGCAGCTGCTTAGCTATAAGGCAAAATATCTTAAAAATTTGTACGCAACTGATTAATTCGGTTGGCAGATATTAGATAATGTACCAATACTGCGTGACGCCTCTCATTCACGAGAACTTGTACTTTTAGATTTTTATTTCATTAAAAGTACACTATAATGCCACTCGGATGTTCAATATCAACAGTCATAAACAAAACAAAAAAAACCTCCCATTAAGGTTGAAAAGTACCAAATTTCATAAACAACTTTTTGTGTTGTTTGCAAAAAATCAGCTTAATCGAGGTGTGGTAACGTTACCTTCTGACAAGCTAGGGTGGTGTGCAATAAAAAACAACCAAAATTAAATTTTTTTGTCAACAAACAACGCAACCAAATAAAAAAGTAGTTATTGGACCCTTTAATAATTATTATTATGATTAAACAGTTTGTAATCCCAGGAAATAAGTATATGTACACTTTTTATTCAACATTCATTTTTTTTTATGAAATTGTACTGTAGACAACCAGTATGCAAACTACAAGTAAGTGATTTGACAAATGCAACTGAGATTGAGATGAGTTAAGAGGAGATGTATCGGTCGTTTGATCTGCATTGTAGCAGTTTATGTCGGCGTCAGAGTTAAACTTTTTTTTTGAGCCATTAAACTCCTTGTTAAAGCGTTGCTTTTCGTCCGGAGTAAGTAGCAACTCGACGTCAAATGTCGTACAAAAATTGCCCGTAAACTGACGAGTAAAGTCAATACCAACTTGTAGTGGCTCAAGGTGTAAACGGTTGGCGAAATCCTGCTGTAAGCCGGATAATGAGAGATTCCTTGACGAAAGTACTGTCCACTTAGCATAAGCAGAGTCCAATGCCCTTAACGGAGCACAAACAGTGTCATTGTTATCCGTACGAAGTCTAATATGTGTGTTTGCAGCTGCGATTTCATGAAGATTAGGTGAATCAAAAATTAAAAAGTGTTCCTTTGACTGAAAGCTGAGTAAGCTTGATCGATTTGACATTTTTCCCATGGGACAAAAGTCAACGTCGTCCCCGCAGAGATTGTGGTCTTGTACCCTATGAGGATCGTATGTGATGGCCGAATGACAATTGCTTCCTGCATTCATGTAAACAATTTCCCAATCAATCTAAAATAAGACTTTTGTTATCAACACTAGGAAGAGATAGTCCAGTCTTGCCTTAGGCGCTGTGTTAGAAAATGCCGTGGGCACGGTGCTTTCCAAATAATAGGACACTTCAGTCGGAACAATAAGATTATAAGGAGGGTGTTCTTGTTGCTAAAAGTAAGAAAATCCAATCAATGCTAAGCAGATTTTACGCTCCTACCATTTTAATGTAACCGTTAATCGATTCATTAAATTTGGCAAAGGCTGTGACGCCATCTGGATAATTCGTTTTAATGGTTCCGCATGCTGTTGATCCTTCGCAGTCGTCACTAGACAACGATGAGCCCAGGATGCTGTTGTTACCAGTAAGCACATGGCCAGGTAGTACCGAAGATGACTTGTCTTGTAAAACTTTTTCAAGTTCAGAATTTTCAACGACGGAACCTATCATTGGGGTCGTGCATGTTGCTCCACTGTGAAGAGTTCGATCAATTGGTCGTTGAAAAAGAGAAATTTTGGGGCAGTGTCCGTCGTCCATAATTATCTCGGATATGTTTTCAAATACATACTCGTGAATCGTGATTTTCATTAGCTTTGCTGACGAAGCAACGTTATGACTCCTTAGAGAGACTGAAGCTTCGATTGCACCTTCCGAAAGCAATACCACATTTGCACAGATCTGAATGGGTTTTAGTAATGTGCATGGAAGAAATATATTAATAATATACTCACCCTTGACCAACCCAAATTGACTTGGACTGAGCGAACGCTTTCGAAGGAAAAAAGCATATTCATTTGAGAAAATGAAAAAACGCCTGAAATAAAACAAAGTCGTAAAATTTTTATTAAAATTTTTTCATTACCATTTTTGTCTTTAGACGAACGCAGGGGGATGGGTACATCCAGTTCAGTGCTGGGAATAAATGATTCACATCCGTCATTTTCAATATCCAATGATGATAACAGAAGACTACCAGCCGATGCCTGCGTATCAAAAATATTTCTCAAATCACTGGCAACAGCTTGACTGCGTCCAAAGTTGACCAAAAAAAGACTTCCAACAACAGGATGTGCAAATGTGGTCATCAGCGTTCGAACTTTTCTGTAGGGCAGCACGGTTTCGCATTTTGATTGAAACAAGGCCTTCTGCAAACAAAGAACTGGTCTAATTTGTTTTTTCTTTAAGTTTTAGCAAACCTTAAAAAACAACGGATCTGATGAAAACAGCGATGTCATTAAATAGCGACCGTGAGATTGAATTTCCGAAATTACCTCACGTTTTTTGCAATCCGTTGAAACATTAAAACCAGATATTTGTTTGTTAACGATTGGAGGGACAAAAGAAGTTTGTTGTGAAATTATAATGGAATCAAAGAACGCTTCAAGTGGTGTTGCTTTTGTAAACGTACTACAGAGTGTGTCGTTGTTTTCCGTTCGCCAACGAACGTGTAATTTGTTGTACAGCGTCTGGTCATCGAAAGAAACGATGGTAGACTGCGTCGTTCCTATAGTAAGTGATCCGCTGTACAATTTCTCCGCATTATCGTCATCACAGTCTGAGATTAGGTCAAACTTTAGAGTCTGATGCCGCTTTGTCGACCCCAAATCGGGTAATAACTTGAAAGCCGTTTGGTTAAGTGCTAACGCATAGATACGTCCATTGATTGTCTCAGAGGACAACAGTACTTCCGACAAGTCATTGTTAAACGGATAGGTCGAAGTGACAACTGCCACACACGCAATCAACTGAAAGAAAGAAATATTATAAACAAGTTCTTTGTTTTTTTGTTTTTGTGGGTGTAAGAAAAAAGTCCCCCGTAAATAAATTACCACCTTGTAGTTTTCGTAAATTCCAAGGGTGTTTCCCAGAATCTGATTCTTAGAAGTTGTGAATCCACTTGGGGTGATGGATTCAAGAGCTTGGACGGTGATAGCTTGTTCTGTGAGATCACGGCAAACTTTTATGTCTTCAGAAAACGGCACGGCGCCATCAAATATTACAAAGGAATATTTTTCAGGGTTTGGAATATCAAATAAAATACGTATTGCAGAATTTTTTAACTCGATAAACTGTAAAAGAAAATACTCGGTAACAGTAAAATACGGACATCAAAAAAAGTAAAAACAAACCTGCACGTTACCCTTTAGGGTACCAGACAATATTGGAAGCGTTGTTGAATTTTCATTTTTACCAGATACAAAAACACATACACACAATAAAAATAAAACAGATAAATAAGATAAATATAGGGGACGATATGCTGGTGTCATGCTGAAAATGATCTATATTCCCCTTCGCTTTCACATTTACATTCACATGAGACAGCAAGAAGCGTGAACAATTTACAAAAATGACACAAAACGATTTCACTCTTTTAGACAAATTCAACTTACGAGTACAAGTTTGAACACTCCAAAAGAGACTATCCGTATGTCGGAGAATGTATTGCAAATAGTGATATATATCACACAATATGTGTACAATAATTATATAGTGCAAATGAGAATTTCATGTATGGCCTTGGAAGAAAGGAGCACTTTGCAAATGGGTATTTGGTTAGTAAAAAAATAAACGTGTATTCATGGTGAACATTTATACGAAGGCGTTATTCGGTCTGCGTTGAACCCGTCATTACTCTTTTTTTGCAATTGATTGTATTTTCCAAACTGGTTGTACAGCGATGAAATCATCATTGTTTTTTTCCAGTATCAAATTATTATGAATTGTTAACACTAATCAATATATGTACCTTTAACTTATTTTAAACTAAAAAAGTTTAAAATGTTGTTTGCACGTTGAAATCAGTGTGGCATCATTATTTATTGCATTATTGAAAAATGTATGATAGCTCGAAAAAAATTGCAGAGAGGCGTAAAAAGCAGTTGGTTTTTTCGGTTCATTGCTTTGCCCTGAGGTGTATGTTCGTTTGATGCTAGATCGAGATCTCGGCCGCTACCCCCGCTTTTTGATAGCTTTACACAATTCGCCGACGCTGCTGCCATCACAGCAAGCAAGTAAGCAAGCAAGGAGGGGGAAGGGGGACAAACAGGGACAGCAAATGCCAGGAGCACCCCGCCAGGCCCAGTTATTGTTAGCCTGAAGAAAGCGAGAAAAACGACAAGACAACACAAAATTGCTATCCGCCCATCCACCCCCTCAAAATGCGGCAAAACAAATCGGATACCCTTGTTGTGGTGCGTTGATCATTCACTTAAAATGAGAACACACAGCTGGCCAGATATCCAGCCCATCGCAATTGATTCATTTGTGTCTTCTACCAATGCTTTCGCAGGCATTTGGCAGTGGCATTCTTGTTGACTTGCGATCTCGTAGACAACTCCGTCGGTTGGCTTGCTGTTGGGCAAGACTATGTGGTTGATTGGACGCGTGCATTTGTGTTTGCATCTTTGGTTTTTACTTTTAATTTTTACATTTTTTTCAGTAATTAAAAATTCCTGCAAGCATGTCGGACGAAGAGTAGTAAGTTATCCCCTTTTTCTTTTGATTCAACTTTTAAGGACATATTTTTTTCAGCGAAGACGAGGAAGTCATCGAGGAAGAAGAAGAGGTCGAAGAGACCGAGGAGGAGGCTCAGTAAGTTTTAAACAGTAATTTTGACACATATTTTCCTTTCCACGACGCACAGTTTCTAATTTCCACATTCGCACTTTCCTTTGTCACCTCTGAACACTTTCCTTTCCATTTTTAGTGAAGAGGAAGCCGCTGCCGAAGAAGCCGCTCCTGAGGAGGTTCCGGAGGAAGTCAAGTAAGCCCATGTGTTTTTGCGTGCTGTATTCTCCATCTTGCATTGCCACCTAACATACATGTGTGATTTCTTTAAAAAATGTTAACACCGACTATCCTCTTTTGCACTCGAAAAAATGCATAATTGCACAAACAAGGTGAATAATTAATTTTCAGACCAGTGAGCCAAATTGAGGAAGTCAAGTGAGTATAACCATCACACCGATAAGTTTTAACATTGTGCAGTTTAAAACTAATTGCAGTGTGCAGTTGACAATGGACAGGTTGACCTTTTGCTTTTAGGCCCAAAGCTCGTCCTCCTCCTCCTCCCAAGGAAGAGCCTAATCCGGAGTCCATGACGGAAGCCGAAAAGGCTATGCTCGCTGCGAAGAAGCGTCACGAAGAGGAAGAAGCTGCCAAACTCCTCGACTACGAAGAGCGACGCCGCATCGAGCGCGAACAGTACGAAGAGGAGCTCCGTATTCTCAAGGAGAAACAGCTCGCTCGACGTGCCGAACGCGAACAAGAAGAGCGTGAGTTCGCTGAACGCCGCCGCGCCGATGAAGAGCGACGCAAGAAGGAGGAAGAAGACCGCAAAGCTCGTAGCGAAGCCGACAAGGTCCGCAAGAATGAAGAGAAGCTGAAGCGTCAACAGATGATGGCTGGCTCGTTCATCGGTGGTGGTGCCGCTGGTCGCAACTTTGTCATCAACAAGAAGGATGGCAGCGGACCGGTCAACCTCGCTGGCCCTGAAAAAGCTAAGGGTCTCTCGGCTGAACAACAGGCTGAAGCCCGCAAGAACTACCTTGCCTCCGCTGCCCGACCCGTCGATGTTACGCACCTTCTGCCCAACGATCTGAAGGACAGAATTCTCAACCTTCACTCCCGTATCGTCAAGCTTGAAGGCGAGAAGTACGATTTGGAAAAGCGCGCCGAACGCCAGGAATACGATGTAGGAACATTTAGTTTTTGGTGATAATTACAAATTGGTTTCAGCTGAAAGAACTGAACGAGCGCGAACGCCAGGTTGCCCGCAACAAGGCTCTCCAGAAGGGTCTTGATCCCGTTGAGGCTGCCAACAGCAAGTATCCTCCCAAGATCACCACTGCCTCCAAGTTCGATCGTCAGACTGATCGCCGCGGCTACGGTGACCGCAGGACCCTCTTCGAAAAGGTATGCCAAAGGCTGGCCAAATATTGATCAAACATTTAATTATAGCCCGTCGTCAAGGCTCCGCCCAAGATCGTTCATGGCACTGGCCGCCCTCCTGCAGAATGGGGTCGTCGTGAGAACGAAGAACTCGAACAGCTCCGAAAGAACCTCGAGACACCCAAGTACGTCGAACAGGTACCCGACGAAAATGCTCGTCCTCCCGTCGCTCCTATTCCTCTCCAGTTGCCCACCGACGACGACGAACCTGCACCGGAACCAGCACCCGAAGCAGAACCCGAACCAGCTCCTGCCGAAGAAGTTGCTGCTTAACTTTCTCGTATCTTTTGTTGCAGTATTTTTTGTAATGCTTTAATCACTCGCAAATATCTGCTATAAAGTAAGAGTCTCGAATAAACGTCATCTATTCCGAAACTTTTCTCACAACCAGCAAATCGCAAAAAAATAAGTTGTGCACAAAGGTTCACTTTTTTTGCTCTTTCGCACGATTTGTAAGATTTGTAAGATGCACAGATTGTTCAGGTCACACCTGCATATTCAAGCAGATGTCAAACGGTTCGGTTCAGCAGAGAATTCGAAGAAAATCAAATTTACCGTGAAGTGTTAGCTACAAGCCGTCAACCACCTTCACCTTCTTCTCTGTTTTCTTTCGACAGACAATCGTTAGACACTCAAATCTGCCGATAATTATCTTGCAAGGTACACACACTTTTTTGTTTTTTACACAACTTTTTTTCTTCAATTTCTCTGTTGTCTATCAAAATCGTTTAACTGGCTAACTTTTCGGAGACAAAAGTTTGAGACAGAAAAAAAACGAAATAGTTGTCTCATTTGCACTTTCTTGTCATCTTGTCATACGTTTGTCATCGCATATGCTGGTAAGAGCATATAATACTCAACATTTTTGTCAGTTTCAGTTTTCATGCCGAAGCAATATAATCGCTATTTCTTTACTTTCGCTATTACTTGACTGAACAAAATATTTTTCGGGCATTTTTTTGAAAATTGTTTTTGCGCTTTTGTTTTCATTGAAAGCCAGGCCTTGCTAATAAAAAAACAAATTTTAGGGTCATTTGCGTTTGCTTGCCTGTTTCGACGATCACTGACGGGTGAGTGCATTTTTCATCTCTTAGCTTTGCAAAAATGTATAAACAAAAAAATTGAGCGGCTTTTTCTTTTATATTTAACGGATGATATCTTGGAAGGGTAAATTTAATGTCAAAGAACATACGCAACCGTTATTTCTCCGAACGTACGTTACAAGCACAGTTTCAAGCATTTTTCCGTCACTCGAGTGCTACCCTCTCATTTTTAAACCTGTGCTGTGGAGTAATGTCCAGAGCATAGAACTTTTTTTAGCAAACTTAGTTACCCCAACTCTGTTGTTGTTTCCAATACGACAGGTGCACCTGCAGGTGTTCTTCCTGGTCTTGGACATCCTTTAAGGCAATGCTCGCAACTGTCTTTACATTCCATCAAGGCGCTAAGTTTTGGGTAATTCTGACAACTCCTTGGTTCTTTGTATAGTAGACGGTGAGGTTGATTTACCACGATGGTCATTTGTTACCTATCACTTTTTTCGGATGTCTCAAGCCATCCTTAGTACACACGAGTGTTTTTTTTTTGAACCGCCTCACGGAGGCCTGTTGTCCTTCCCGGCAGGTTATTTTTCTCCAATCTGAACTATGGTCCAGTGATACTCGTTATTCCATCGAATTATATAATCGTTTGTCAGCCGATGATTTGCTAAGCTAGTGCCGGTTATTTTTTCATTACTCTTTGCGCGTAACAACTTTTAAACGAACGAAAAACTTTTCTGATTATTTACTCCTACAAAAAACTTTAAGTGGTATCATCAGCCAACGTATTCTAACAATTTTTACATCTCCGCCAATAATCTTGCTTTCTCATAATAAATTATTTTTTTACAAGCAAAAAACATTTCTTATCTGAGATTTATTTTAGAACGCTGCCATGTCGGATGAAGAAGAATAGTAAGTTATTTTTATCGTTTCCACTTCTCTGTCTTTTTCCCCCTGTTGATTTAGCTAATTACAACGTATTCGTTAACAGAGTATGCGTTCGTCAATGTTTTCATCCTCGTCTCTGTATTCCCCTACGCCGTCGACATCGACGTCGCTGTACAGACCAAGCCGGGGGCTGGGCACGCCCGGCTTATCGCGCATCGGCTCGCTTGACTACGATTACTCGTCGTCCAGTACAAGAACAGAACCTTATCGTCGAAAGTCGGTAACTGCTACAGGCAATGACCAAGCTAGAGTGATTAGTCCACGTGCAACCAGCGCGGAACACGGCAGAGTAATCAGCTCTCGCGTAACCTCTGCGCCTGAAATTGAGAACATCAAATCACTATACGGTGTCAAAAAGTCAGGTGACGTACATGAAACGTCACACCGTCGTCGCGAAGAACAACCACAGCCTCAGTCACTTGTCAGCGTTTCATCAGCTCGGGATAATTTTCGCAAGCGGCATTCTCTCGGATGCGAGCCTCCGCCGCCATTTGTTGCCAGACAACAGATGGACGATGGGGACAAAAAAACGATTCACATCAAAGCCGACGACGCTGCTGCCAAGAAGGAACTCATGGAGCAGCAGGAGTTTGTTCGACGACTCATGGCAGCTCACAATACGGTTGATGATCTTCTGAACAAACGAGGCAAACAATCAGAGGACGAGCGAAAGTATCTAAGGCACTACGAGTGCGTTCCCATCTATGAAGAAGAAAAGCCATCTCTGCCCCGTACTTTCTTCCGTCAAAAAGAAAAAAGCAAGTCCCCGAGCAATGACAGTGATTCCGGGTTGTCGTTAGACTCAGAAAGTGCTCATGAGTCTTCGCCCGAAGTTGGTAAGATGCAGATCACTGCAGAAGTCGAATGCACGGCTGAAATTTATTGTCCCGAAATAAGCTTTTTTGCACCTGAACAAACTGAGTTCTGCAGCTTTGTAATCATGGTTCCGGGTTACGAAAGTTTCAAGGTTGGCGAGCCCCTGCCCGCAAAACAGATACCCAAACCTAAGATCACCCGAGGCAGCTCAAGCAAGCTGAAAAACAACGAGAAAACGCAGCAGCCTTTTTGCCTGAAGATAAACGACCAGCCACTGCAGCAACTGTTTGACGTGCCTGGCTCAAGGAAATATCATCGCCGCAAGCCCTATTCACAGAGATCCAAGTCTGTTAACTTGCAAAATAACTTCGACGTTGAAAAGTGTAATACCGAGATATCAGTACAGCATATCAGTTACTACCAGACGGCTAAAAGCATTATGGAACCACAAAAATCTGCGGAGAAAAATTTGAAAATGCACTTGAGGTTGTCTGAATACGCGACGCGAGAATGGAAATGCCAGCTGGTGATGCCGTGTGTTCCACCGACTTTGCATGTTTGGCATACCATCGAGCAACAACAGAAAAGGATCAAAAGAACTAAAAAAGTTGGCACGAAGGAAAAACCGCGCAGCCGGACTGTGCCCAAGCGAGTACTACGGGAATCACCGTTTGAAATTGGCGAACCTCCACCAAAAATTTGGCAACCTATTCCCCGGACTGCTGTCCGTCAGCTACAAGAAACGTTCGAGTCGCCTGCTGCGTGCTATCGAAAAGCGCGAATTGAACTGCGCAGAACATCGCAGCCGCCATCCATTGAACCAAAGGGCCGTGTGGGCCAGACACAGTTTCAAGAACTTATCAACCAGTTTCGAGCCAAAGCTTCTGAATCTGAGTCAAAAAACTTAAAGTCTGCTCTCCCTCGTGCCGTGACGTCGGAGCAGCAAGCAAGCATCACCCGTTTCTCAGGTCGATCAAAATCACGGTGCACATCTGAGCCAATTATGTACAGCAAGCATATCAATGTCCCTACGACATCAGCGATCGAAAATAATTTACTCAAACCCGAAAAGCGACTCGAAAAACCCCTCTCCACATCTACGAATTTGCTGTCTCCGTCCAGGAATTATCGGGGTCACATGCGTAGAAGAACCCCAAGTTTCACGCGTAGACAACAAGATTTGCAAGCTCTAGCCCATCACCGACAACTGAACCGTGTTTCATCATCCTGTGTGTGTCCGTTTGGTGTTGTCCTCAAGAAAGTGAACTTTAAAATTGTTCGGCCAAAATTGCCGTCATGGAAAATGGTTCCTAAAAAATTTGTCCCTAAGTGGCGAATGAAACCCCGGTAAGATTTGCATCTCAATAACCTGTGAATCGTTCCTAATGAATCTATCCTTCCATTTTCATAGTCACTTATTTTTTTTAGTTCTGACGAAGAAGTCGACGAGGAAGTCGATGAAGAAGTCGAAGAAGCAGCCGAGGAGCCTGCAGCTGCAGAAGCTGAGCCTGAGGCCGAGCCCGAAGAAGAGCGTTCGGAAGTCAAGGAGTGAGTACAAAGCCCAGACAGAACGTATAACACTTCTCCCGTTGCAGAGCCCGTCGACCTCCTCCTCCTCCCGCCGAACCCGATCCGGAAACCATGACTGAGGCTGAAAAAGCCATGCTGGTGTGCTTGGTGTATTAATGTCGTGGATTTACAATAAATGCTTTCAGGCTGCTAAAAAACGCCATGAAGAAGAACAAGCAGCCAAGCTCCTTGACTACGAGGAACGCCGTCGTATCGAGCGCGAGCAAGCGGAAGAGGAGCTTCGCATGCTGCGGGAAAAACAACTTCAACGCCGCTCCGAACGCGAACAGGAGGAGCAAGAATTCGCCGAACGTCGTCGAGCCGACGAGGAGCGACGCAAGAAGGAAGAAGTTCGTTTTTGTCGGCTTTACACTTTTTTAACAATCTGATTGTAGGAAGAACGCAAGCTGAAAATTGAAGAAAACAAGCGGCAGCGTGAAGCCGAGAAGCTGAAGCGCCAGCAGATGATGGCGGGCTCCTTTGCTGGTGCTACTGGAGCTGGTGCCGGAGGTCGTAATTTTGTTATTTCAAAGAAAGACGGCGGCGAGCAGCCAAAAGGCCAGAAGAAAAATGTTAACGATCCCGGTGTTCTCAAGGCTCAACTGGAAGAAGCAAAGGTATATAGTTGAATGCTCTTTGCTTTGCCCCGAATCATATGATGCACATGCAAAAAAATTTATAGGCAGCCTACATTGCCTCTGCTTGTCGCAAACAGGATCCTGAGAACATTGCTGTTGCCGATTTGAGAGACCGAATCCGAGATTTTCATACTCGTATTGTCAAACTTGAGGGCGAGAAATACGACTTGGAGAAACGTCACGAAGGCCAGGTTTACGATGTAAGTGAAAATAAAAACGACGGACAATAGATTGAAAAAAAATTATTCAGCTGAAAGAACTCAGAGAACGTGAACGCCAGGCTACACGCTCTAAGGCGATTCAAAAAGGCATTGATCCCGTGGAAACCGAAAACTCTATTCACCCGGTGATTTTAATTTTTCTTGTTTTCTGCTGATATGAAGCGTTTTCCACCACTTTACAGCCAAAGATTAACGTCGCCTCCAAGTTCGACCGTCAAATCGACCGTCGTTCTTACGTCGACAAACGCGTCTTGTTCGAAAAAGTACGCAAAATGGGTCTTGTTTATTATTAGCATGTATGTATATACGCTAACCTGTTTACCATACAACCAATCCCCTACTGTATATTTATGTCGTGAAACGTTTAATGTCGCTGTTAGTCGACTATTGGTATCTTCTGTCACAACGCAAACATAACAAATCGTCAGCCAACCTTCTTTTTTTTTAATCAGTTGTCCTCTATCCCTATGGTCACCCTCTGTCATCGATATCAAATCATCGTCGTCGACGTGACACTTTGTAGCCGGTTGTCAAGCCAACTCCAAGCATCGCTCACGGCTCTGGACGCCCGCCACCGGATTGGGGTTGCCGCAAGACTGAGGAGCTTGAGATCATTCGAAAGCAGCACGATGTTATTCGTTATACTGAACTCGCTCCCGCTGAAGGCGACGCGGCAAAACCACCTGTTCCTGTCATCCCTCTGCAGATTCCTGATAGCGATGTAGCACCGGTAAATTTAATTTGACACGATTCTAATAACAAAAATTGTAATGATCTTTAGGAAGCACCTCCAACGGATCAACCCGAGCCTGCTCCCGTTGCTGACGAAGCCCCGGCCGAAGTTCCGGAGGAAGCATCTGCTGAAGTTGCAGCGGAAGCTTGATGGCTTACTGAACCATAGGCTTGCATTTATGTGACATGCTTTTTATGCTAGATAAATTTTGACACTTGCCGACAAGAAACGAGATTATTTAGACGACGTATGCCTTCATTGCTCATTTACTTCAAAACTGGAAAAAACCGGAATAAGTTACTCAAGTTGAAATTAATATAAATAATAATAATAGGCTAACTGTAATAGTGTTATTGCTGAATTGAGATGTACGTAGAGGGTACGTAGCCGTTTTTCCCAGCTTGGGTCTGCACAAGCCACCATTCGGGGTTGTGGGCGTCATCACATTGCCGCAGTACACGTAATCGATCGCCTTCCATGATACGAAGCTGAAGCATGTTATCTGGTTCAAATGGGTACTGTGCAATGGCGTAAGTAGGAATATCATTGTCAGAAATTGGTGTCTCGTATTTGGGTTGTGGGATGTCATTGTTGTGGCTAGAATGGGGCGTAGAATTGTTGGTCAAAAGCGCTTGACTGGGTAGCTTGCTATAGTTGCGCGTTTTTTCAATTTCCATTTTTACAAGGTCATCGAGGGGATCATAGGCAGGCTTTTGGTATACCGGCTTTCGGGGGGGTAGTTGTTGACTGGGAGCGGGGGGCAAGGTTGCTGGCGGCGTATAGATAGCTGAACGGGGTGGCAAGACAGGTGGCGGAGCAGTTGGTGTCGGAATAATCAAACTTTTTGTAGGCATCAAAGGAGGACAATTTTCGGGGAAAGTTAAGTTGTTTCCAGTTGACGCCAGGTCATTTACAATGCTGGGTAGCGTGCTGGAAGGCAGAGTAAGTGGCGTTTCGTGTTCAAAGGTAATCCAGGATTGACGGTTATTCACAGCAGATGACGAAGCCGACGACGACGACGACGGCTCCAACAACATCAGTGAATCCGGTGCAGGAGGAGGCTTTTCAGACAAACGTTGCCGGTACTCGGTTGGAATAACAAACTGCTGCTTGTTGGTGTTGGATGATTTGCTAACCGGTTGTTCAGATACGTACTGTATGACTTGTTTGACAACTGGTGGGCGTGCGGCTTCGGCAGTGGCGACAAGCAGTTCGACAACCTGCGGATCAGCTCGCTCGAAGTAATTTTCATCAACTGTGAAAGTCGACACGCCGGTATCCACAGTCCTACAATTGTGACTACTGTATAAAATAATACTTAATAAAAACTTACCGCATGCCATCTTTACACTTCTTTTCACAAACGTAATCGCCCTTTCGAAGCACGCACTTTCCGCCACGGGTGTAGTAATCCTTGACAACTTCAAAGAGATTTTCATCAGTACCCATGGAACGGCATTTTCGGATGAGTTGAAGGCGTTCATCATCAGTTTGCGACCGGTTAAAAGGCATGAATGGCTCGTTGGGCGGAGGCTGAGTTGTCGATTTGGTGATTTGACCGCTCCGAAGCTTCAAAGTGTCCTCGATACGCTGCAGACGATTTTGGCGAGGATCGACAAAATTCATCAAAGACGGATGTCCTGCGTATGGTAACTCCTGAAACAAAGATAAGTCTTGGTGCTCGTCGATCAAGACTGAAACTTACTTGCATCCAACTCTGAACACGGCTGAAAAACGCTCCATCGATTTGCCGGATACGATTCACGCAATCAATGAGCGCGTTGCTGAGAAGCTCAATGTCTTTTGGCAGAATGATCTTGAGTTGAGAATTCATAGCTTCGAATTCACACTTTCGCATGGAAACAACGTCAGACGGCTTTTTCTTGCGGGTTGCCATTTCAAAGTCGGCCAGCTTGTCGCAACGTTTCTGAATCAAAAACGTGTGATCCTTCTTTGCTTGTTCTTGTGCCGACCTGATCAGTCTGTAAAACGATGAGTTGTTTTAATATTTTTTGCCAATTTGTGCT
This sequence comes from Turbatrix aceti, assembly GCA_963969345.1. Taxonomy (NCBI): domain Eukaryota; kingdom Metazoa; phylum Nematoda; class Chromadorea; order Rhabditida; family Panagrolaimidae; genus Turbatrix; species Turbatrix aceti. The sequence continues at coordinate 1,598,039 of OZ017770.1, read as the reverse complement.
TACTCTGTCATATCAACATCGAGCTCCTGGACAAAAACGATAAGACGCCGTAGCAGGATGCAGTACTCAAAACGATTCATTCTGTCAAAGCCTTTTGGTAGCGGAGCCATTGTGTGAAAATCGACAAATTTTTTCGATAACCGAATTATGCGATTTTTGTAGACAGTCAACTGATAAATTAGCCGACAGTAATGCTGCTGAAGCTCGCCAAGCTTTTTAACCAAGCTGTCAAATTCGCTATCTTCGTACTAAAACGTTGGTTGTACTTTTATCATCAGACAAAAAAATGGTGCAAAAGTAAGAAAGAGTGTCACCTACCTTTTGAGCCCAACCCATGCTGACACCGATACGATACTGCAGACGGCTGCTTTTTTTCTGCACAGAACGCATGTTAAGCTTTGATAACCTCGAAAAAAAACTCGTATTCTGCTGTTCCATGGCTATCTTGGTATACTTTCTAGCAAGTTCTTTGCGTCGCTTCGATTCGTTCATTTTCGTCGCCAAATGGCTCATTTGTTTGAGAGCTTCCAGAAGTTTCGGATGATCAGGATGCGTCAGGGGTGTGTACTTGCAAAGCTCACCGATGTACAAAGGATATTTGAGGCAGCGTTGAATAGGACGCGATAGAGCCGTAGACACGTCAAATATGTTGCTGCCTCGCTGCCGCATTTCTTCGAGAGATGACTGCAAAGCCCTCTGCGTCTCTTCACTGCCCTTCAGGATGATATCGGATATCTGTTCGGCCGATCGGAAGTACTGCCCGAATGTTTTGTAGAACATTTCCTTGAGCTGCATGAAGCGGAGTCCAATTTCCTGATCGATGGCCGGCTTCTGAACCTCTGCCATAAGGTTCGCAGTCAGCTCGCGAGAGAGATATTTCAACATGTTGTAGCCATTTAGTATTAATTTCTTTCTCGCAGCAGCAATGTTTTGATTATTTTCAACCGCACTTTCCCAAACAGTCAAGTCAAACAGATAGGCTGCTTCGCTCTGAATGACTTCGTCTATCACTTTCATTCTCTGCTGGGCCCAATCATCAGGGGACGAATCTCTATCGAATGACGATCGTAGTACGGTGCTCTTTGGTCGTTCAGGTGCCATTCTCTGGACTGGAAGCGGTTTGCGTACGGCACTGCTGCTGCTGCTACCGCCTTCATTTTCGGTTGACGGTTCTTTAGATAACAACGGAAACGGAGACACGCGCGGCGGCGGCGGACGCGCAGGCGGGGTCTTGCGTTGCGGCAAAGAAGACATGGATGCCGACTTCGTCATTAGGGGTGCCACGTCCAGAGAACCCCAGGGTCGTTCTTCAGACTGTGGCGTTTGTGGAGCGATGGATGTTCTCTTGCTGTCGTATTCCTGCTCCTCGTCATCCAAAAACATACGAACGAAGTCCAGTGGCACAATTCCGGTTTGCCCCGTCTCAGGATCATAGCAGCGAACCCATTGGTCTTTGAACTCCAAAATTTTTACACTTGCACCTGCTTCAATGCTTAATTCATCGGCGTAGCGTGCTTCAAAGGTGAAAAGCATGGTACCGTACCTATAATCATTATCAGTAAAGTGTGTCAGTTAAGGGTGTACAACCAACCCTATGGCATGCTCATCAAAACGTGTCATGCTTTCTCCAGTCACCTGGGGATTCAAAGTAGTAGGCGCAATAACAATCTGAATAAAACCAGCTGGCACAATACCTGTACTACCAGTGCGCTCGTTCTTGCCACTCAGCCACTCAGAATTGACCCAACGAAAGAGTTTGATAACGTCACCCGAAAGAAAGGACAATTCTTGATCGTATTCAGACCTGAAAATTAAGCACTGTTTAAATTACAGCCTTAGAGTTTCACACTAACGTGAAGTCGTACAACGCGGTGCCATATGGCTCTAGCATCGATTGGCTAGGCAAAACGCTTTCGGTGTCGGCGAGACGCAAAAAGGTCTTCGGGCAGATGCCGATAGATCCGGTTGAGTTTTTAACTTGCCACGAATCGCCAGCCGAGCTATCCACGATTTGCACCAATTCTCCAGCTGTTAACTTTAATTCACCCGGAACTTTGGGTTCAAAATCCGCAACCACCGTAGCCCGGGTTGTGGACAATTGAACACTCTGTAAAAAATGTTAATAAGCATAATTGCTGCATACATAAAAACTGACCGGCAAAAGAGCAATAGCATGGGAAGGAAAGAGTCCCGACATGCCCAGGAGTTTACCTGAGTCAAGGGCAATCGATCCCTTTATCCAGCCATCCTTGTTTTCCTCGATGCGAAGCAATGTGAACTTCATGAATGACAAATGATCGGATTCGGGTGATTCATACTCGCACACCGACATTGCCCATGTGCCCGAAGGCAAATCCAACTTAGAAAAATCATTGCTTGTCAGGTCGCTGTTAATAGGGTATCCGGTAAGAGACTTGCCCTTAAACCTGCAAAAGCTACACGTCAGACAACACAAAAAAGGGTGTAATGCTTACAATGCATTATTGTTGGCGTAGGGTTCTGCTATGAAAATTTCACCGGAATCAAGCCCGCTAGGATGGTTATCCACAGAACAACGAGCCAAGCAAGCCGGAGCCTTTATTGACAACATTACGTATCTGTTAAATTAATACACTAATTGACACCCGTGACAACACATATGACAGCTCTCCTGTTGTTCGTAATAAGTATGTATTGAACGAGTTTTTGCGCATTCTTACGCTTGTTAGTGCTGGCACTTCACAGCACATTTTGCCAAAAACAAATTTTTGATATTTGCGTTGCGCGGCGGCGCAATACTTTCACTGAACTGCGAAGCAAGAGCAAAAATGTCAGCACAACTCGTGTTATCTCTTCAAAAATGCTCTTGCCATGACCATTTTTGTGTTGACAATGCGAACCAACAAGATAAGACAGAACTAAGTAATAGCGCGGCAGTTTTGCACCCTCTTTTCCTACAATATTGCATACGTGTAATAAGTTTATATTTATTTGTTTAGTGGGGGTCGACATAAATATGTCATGCTGTTTTTTTTCTGATCAAAACATCTTAAAATCATCATGTGCAATACAGTGATCAGGATGTTCAACGACACTTTGAAAAAAAACACACCCACAAAAGTAAGTTGAAGTGATTGAAAGCTTATCACATCAACAAATGCTTAAAAGCATACAATTCTTGTGATATTATCATGCGAAGGAAGTCTGGGACGTAAGAGTACTTCGACGCTGTCAATTCCGCCAGACTTATATTGAGTCAATACCGTAATCATTTTCATGCGTAACTGATTACCTATTTTTGATTTTTTGATGTTTATGGATGTTGTTGAATGCTGCTCATTGAACAATAGCCACAAAATGGTAATATTTTGATGCAATAATTTCTTTACTTCATTATTAATGGATTTTTATTTATTATTTCAGACGGTTTATAAAAACGATGACGCCAAAAAAAAGGAGCGACGCCCGTCGACAAATAAGGGACGACAGCTACTTTGCCGAAAGTGTGAAGGTCACGGTATTAAAGCCGTTCTAAAGGGTCATACGGCAATTTGTCCTTTTGCCCAATGTAAATGTTCATCTGTAAGACCCCAATAATTAAAAGTCACGAATTTAATTATTTTTGACATTTTTCAGTGCAATAGATTGATCAAAATGCGGCGCAGTGCTTTTATCAGACGCTATAGAAACGTCATTGGGGACAAAGATCCAGATGAAATAAATCTCATGTCTGGAAAGCTTTTTGGAAATGCTAATACACGATATACAATTACAACTTCCTGTAAGGATGGTATGGATAGACATAGTTTTATTAAATAATCTAAAATTGTATGCCTTGTTATAGACATTGAAAATGCAAGTGATGACTATAACCCTGGCAGCAATCTTCAGGTGAGTCGTATTATCGTTCCCATAGCATGGTTTCCCCCATTCACCAATTTGTACATCTGATTCTATTTTGCAACAATGCATATTTTTCGTTATTCACAAAAAATTGTTAGTCACTGTTTTCACAAATGGCAGGGATTGTTGTTCCGATTGTGTTGCTTGCATTTTGTTTTGACGATGTGTGAATGTCTGGCGTGGATCGGGCTTCTCGGTGTAATGCATTTTTTTCTGATCTGATCATCGTCGACAATTGTATTGAAAATTTTCATCATTTGTAATGTGTCAACAAGCTTGTTGTTCTTAGTTTCAAAATATAGATCTGTGCATGATTGTAATGTTTGTCTTTGCATCCGAAGCATTTTACGCCGTCGAAGATCGAACCAAGAATCAGAGCTATTTTTAAATCCTCTCCAACACTGTGCATACCAATCAAAGTTGCAAGGCATTTTTTAATCTGTTTCGATATTTAAGCCCGATGATCCTGGAAATCCTGCATATGTGTTTCTAATGAGAAAGGAATTTTGTAGTTCTTCTTATGCTCAATGACATTAAAACACTTGACTATTCTGCTTTCTGTAGACCCTTTTTTGTAGCACTTTAATCCATGGCACACGTAGGAATAGCTTTTTGAAGTCACAATTTATACGCCGGTAACATATTATGCGGCTTCTTTTAATATCAACGGATTATTGTATTTAAAATACGAATTTATCAACAACATACACGCCACACACTAGCTGGGTTTTCTTTTTTTGCTTATCTTTTCGATAACTAATACGTAAGATATCTCTGTGTGTTTTATTTATAAAGAAATACAACATTAATTTTTCTAAAAGCTATAGACTCATTCATTTTTGTTAAAATAAAATTCTGTTGTGGCTATACTACGCGGGCACTGTACGATACTACCTAAATCAATTTTACTATTACTACCTTCATTAAAAGGGGTATTTTCACATAACAGCATTTTGAGTAATCCTAATCCTTCTAAGTACATCACATATCTTAGAACATGGTCTGCCTTTGCATCATTACTCTCTAAAAGTGCGGTTGACGTTTAATAGGGCATACCCTAATGCCATTCACTGTATGATAAAAATGATTACAGAGTGCTAATAAAAAATTATTCATTTCCATAAAATCCCTCACTGTCTATCGTTATTTGAACACCATTTTATTTTAAAATAGGCGTTTGCACAACATTTTTGTTGTAAAAGCTATCGGATGCTAATAATTTACACTATTTTATTACCAATTTGTATTTTTTAGTAACCATAATTTTATTGTCACAATTTTCTTGCAAATACTGGTGGAAAAATGTAAAAAAGCTTTCAGTCTTTGGAAAAAATGCATTGGCTTGGTCATCAATGATTCGTCCCCAATTCGTCATGTCTCTCTTGCCTTGTAATTTTTTCCTTCTTTGGATGACTAAATGCGTTCTTTTTTATCAAACACGCAATTACACATTATTTGAAATCAAACCAAATAGCCATGGTCAGTCTTCGTATTCGTAATGCTTTTTTTCGAAAATTTTTAAATCGTAATATTTGCAATCGCCTACGTCTGTCTATCGCCTTGAGATACAAAATATCATCCTTTTCTTATCCCTATCTTTCCTATCACTGTTAAGATATGCATAGTAGACTAAAGACCTGATCCCGAATATATCTTTCGTAATCTTTTCGCTGATCACTACAATAAATCCATGATTATGATGCGAATATCACGGAATGCTTTCTTGTAATCTTTTACTTGTGTCACTTTTTTCCATTATCTATATACATTAGGCGATTTTACAATTTTTTGTGTGATTAACGATATCATAAAACTACAGGAAGCTTACTTTAAATCTTCTTCGTATTATTTTTTGCCTTATCTTCAGACAAATTAATCGGATAGAGGAATTAGAAATTTTGTCTTCTCCGCGATTAAACCAACAATATACTTTCGACATTTTGATGGCTTCGTGGTAGTATCTTCGGTTAGTATAGTCGGTAGAACGTTTTACGGTTAGGTTTGGGGGTTTGAATGCAACATAAAACAGCATAACTGTTTATTTTTGCTACAAAATTGTTCATTCATGGATTACAAATTGATTAGAAACCGGGTTTCACATTGGATGTCAAAAGTATAAAATTAACTCTAATAAAAGTTATAAATTATGAATACACTTTATCATATTCAATTAATTCGCCTAAATGACGACGCAAAAGGCCAGCACGCCATGGTCATTATTCAGGAAGGAAAAAATATATGTAACAAACCAGGATGGATTTAAAAGCAACTTGATGTCATAATCCCTCCACTCGTTCTCGCTTTAGTCACTGAACTGTTGCTTGTTCTGTCGTTCTGCATTTATTTTCATAGGTTATAGCATCAATTTTAGAGATTAGAACAAATTTTCTCATTTAGTTATTTTTTTGCACACGAATGCTCTTTTTAATTTTGTTTCATTTTCCCTGTCTCTTTTATTATTAAGTAATTTTTTATTTACGTAAATAACCAAAAAAAACATATTCTGCATTTATAAATAATTTAGCAAATAGGCTTTCATATTCTGATACCTCGTTGCTCTACCTTTTGCTGCTTTTTACGTTTATTGGGTTTGCCGGACAGTTTGCCGGAAACAAAACTACTTTTAGTGGAACAATTCATGCCATTGCGTTTCGCTGTTTTTTTATTTTCTGTCGACTTGAGAGTTTTCCTTAATTGCGTCAAAAAAATTGTAGCAACAAAAATTGTACGCGACAAATCAATGCGGAATGAAATAAAAACGGAAGCTTGGTTATGATAAACACTGCCGTTTTGTATTTCTATTGACGTTGTCGGCTTAGCAAAAAAGTTGCAAGAACAAAAAAAAGATTACGATTATTTTTTTTCCTGGTATTATTGCATTAAATTACACTTTTTTTTTCGCACCCTTTTTTTCGTTCCTGAATTTTTTGTAGTTTTAAATGCAACATCAATTAAAACTACAAAAAAAACACTGCTTTTGTGTCTTGAAAATTGTTTTATGAATTAATGCGATAATTAAATGCAAAGGAATTTACCTTTTTTGGACCAAGTGACTAATACCCACTTTTGTTTTGCCGTTCGTTTGTACCACAGCTTCGGCCCATATCCTTTCATTCATTGAGCAAAAAGACGAACCCCTTTTTCGCCCTGCCTTGCTTCGCTCTTTTTACTGCTGGTGCAACAGCCTCACACACTATCAAGCCATGCATTCATGTAGCAGTGCCACTCATTGTTATTTTTTTCTCATTTCTCCATTGTGTACTTGACCAATGAGTAATAAAAAAACGTTTTCTTCCTTCAACGTATGAACAGCAATTTTATTTTCTGTCACAAAAAAAGGACTCGAGAAGCTTTTTTTGGTTTCCTTAAATAATTTAAACGAAATCAGCACATGAATCATCAATATATTTTTTGATTTGACTTCCTAAGTGCCTTTTTATGTTATTTTTTATTCAATCTATAAATTATTTGTTTCCATAATACATAGAATTTTTTCTCTAAACAATCTTGTCTGCTTTCATTGTTTTGTAACGCAGAAAAAAAATAGAGTTGAATAAGCGTCGGATGTTTCGATTATGATACGGCGAAAAATACAATAACTTTTCTTTCATAATAAAATAATACATCGTGACGTTTAATCATGCGGCATAGCATACGATACGATTTATTTCTAAGAATATTTGTTTAATATTAACCTAATTAACAAATTATGGAATAATAAATTGTACATATGTGTGCATTTACAATTATATTAAAAAATTATTAAAAGCCAAAAATTTTGTAACGCTAATACACCTGCCTTGCTTTATGGCCTTTTTTCGTAATATGCTTTATTTGGTGATTTGCTGGGTCTTGAGAGATATCCACCTGCCAGTATTTCCTTTTTTGTATGTTGTCGTATATGTTTTATAATCAAGATCTTGAACACTGGCTGACGGTTGGTTGTGGAGCAATAATTGGTTTCATTTGAAACATTACTAGAAAATTGAAGTAAACTCTTTCTGTGTACGTTCTGGGCAAAAGTGAAACTATGTATGTTGATAAATTTCATTTTAAATGAAATATTATTAACATTTTTTTTCTGTTTACCACACGTAATTTTCCTTTAAAAAATTTGTTTTTTTTTGTTTTCGCTGTAAAAGCACTCCTTGAAAACGGCAGCCAACCCTTAACGGTGTACGTCGACGTGAATGTACACGTGACGGTGTTTTTGACAGGTCATACTTTCAGTATAGTCTTGACAAAAATTATCCGTAAGTTGGGAGGGGGCACCGGCGGAAGGCTGGAGAACACATTCATTGTACTCGATGCATCAAGTTATGCATTGAATTTTTATGTATGCTTTCTGGGGTGGCTTGCGAAAGGGGTTGGTGGCTTGATTATAAATAAAATGCCATTTTTTGTCTTTTGTGCGTAATTGACTTATATATACATGCCGAAAGGAATAAAATAATATTTTAAAATTTAACTGTTACAAACAACACTTGTAAATGAATTATTTATAATTTTTTTTGTTTAAAAAAAATATCTTGATCCTATTTGTTATGCAATGTATGGCTTTTTGTCATTCAAATGAATGCTAATTTTTGCAAATTAAATTTGTCTACATAATTCAATCGCATTTATCGTCACTTATCACTTGTTTATTCTGCATTATGCAAAATTCTGCACACGTATTAATTATATCTGAACGTGTTAGTCGTAAATATTAAGTTCGTTTGGACAACGCTTATATATTGACAAAAATAGCATGTAAAAAGTTTTTTCACCTTTAATGTGCGTGTGGATTTTACGTATTTTTGTTCATTGTTAAAGGACAGACTATAATCGACCTTTCTCGGAAACACGTCTAACGGTCATTCTTTTGATTATACAAACGCATGCAATGCAATCAAAGCTTGCTTTTCAGTTCTCAACAACACCAATACAAAATTATTCTATACGTGAGAATTTACACGATCACGAAAGCAGCGACTCAAGCAGTAGTAGTATGACATCGACTGTCGGCTTGGCTGGCACACCGAACACAGCAGCACTCATAACTAATCCTCGACCGCCTCAAATAGTACCATTTCTTAACAACATTGACTTGCAGACAAAAGGAACTCCGGAAATGTCTGCGTAAGCGCATTTTAGGATTTATGCTTTTTACCCCTGTTTTTGATGTTTGGTGTCGGTCTGTGTATATAATTCTGATAATTTGCGTTTTTTGGCTTCGTTTAATACAATGTTAGCGTTGGTGTTAGGAAGAGGGAAATGGAGTCTATAATAATTTCTCCAAACGGCGACCATAAAAAATATACGTTAATCAGAATTACGATTACAGGCAACGAGATCTGATGGCTCTGCTTCAACAAGCACAACGGCAACAAGTTTTGTCTACTCCAATGGATGCCATGTCTCAGCAACAACTTCAGCAACAATTTCAAACTGTTATGCATAATGGTAACACATCACCTCCTCGACCATGCATTAACTTTGCCGCTGCGGCCGCCGCCGCTGCCGCAGCCGCTGGAAACCCTCAACAACAGATGGTTTCGCGTCAGAAGCGGCCTAATCAATTGGAAAGTTTCACACAAAACGTTCGTTTTTACTATTTTGAAGAAACTTTTGTTTTATCACCCTTTTGGGTTGCAATGAAAGCAGTCTAACGACACCAATTGCAGAACGAACCATCAAGCAAGCGTCCGAGCCTTACGGGATTTCCACAGGCACCACAGCAGCAACAACATGCTAACATGTCACAGCAATCGCCTTCACAGAACACTACGGCTATGCAGCTGGGATCCTTTGCAAACACCCAGCACTTCTCAAATCTGAATCCATATCAGCAGCAGCAGGTTCTTTGCCAACTTCGTCAACAAGTTTTTGCTAACCAACGTAGGGGACCCAAAAGCGTTATATAATTACTATAAAATGTCACATTTTTAGCAGCTATGAATTCACTGCCTCCACCACCACCTGTTCCACAGGCACCTGCAGCTGCAAAAATGCCGTTTCCAGCTGGATCGAACTATATGCCTCCAGGCTATAGCGCACAGATAAATGCACCTTTCCCTAATGACGAACCTTTTCAAAATTATGTTCGCCAGCTAGCGGCAACGCAAAATAATGTAAACTACAATGAATTTTGAATTAGTGAAATATAACTGGGTTACTTGTAGACCGTTTTATCTGGGCCACCTCCACAGCAACAGCAACAGCAACAGAAGCCACCACAAACCAGTACCGCTGATCTGTCTTCGCTTTTTGCCTCGCATAGGCGATACATCGAAGAGAAGCAGAAGCAAAATGAACTGGAGATCCGAATGCAACAGGCACGAGCCGCGGTGGCAGCAACTTCTCAGTCTCAGCAGATTTACCACCTCAACGTTATGCAGCCAGATCATCGTCGGAGATCCCTTCCAGGTCCGGCGCCTCCACTAGGTGCTCCAATGATGCCACCGCCTATGATGATGTCTCCAATCATGTCCGCGGCACCGACTATGAACACTCCTTCTCAACCCCCGCAACTTCAACGGGCGACATCTGCTACGCAAGTTAATCAGCCCACTCCGACGTCTTCGGCAGAAAAGCTTCACCCACCTTCTCTTCTCACAAATCATACAGTCTCCTTGCCGTCTCCCATGAGTGCCCATCAAAACCAGCCGATGAGTCCGTCGAGCGTCAGAAGCAACCTCCGCTACCAGGTGTTTCTCAACTGCGTAGATCTGCTGACTCGCAAGGTACTTACCAACGAGAAACTTGACGCTGTCGAGCACCTGCTCAATCTTCCACAGGACGTTGTCACAGCGGCTAAGGCAACACACCTGGCTCAGATCCCGCTTCCAGCGCCGTCCGTCACTATGGACGATCTGTTTCCCACCTGGCAGCAGAACTTATTTCAGAAACTTGACGATAAGGATTCTGACTCCGCCGTCGTCAGCATCGATAGTCCGAAGTCGGTAGAAATTGTTACGGATTAAATCTCAGATAATATATTTTCAACATCATTCATCACATTTTTTTGTATATGGAGTTAAAAAAATTGCAGCGCTGCTTTTATTGTTTTCTAAAAAATTCCTTTCACACATTTTTTGTTGGTCTATATGTAAACAAATTGTAAACAATAAAAAATTGTTTTGATATACTTGTGTCATATCAATGAATGCGCATTGTTAGCTTTGTTGATTGTCTAGTTGTAACACTTGAAAAAATAAAGCGTAATGCCTGGCATTGATCTTTTTTCAGCGCAAATAAAGAAAAAAACCCGACATATACGCAAAAAAAGGGGAGAAAAATAAATCATTAATTACTGAGCAATTAAGAAATATTTACCGGAAATGAACACTCATGGTGTACGTAGCAAAAAAGGTTAACGCATGACAAAACATTTAGTTAATCACTAATTTTATTTATGCATGAACTCTGTCAACGCAGAAAACAAGAAACTGATACTTTTTTTCTTATCACAAAACAAACCGGACTGGTCGGAGTGAATTTTATTTAATCAGCGACTTTTGATCACAAATGAAGTACAATGTTTAATTTCGTAAATTTATTTATGCACGAAGCCCATAGTAAAGCAATTTGGTAAGTATCATATTATGTTGAAACCATCGAAACGAAAATCAGTAGGCATTCTTGTGACGTCGTTCGCAGAGATCAGACTATAAGTTTTTTTTGCATTTCGTCGCTACGTCAAATTATTCTAACAATTCAATTGAAATTCCTAAAATACAGACCAGTGCAGAGAATGTCTGAAAAGACCAGGGTCAAAGACAGGAATTTTTATTATAAAAATCCATGGCTGCCACACGGTAATAAATAAATAGGCATTCCAGCCATTGTTGAAGCCTGTAAAAGCCTAAACGGGAAGTGTTGACTCTTAAAAAATGTATATTTAATCATAAGGCGGTCGCATTCTGATTCTATACACGCAGGTTTCAAAAGCCGTTTGTTTTGTTTGTTTTGTTTGGTTTTTTTTGTTTTTGAAACAAATTCAAAATTTTGTACATCGGAGACGTTTGTTTGTTTGCATGATCATTTTGTTTTACTAAATATACAATTTGTACACCAACAGCATAACAGTTTGAGATAAAAACGATACTACAACTGGCAGTCTTAGCATCTGGGCTGGTGTCGAACTGATAAGACTTCCTTCAAAATCTGCCCAGGATACACGCATGTCAAGCGAAAGATCACTTGAATCAAGATTAGCACATTTGATGTCACAAAATGATCCAAAATTCATACGCTCGCACATACATCTCGTGACTACTGTCTGAAATAAAAATACAATAACGTGGTGTATATAACGAAAACAAAAAATGTGTCTCCTACCTGGAAACAGTATTTCTGGTGAATTTCAAAGATTTCACTCAAACCAGCACGAACAATAAGGCACTCTCGTCCACGATTGGTTGATGAAAATTGCATTAGTTGACTCGAAGTATCCAACTTTATTCTAAAAAAAATTATTTGTGTGATGGTGTAAAAAATTTTACTTACTTGAGCAACCTTTGCACATCAAAATCAGAATTGGCAAGTCCACTTCGATGCTTTATTTCTTGTTCACAGGTGGCCATCATGCTTTGGTATTCGCTGGTTGTACAATTTTCAACAGGCTGCGAATTACACTGGGATTGTAAATACCCAAATAGTGACGTAAATTGTAGCTCTGTCGGCGGAAGATTCTGCAAAATTGATGGTGCAATTTTTCGTCGAGTCTACAAGAAAATTATTATTTTGTTTATTTTGAAAACAAATTAGATGAATTGTGTCTATTTATTGCTTACAGGAGCATTTCGATACTGCTTGACAGGCGACCGGGCACAGGCTATCAACTTTCGACGATGCGTCGTTGCGGCAATCTTGCCTATGAGGGCAGGAGAACAAATGCCGCTTGATGAATGCCGAAAGCAGTCGTCCAAGAGCTACAAGTGATTTACTGTCTTAGACAGGCATGAGAGGAAAAAAGAAACAAAAACGAGCCTTAAAATGATTACACCGGATAAGCAAGTCCGTATTTGAGCACATGGCAACTGAATCGAACAATTCGCTGAAGCAGTTTTCGGCTTCCTTGACGTTACAGTCTTCGAACCTTCTGAAAAAAAACAAATTGTTTGTTTTAAACCATAGTTGAAGAAAACTTACTGTGTATGCACTGCAACCAGATATGTAAGTACAATGTATATAGCCGCACCTGAGTGATGAGTGAACAAACCGTATCGCAAAATCATGATTGAAAGAAAGCTGTCTGACTCGTTAAAAGTTAACTAAATATCTATGAAATGCAAATGAGCGACATGCTACGCAGATAGAGCCATTTGTTGAGAATTACCGCTTCACAGTAATACACCGAGGATTGATGTGTGCCGTAGCAAGCAGCTTATGTATCCAAATGCAAAAGACCTACGGCTTTTAAATTAATCCATAGGGAAAAGATGGGTTGTCTAAAAAGAATGCCAAGGGTGAAACCTTATCATCGACGATTTTGGCACGGTATACTCTAGCCGCAAACAAAGAGTAACCTGAGAAGTCATAAGTCTCTGATGAGGAAAAGAAAGTTTCAGCTTAACGCAGGCGGTTGACTTTTTTGAGGATGCAGCGCCATCCTGGCGGCATTGTTAAATTCATCAACCACACCCCATTATAATTGAGTAAATAAAGAAAACGGAAAATAAAAGACAACCATAAATGAATCGTAAATCAAAAATATTTTTCTTACAATATTCCTTGTCTAAAGAGCGGCTAAGAAGGACAAAAATCGGAAAATCCATAAATAAGCTATGTAGCAAGCATAAAGGCAGGTGGGTAAAAGGCACCAATATTTTATCCAGTCGTTATAGACACGAAGTCATGGCTCCCACGTAAAGATCAACCCATGCCATCCATTGCCAACCAATAGGGACTCCGTATTTTCCCATGACGCTTTCAACCAGAGCGAGCGAGAGAGGTAAAATGAGCAAGGCAAGACAACACTTCAACCTACTATACTCCGTATATGGAATACAAAAAATAGTTCGAGTTCTTTTGTCAACTTAGGAAAGAGGGAGAACAAAAAAAGGCCACGAAACAGAACAGTCTTGACTTGTGGATAAAGAATTCATGAAATAGTAGACAAGTTCGGAAAGTGACGGGTGGGCATTACAGATGCCTTGAAAACAGTAATAAGCATTGTTTTTCCTAACACTGCGTTTTTTTAGGAATGGGATTTCCAGAGGGGCAGACAGGAGCAAAAGGTGAGGTCATTCTGTCTGACATCCTTGGAAATTGACACAATTGGTAGGACTTTTATTTTTTGCCATGGCAAAGGGCTAAAAAAGGCGTTCGTTACACTCCACCCCAGCCGACAGCCAAGCCTTGATTGACTGAAACACCACCTTTTTCAATAGCAATTTGGCACCCTTATTTCTTGGCAATCCTCGACTTCGGTTGAAACATAACAATTTGTGAAGCATGCGTAATTGCGGCTTTCCTGATGTCTCGTCTCGCGCGTGTGCGTGAAGACAAACAATCCGACACGCAATAAAAGGCCTTTTAATAACACAACAAACGATAACAATTACCTAATAAATAAAAGAACAATTAACCAGGCCAGAATCATACCGTAGACGGGATATCCTCAACTGTCGATGCTGCGGATTCGGGTGTAGAGTCAGCATCGGGCACGTAGATGTCGAAAACCTTGGCGAGCTCAATGAAGTCCTTGACCTCCTTGTTGTCAGCGACAATGCGACGAGCAAGCTCGATGCCAACGCCGAATACGTTGACAAGCAGGATGCCAATCACCTTCTTGTTCTTCACGTAGAAAACGATTCCACAGGGCACCTCGTCGGGCGTGTTCTTCGGCGAAAAGACGGACACGGTGTCGATGGAAGGATCGGTATGCCCGACAAAGTTGAGATGCAGCGCGTGACCGAGATTCATGAGGTTCGCCGAGCGACGATGAAATTCCTTCAAATGGCCCGTCATGTTCTGGCCAGCCAGACGACCGGTGATTTGAGCATGGTCAGATTCGACGACACGTCGCTGACCCAAAACAGGATCGTGGAAGGAAGCAACGTCACCGGCAGCAAAGATATTCGAATGAGAAGTGCGAAGGTAAGAATCAGTCACCACGCCGCCGTTGACTTCATCGATCTTGAGATCAGCGTTCTTTGCAAGAGTCTGCGCTGGAGAGTAGTTTCCGGAAACAACAACGTGATCGACAACGACGCGCTGTGTTTCGCCGTCTCCGACATCAAAGATGAGCTCGACCTGACCGTTGGGAAGTTTGTCAATGCTAAGAGGCTTGGCTCCGGCCAGCACTTTTACACCCGTCGATTGTACTGAGTGCTTGACGAGATCACCGATGTGAGGAGGCACCTTGTTGTAGAGCGGATAGGGCTCTTCGTAGGCTTGATGCACGGTAAGGTGGTTGTACTTCGTGCTGAGCGAGAAGGCAAGTTCGTTGGCGATCTGACTGTCACCGTAAACGAGAATCGACTTAGAAACCTCCACAACGTTGCTGAGTTTTCGGAAATCAGATGCCTAAAAAATTACTGCTTTAAATCTCTTTAGAGCATGAAAAACTCACTCGGCTGTAGGTCATAACCTTGTTACGCATATGAGGTACGTAAAAGGGAAAAGGCAGCTCGGGCTTGGAACCCGTTGCAATCAGAAGCTTGTCGAAGCGCACCTTGCGTCCGGTATCCAGAATCACCTGCTTCGTCTCCGGAAGAATAGCCACGACATACGTGTTACGAATTAAGGCCACAGCGCCGTGCTCAAAGTCTTTCAATGATCCGGGTTGGACGAAAAACCCATCGGATTCGTAGCGGATGTCACGCTTCTTGCCCGTGATGCCGATGTACTCCAGAGTATCTATTGCACGCTCGGTGCCGTAAAGCCACAATTCTGAAAAAACAGACAAACGTGCATTGATATAAAAAAGATGTGTGCAGCGCGCTGATGCGCATCCAATAGCCTAAGCATAAAAAATGTAATTGCATAATAAAACGCTACGCACAAATTGTGAAAACCACGTTCAATCCATGTAATCGCTAACAACGCACCTTTTGAAAGCGGAGGACGGTTGTACGGAGTTTCGTTGCTGGCAGACACAATGAGCACTTGAGCATTTGGATCAAACGCACGGATTGTCAATGCTGCGTAGTAAGAAGCCATACCGCCGCCGACCAGCACGTAAGGCACGTGTTCGGGAATATACGCGTTGGCAAATTGCTTCTTTACCTTGTCACGGATGGTCTTGAAAGCTCCCAATACCGTGCTGTTGTCCTCGGCTTCCTCGGTTTCGTCCGCGCCCTCCTCGGCTGCGTAAACGACCTGTAATAAAAACAACAAGATGATTCTCACATTTGTATGACATCCAAAACATACATTTTCATGGGTGGCGTATGCAGCGGCAAACAGACCAGCAAATCCGGCAGCCCCGAGCCAAAGCTTTTGATTGTCGGAAAACCTGAAGAATGTGCATGCGTGATTTGCGAGGATGAAATCAACAGAACTTACCGATGGTCGTCTTTCGACCATTCTTGCTCCTTGCAGCCTGTTAGAAGTCCGGGAGTACAGTGAATCAGACGACGGAAAGGCAAAAGCCTGGAGAATACCGGTGTCTTGTATGGCAACAAGCGAGAAAGCATGGCTGGATATCAGCGAGACTAGTCTGAAAATCAAGTTGTGCAAAAAAACTACGCTGCTAGCCAAACGGGTGACAGTGTGCGCATATAGTGTTCCCTCTTTGAAATAAGACGCATCAAAACAGCGGACAGCTCGCACGCAGGCCGCTATATCCGGCTCATCCTGCTCTTTTCCCTCTTCCGTGTCTTGGATTTGTTTTTAACACCGTAATACATCATCGCACAATTTATAGCACTATCTTTTATTAGACGCAATTGAAGACGAACACGATACAATGTAGTTGTTTTAATACAATGCCAAAAAATTAAGAGATCAAGGGAAAGAAGCTCAAAGCAGAGGCGGAAAGCATGGGGTGCTAGGGCTGGTAAGCGTAATCAGCCTTGTTATGAAGGACAAGTTTGTCGTCAACAAAGAAGAAGCTGTCGGAGCGGGTTTCAAATGGGTTACTGATCATTTCTTGGACTGAAAGTGGTTATATTAGGATTCGTTGATGCCAAACCAGTAAAAAAAATTACCTATGTCTTCTGGCAACTCCGGAATGTTGTATATGTGTTCGCACGAATTATGCGAGTTGGGAATGCAGAATCCGAAATCGAAATCGAAGCTCTTTAACAATCGATCGCGGAAGAAATGACGTTCAATCATCCGGAATTTTGGAACACTTCGATTGCCAATTGTAAATTCAACCGATGCCCCGATATGTTTTAATCGTAGAAAGTATGACTTGAAAATGTACCGAACGTATCGTGGGTGCTTTGTAACGTCGGTTATGGGCTCCGGTTCTTCTGTCTTGCCAGAAGCTTCTTCGTCGTCTGAGACATCGTCTTCTGAAGTAATTAACCAGCTTGGGATTAAGCGTTCTATCAACCACAAATAAATATTTACCTGCTTTGCTGAGTTCTAACAACGTTGTATCCGTTTCGATGTCTCTAATTTTGTACTTGACAAATTCGATGTCGTATGCGTTACCCGTGGAGAGATAATCTGCAATCATTAAACCATAAAAATTCGAAAAAAAGCTGGAGCCTCGACTCACTTCTGGTATAGGTTTTCAATTTTAAAACGTCATCTGGTGTGATAAATTCCTTCTCTCGTAACTCGTCTTCGTACGACGTATCATCTGAGCTGTTGGAGATAGCGGATTTTGTAGTCGTAGTCATATCGCAGCGACAGCTAAAAAAAATAAGGATAGATTCTTTACGGCATTCAAGTGTAGGACACAAAAACGCTTGGCATGCATATTAGACACGCACAAGATATTTGTTTGGGGCTTTGGGGTCGGAAAAAATGAATAACAACCAGTATTTAGATACCGATTATACCCAGTGGCAGAGCACACGACACTATCCAACGGTTTTGACGTTAATATATTTCAAAAAATATTTAGTGACAGAGTGACTCTACGGGACAAAGAGATGGCGCTACGCACACATACGCAAAGTAGAAGGAAATTTATCAACGTACGTCAAACGGGGACACGCTTCCTGCTGAAGCGGCACTGTAGGAAAGAAACGTAACGCGCTGTTACATGCTAGCTGGCAGCATTAACAAAATGAAATAGCGAATGTCGCACCAAATCCTTAAATAGTTGGCTACAACACGCAGCCCCCAGCCATTTGGAGAAATTGTATCTGAAACCATGAAAGTCACAGCGCCCCGTAAGTCTGGGATGGCGCAATCAAGTTAAGCTAGCTGGGATAAGAAATCCATGACGAACGCTGGATGCAAAAGGTAAAGCTCAAAAGCCACAAAACAAAAAATCGTGTTTGCATGTTCGTGTTTTTGAAAGAACAAGAAAAGATAAAAAGCAGTAACCGCCGTAAATGCTCACTGAAGCACTTCTGCCCTGAAGTAGAGAAATAAGGAAAGGAAAGGAGTAATTATGCGTTTAACATGTTGGTACGACACTCCTCCTATGGCACTTGTTTACTTCTTTCAAAGCTACGTGAAAAAAAGTGTTTCTGACAGAAGCAATACAAAATTTATACTAATAATGGGTTACTTTCAAACGCACTAATAACTATCTAAATGTAATTCAATCCTCCACTAAAGGCAAAAGTTCTTTATTACATGACATCATAAAGTGCTATACGATAAACAAAAAAAGGATTAATGATATATCAGTACAAATAAGTTACGGCAATAAAAAAAATGCATTTGGCATAAGTCTAATCCAATGCAAATAAACCAATCCGGTGTTAACGTGTCACAACTATAATCAAATCCGTACAGCATAGGCATAAAACCAAAATGCTACCAAGTCTGATAGCAGGCTAATCTCCTTTACAGTCATTTTGCAGGAAGGCGCATCAGCAGAGAAAAAATACAAGTTGACATTTCCTAGATTCGCGCACGCATCCCATGACTGCCAATTTTCTCGACACGAAAAAATGCACTACTCTTTTGCTCGTCTCCGGGATAACGCAGTCTTTGACGTCGTTTTTTCTTCCTTGTTTTCATTTGTTGTTCTCGATAATTTTATGCGTTTGTCGCTCATTTCTGTTTTCGTTTTAGGCGTTAATCATGTCCCTTCGTCTTGCTAACGGTTTGAAGGCCCTCGTCTTGGCTCGTAAGGCTGTAAGTTGGGGTCAATGGGTGTCGTGTGATCACGATGGTTGATTTTTTCAGAGCACTCTTGCTGCCACCGCCCAGGACGTTCTGGCTGCCACCAACCATTCGGCGTTGACGGAGCTCAGCAATGGTTTCCGCATTGCCAGCGTCGAGAATAACCGCCCGGTTGCCACGGTGAGCGACATTTTTATATTTTGGGCGTTTTGACAGGTTTGCTTGGTTTCAGATCGGAGTTTGGATTGACGCCGGCTCTCGATATGAGAACAACGAGAACAATGGCATTTCCTCTCTTGCCGAGCAAGTCCTCTACCACGTGAGTTCAGTTTTGATCGTTTTGGGGCCTAAATATTTGTTTTCAGGGAACCGCGAGCCGCACCAAGGCTCAGCTGGAACTTGACCTTGCTAAGATCGGTGCTCGCCTCAATTCCTACACTACACGTGAACAGACTGCCTTCTACGTTCAGGTTCCCAATGCTCAGGTTGAACAAGGTGGGTTTTTCGGATTGTAGGATGCAAAAACTGATTTAGGATACTTTTAGCCGTCGCTATCCTTGCTGACGTTCTCCGCAACAGCAAGCTCGACACCCAGGCCATCGAGACTGAGCGCCAGGTTCTGCTCCGTCGTCTGCAGGACAGCGAAAACGACCACGGACTTGTCACCTTGGACAATCTCCACGCGACTGCCTTCCAGGGCACGCCGTTCGGACTCTCGCCTCTTGGATCTACCCGCGGTCTTCAGTGAGTTTTTATATTATCTTTACCCCATGTCAAACCGGTTTTTATAGGAACATTACCCGTGAACAGCTCACCAACTACGTTGAAGACCACATCAAGCCCGTTCGCACTGTTCTCGCCGGCGTTGGTGGCGTCAGCCAGGCTCAACTCTCCAAGCTTGGCGAAAAGTACTTTGGCGATCTTTCCAACAACTACGAACGCAAGATCAGCCAGAACGACTCTGTCCGCTTTACCGGTTCTGAGTTCCGTTACCGCGATGACAACATCCCGTTGCTCTACGGTGCTGCCGCTGTCGAGGGTGTTCCTCTCTCCCACCCCGATGCGCTTCCCCTTCAGCTCGCTACCGTCCTTGTCGGCCAGTACTCCGTTACCGATGCCGTCTCGGTCAACGCTCCGATCAAGCACGTGCAGCGCATGAGCATCCTCAAGGATCTCCGCAGCTACAAGGCTTTCTCCATCAACTACAACTCTACCGGCCTGTTCGGCGTCCAGTTTGTCGCTGAGGGCAATGATATGGAAAACGTCTACCAGATCCTTCGCGGCGTTCAGCGCCAGTGGAAACACCTTGCTACCGGTGTCGCCGATCCCGAAGTCGAACGCGTCAAGAACGCCTTCAAGGCCGACGTTCTCTCCGTTGCCGATGACTCTACCCGCCTTGCCGATCGTCTGGGTCGCGACGTCCTCAACACCGGTGCTGCTACGGATCTTGCTGCCCTCGAGCGTCAAATCGAGGCTCTCGATGCTTCGAGCATTCGCGAGGCTGTCTCCCGCCATGTCTACGATCGCGACCTCGCCGTTGCCGGCGTCGGCCGCACCGAGGCCTGGCCCAACTACGCTCAGCTTCGCTACGGTCAGAGCTGGTGGCGTATCTAAGAGTTTCGTTGTCTAGATAGGATTCTATTGTATGTCAACACCTTGAAATAAACTTTGGATGACATTGGTTTATTTTGGAAAATACCCGTGGGGCAATGAGAACGATTATCATGAGATAATGGAATGGGGAAGTTGGATGCCATTGGCTCGAAGGAGCTCCCTGAGTACATCGTTTTCCCGTTGTAGTTTTTGTAGCTTTTGGCAGCTGACATCGGCGGCGATAAGCTGGCGACTGGAATCCTGGAAGGGGTGTGGATTTTCGTCGGTAAGAGGTAGTGGCAGCGTACATCGATTTCCATTCGGACTCGCGAAGTATTGTTCTTCGTTCCAATTTTGGTCATCATGGGTGCTGCCTATGCACTGGTATACAGGACTCTGTATCGAACAGAACGGCGAAGCACACGGAGAATTGGGTGCCGTCTTGTCGTTTTGCGTCCGAACTTCGTAGTCGTCGATGAGAAAATCGGTCGTGTTGCGTGGCGCGTTGGGGCATAGGGCTCGCTTGAATGCCATCTTTGTGCTGAAAAAGAATTTGGTGGTGTTAAAAGCGGAACAAAAATAACGAGGTAGTAGAGCTCCGAGTCATGTTCACTGGTTAGCTCCACCCCCTTTTTTGCTGAAAAAAAAAGAGACGAAATCAACTTACCACTTATGCTTGTAGTGATGATACTGGCGTTTGACTACGCTGCTGGCTGGGTATCGCTTCTTGTACGCTTTGGCAAGGCAAGTCGGAAGTATCGGCTGCATTGCAGAGAAATCAGAACTTCCATAGTACTGTGAGGAAAATTTGGTAGAAAAAAGCTGCCGAATAAACTGCGTTGAATACGTCAGTTTACGGCGCCGGGCTGAGGTGAAGCGGTTTCTGGTGAACGTTGAAGTATGGTCGACGAGGAATACGGACTCCTGAAGAGGGGAGGGGTTTATTAGAGGCATATTCACTTTTTGGAAAGTACCACTAAATCTCCACACGAAGAGCCTCGCTTTCCCTCTGTCTTTCGTTTAGTCGGGCTTGCAGAGTCACACTGGCACAACTTCGAGCTTCAGCGGCAATCCGATATCGTTGGACAACCTGACTGTATCTCAAACGTCAACCTAATCCGGTGGCGGATCGAATGGAGTCGAGTCTGCGGTCCAGCGAGTCGGATCACCTCAAATTAATCTGAAGGTCGTTCGGGAAGTAGAGATCTGTGTTATATCCGCTATCAAAGATGTCGAGATAAACACACTCTGTTTCCGGAACAACACAAGGATGATTGTTGAGACAAACACCCTTAACTCTCACTTGTGCCTGCGCCTCTGTTCACTCTAACTTAGACTCTGATGTTCCTGACTGACCGAATCGTGGTCGGGAACTGAAACGGCCCCAACTCGTTGGTCTCCCTTTTATACGAACACAGGAATCTGTCCGTCAGTCGCCGCAATGCTCGCACCGCACTGGCGTTTGTATCTTTCCCCGCTGGGGCGGGGCTTGCTCGCATCGTCTTCGTTGCCACTCACCATGTTGAAGGCGGGCTTTTGCTCCATTATTCTGTTGACTAGCAACAAGGACAGAGGTCGGCAGTTCTCTTTTATGCTTTCCCGGCTTTTTGGTAAAATTTCCCCGCTTTTTTTTGGAAAAAATGTTAATTTTTTTATGAAATCATGTAGTCATTTGTCTTATCAATAACCTGGGCAGGATACACGTGTAAATGCATAGAATACCACGTCATTACAATTAAATTAACAGACAACAAAGCTGACGCAAGTTTTAGGACAAGGCTTTGACCATAGCTTTGCTACGCTGCTATGCTACTCAATCCGTGCATTTGATGCTAAATTTGCAGGTTTTAAAAATCGATAACGTACGTCAACAATCGTGCGATTACAGTAAAGCATAAGTGTGCGTATCCTGATTCACTAACGAGGCATGTGAAGAGCAATAGAAATATTGCATATCTTATGTTTGATATCTATCAACCGCCGGTTTCCGTATTTTTTTGGCTTACTTTTTTTTTTCTCACAAGCTGCTTTTGTCATCACCCAGGCAAGCTAATAAATTGCAGACACGTTGCAAAACAGCACTGGGGCTTCGGAGTGATTTACCCGTTTGATACGCCAAAGCTCTGTTTTTTTTTTTGCAGTCCAACAATTAAAATAAATCAATAAAGTATGCTTTTCGAAGACACGTAAGCATATAGCGATTATAATGTGTGTGTCACGGAGCTGCTCTGATTCTATGATAGTATCGCTGTTGGGGTTGGAGTACGTCTTTCCGAAAATTTTGATTTTCGAGTTAAAGGTGGCGGGCGGGTGAGGTGAGAAAGATGCAATGTCACTAGCCTCTACCCTATTCTCTCTTCCCCCCTTTTGTTGTTCGTTGTTCATCGATTTTTCACCATCATTTCACATTTTCAACGTTGTAACCGCTGGGGTATAAATCATTTGTATTCTTCGTTCGGCGACACCCGTTGATGGACAGTGCGGAACAACACGATGTAAAAATTTTTGAAGGAGCTTTGCATTTTTCTTTCACGTGACTTTCAACTAACATCTGACCAAATGTGGCATGGAAGGAGCATGTTGCAATCTTAAAATTCGTCTTGCGATAAAAAAGTAATAGGAAAAACAGTGCACCTTTTTTGCAGTCCTTTTTCACTTTGATTTCTTGTCTCATCAATTGGATAATGTCTACCAAAGAACTGTAAGAGGCTATTATATACACATCAAACCACATATGAAGGCGTTACTTTTTAACGGACAAACGAACGGCGTGATCGATCAACTTTTCGACATATAGAGCACTTGACATCCCCGTATACCGACCAAACGCACTGGCGTTACAGTCATCTATTTCGGTTGGTTGTGGTCGTTGCTGTACTGGGCTTTTATTGAACGCGCTGAACAGGGTGAGTGCAAAAGCACGTGGGACAGCGGATGTGGTGGCACACCATTTCGACTAAACATCTATGGCTTTTATTGACGCAAGGGGAACATGCAAATTCCGCTGTCTTTTTCTATTAATTCTGAATAGAACCAACTTTCCGAGTAAATTTGACAAACGGAGCAGAATATAAGGCATGTCGCAAAATTTCGGTAATTGTAAAAATCTTCATTGCACAATATTATAACAACTTGTACCGCCCTCTTTCAAAGCCATACATATTTTAAAACGGAATTGGTAGATTATTTTTAATAAGACATGTGTCATTAATTTCATCTTTATTCTCAGTTGTACAATACAAACAGCGTAGCCACGCATCTATAATATTTATGCCTTTCAAAAGGTGTAAATCAAATTTAGGTTTCACACGTTTTTTCTATCAATTCTTGTCATATTTGTTTATTACTTCTTATTCATTCAATTTTTTTGTATTTGGCTTCGTGCAAGCCAGAGAGGTCAACAATGCGTATACGTTTCAGTGATCAGACTAACACGTGATTTCTATAGAATAACGATTTTCTGTCACAAGGAGTTGCAATAACACTCGTTTTTTTCTGCAAGTTGCATACATTTCTATCCTTGTGCGAACTTGGAAAAGAAAAATGCAGCAATAATGTACCATGCTACCATGTGATACATGATGAAAAAAGTGAATCATTTATGCTTGTATGATTTTTGTCGTATTGAGGCGCTTTGTTTCTCTTTTCTTTTTTGTGGTGATAGATAGATGACGGCAATGTGTATAATTTTTATTCATCAGCAAAAACGATACATTTTTAACAAACGTATTTTTCCTTCTTTTTTTCTTGCTACAACTCGTTACGAAGTGTATCCTTTTTCCAAACTGTATAAATTATTTTCTACGTATCAGATATGCAGGTGTTGCAATGTTGTGTAAAAAAATTGTTCTTTAGTTTATAATTATTCATGTCAGAAGAAAAGAAATATTATAAAAAACAAGTCGTGCTTATTATTTACCCCTGACTAATGTTATTAAAGTTTTTTTCCTCACTGTGTACAAAATAAGTGTAGCACTGACACGTCCATCATCTCTACGCAAACAATGCTGAGGTCGATGAAAAAAATCGTGAGGTAAAAAGAAAAAAATTATGAACAACAATTTCTGTAATGCCAATGAAAGATTTATCAAGGTGCGGGATTTCCTTATTGTTTTTGATCATGATAAATACCCGGAAGGATGAATGAATATGTTGACTGTCAAAATGTCAGTGAACATGAGATGAGGCTTTTCTCGACAAACCCACAAAGAACAGCAAGAGGAGATTCATTTATTATGGCGCTGTCAGGGCTGACAAAAACTTGTAATTCAATTATCAATCGAATAGTTCCTTAACTCGGTAAAAATTTCGAGGAAAAATGTCGAAGAAGAATTAATTCGAAGCATATCAGAGCTTTGGCTGTTGATTATTTCAACACAACGATTCCAAAATTGGTTTCGATCCTGCAAAAAAGACTTCATAGTTGTATGAAAAATTAGAATAAAGTCAAACCTCGTCTTCTGTAATGAAAGGCTTAAGTGGATACGAAATCTCATTTCCCATATATGAATAACTAATATATAAACAAGTCAGCACCATAGATTGAAGATCTTTCACCGTTTTAAATGCATTTTGTTCAAGTTTAAGACGATCACGAATAAGCATGTACACAAAAACCAGGTTTGCTGGGTTAATAAAGGCCACATCCTGCCATCCCTAAAAGCCAGGTAATTTGTTTACGTACATTACGCGAGAGAAACCAGGCAACACACCTGTAGCATCAATGATCGATCCACAGTCCGCATCCACATGACAAAGTCGGCAGCCTCAAAGTGATGCATTGTGCACTTGTTTGCAATAAAATGCCCTAGCCCGCGTAGCAATTCAGAAGTCGAAGCTTGGATGACTGTTTTCTTTTTTCCGATGCGTGCAATGTCATCAACAGATCGAGAAGAGGGAGGCCTCGATCCGGCATTATTGCAGCAATCATCGTTGTAAGAAGTAGTCATGGAAGATTTAAGCTTGTGCGTTGTCTGCGACATGCCAATGGCAACTCCCGTATCAAAACCGTTTAAACGTCCATTGTACAGGTTTTCTGTCGCCTTGGAAGTAGCATGTGCTTTGTGAGTTGGCGAAAGCGGCGTCTTAGCCTTGGGGCCCGATGGGCTGACATTATTGTTATTCACAATATCCTGAAAAATATTTTTAATTAATTTGAAAACAATCCTCTCGCTAATAAAAAAACAAACCTGTTTGCTAAAACGCAAGTTTCTTCTGAGATCCTCCTGGATGCCGTATAAATTTGAAATAACTGTCGTAGATCGATCGTTACCGGATGGCACGTAGTAGTTAACAGAATTAGAATTAGAATTGGAATTAACATTCAAGTTCTGTTCTTTGTTTTTAGACCCTTTACGCGATGCAAACCCGACGAATGACGTACGGTTACCAGAAGATTGACACCGTTTGTAATTTTGGTTGCCATTTCCATCAATCTGCAGATTCATTCTGGATGGCACAAAGGTATCAGTCGTTGTAGACTGTTTAATAGATGTTTTGGTGGTCCTGGGCTCGTATGAGGGTTGTTGTGTCGAAGTTGAGAGCGAGGCATTTGAGTCATGTGATCGAGACATGAGAAATCTCTTACTGCTCGTCGTCGTGCTTGGTCGTAACGATCCAGGTGTAGTGCTATCCGAGCTGATAGTCCTGTCCATGGCACCGGACCGTCCTCTGCCCCCTCCCCTGCCTGTTCCATTGCAGGTGGTGTTGTTGTTATTGTTGTTGTGGTTGGCAGAGCTGTTGGATGTACTGTGAAACGAAAATGGCGGAAAAGCGTTGGCTGATGCAGCTGCCGATTTTCGAGCAAAATTCCAACCATTCACAAACATGGAGTTATGCTTCTTACCGGACGTGCTACCACTACTGCTGCCAGACGACGAGCGATACAGCGAGCCAGTCGGTGGACTGACATCTGTAGATGTTGTAAATAGGTGGTTGCATACCGATGTCTGTGTTGCCGTGGGACCGGAAAGCGAGCCAATTGATGCACCCATTGGGTTGGCAGAAGGGAGTAGACAGTGTTATGTTAAAGTTAATCAAACAGAAACGACGTAAGGCATCTTCAAGCACTTGAAAACCGAGTGTTCACTGATGAATGCTTCAATTTTGACAATATCACATTTCGTATAGGCAGAAAGTCTAAAAAAATCTGTTTTTATATGTTTTTTGTTGTTGCTTTGAAGAAAGCTTTCATGATTCGTCAAATATCTTCACACGAGTTGTCAGGCATTCACGATGCGCACACCCCCGCAGGATACACGACATCAGGATATGAAAAGCATGATATACTCTCTAGGGGCAGTAATGTATCGCCGGAACAAAGATGAAATGAGACAAACAACAATGCCGCAAATAGATGACATCCTTTGGGCACAAGGGGTAATTCCAATACGCTTTTCTCTGGGTTAGGAAAAAATTACGCGGGTAATGGCATATTGATGTCCAGTAAGCCCTAGTTATACTCAAAAACCGAAAAGAAGAAAAAAATAACATGCATTTTGGTAGAGATAATTCTGTCAGATTGAGTGCCAACAAAGTTAAGAGCTGTCAAGCGCAGTGCCCGGGCTTTTGAAAGCCTTTGGTGCATGCTCCGCCGCGCTTTTTTGTCTGATTTAAGACGCCTGTCTTCTTCGTTCTGTTGGGGCTTTGATTTCGCGGTTAAGGGAAGACTGATGTCCAGAAAAGATGACTTTTAGACAATGCCTTCGCACAAAACGATGCGGATGAAAGGCGTGTAAGATCCCATGTCATTGAGAGACAAAGGAATCGACATGTTTTATACTCCATTGTACATCTCGTTTTTTTACGAAGTAATTGGCAAAATAAAATTTGGAATCTATTATTTTTATGCCCGAAAAAAAGGGGGAACTGAAATACAAGAAATGCAATTCAAGCCTGCGTAATTATGCTTTCGAAATAACGAATCAAAAATAAATTCATAACGTGGGATTATTAAATAATGAAACACAGCGAAGAGCCTGCCTGCACAAATAAGGCGGAGGAAAAAATGATGTATATGTAGATGGACACGGAAAAGCGATGCGTATGCTTCGCCTGATTAAAAGGATGCCGTTACCAGACACATTTGGATGCTTGGCCGACTGCTGGCCGTGACAAGCAGAGAACGGCAGCTTAACTGAATTTTACTTGCTGCCCAGCGGACTTTGGTATAGGCCCTCCTACATAAAAGAGAAAGAAAAAAAACAGAACCAAAAAACCACGACACCACTTTACAAAGTGCATTTGCAACTAAAAAATTTTGTATCCAAGAAAGGGCATGAACAGTGGTTATCAACACGTCGTATTCTCATTTTCGACTCTAAAAACGAAGTAAAATACAAAGGCCAGTGGCAGAGAGAATTAATTAGTGTTTACATTCCAAATGATTCAAATGAATATCGAATAAGCCTCTGTGACGGATCCCCAGTTGTATTCGTAAGCAAGATGTAAAATTTGTCACTGAAAATGTCACTAGGCACCGTTAGAGTGGTAGTAAAAGTTCCACAACGTCGAAGGGAAGTGAGTGAAACAATGACAACAGCCAGAGAAAACGAAACGATAAACACATTCTAGACAAAGGTGAACGGACGTTTTTTACTGGAAACGGACTGGGAAATACCATCTAGCAAGAAATTTTCCAGGCACGGGGCTATTAGCTCATTACGATGCCGCGAACGAATTAACATTAACTAACTAAGCTGGTGAGATGATGTTGTCCAAAAAATGAAGCAAGTGGCGTTTCGAAAGACAGTACGTCATTATAACCGTTTGGAGCAAAAATGGAGCGTCGAATGAATGAGAAGCATAAAAGTTAACTGGGAAAAAGATCGTAAAATTGTTTCTGGTGACATAATAAATTTTACAACAAAGTGAGCTTTTTGCGGCGTCAGACAGTCATGACAAGTATGCATACATAGTCAAAGTTCAGTGAACCAAACGAGAGACTTCGATGAAAAATGGGTAGCCCGCAACAAACGAATTGAATGAATGGCCGGCGGCATCAACGGGCAAACTGAATTGTCCAAAACGGCGCTCAATTACGAATTCGTAAGTTAAACGGTGCTAGGGGTAATTTTGAGCTGTAAACTTGATGAGGAGAACGCAAGCTTTAGGAACAAAAAGTGCCACAAACAAATGAAAAAGAAGAGGGATACAGGGGAGGATACAAACGACCCAAGCAATCCCCGGGCTAACCAGGGCGACACAAAAGCAGGGGAGCATGCAGACTTGGTAACTAACAAACTACACTGACTAAAAACGGAAGCAAAGGCCTATACAGAGGCCGCTGCGGGCATTTGTGGCGCCTTTTCTGTGCCCACTGCGCCGCGCTGCTGCTGCTGCTGGCTGCTGGCTGCTGGCTGCCATGCATTCACTCCGCCAGAGGAGACATGACAAGCAAGCTGCCGTGCCGTACGGGGATTGCTCTGACGCAGCGCATGCAGGCCGTATACGTCTTTGGCTTTAACAGTCGACGGACATCTTCTTTTGCTGTCCCTTTCTTAGCCCAGAGCCTTTGTAGTCCTCATCTTTCGCCAACACTGTGTAAATCCCACGGACAGTTTTGCGTGGGTAAAAGAGTGAAATATTCAACTTCATTCAACAACAATAACAACAACGGTAACAACTAATTACTACTTCTTGAGATCAAATATACAATGCAACCGGCTAACTGAAAAAGTACGTCGAGTTTCTGACTTCTTGGATGTCCAAATCCCCGGGCTTGAAGGCAGGAGTCAACTTTTCACGAAACCGATCGACGTCTTCCTTCGGCATGAGAGCAGTGAGGTCAGGAGGCAGAAGTTGTTTTTGAAGGCTCTGAAAAATTGAAATTTGATAAATCGGATGCAAAAAAAGGTGAAATGCATACACTTGCAAGCTGGTCGATCAGCGGTTGGCTATGCATTTGAACAAATTGTTCACGACAAATTTCATTCATCGAATCCACAGTAGATGCGTGAGTCCAAAAGCAGTCATGAACGGCGGCAAATGTGATTCCGTGTCGTCGGCAGTGAAGTGCTGTCAACATCATGTGAGTTGAGTCAAGTGAATGCACGAAATTTGGCGGAAACGCGTTAACTTGTTTGTGACGTACAGGCAACTTGACAACTTTGTTAAGCTTTGATTTGTTCGCAAGATAGGGCTGCATCACCGGCAATCCAAGCGGTGTCTTCCATTCTATCGGCTTCATGAGCTGCACTCCCACAGTGGCACTCTGTCTCAGCCATTCCTTGATGGCCATGGAAGTCGTGAAAGCATCATGCAGACTGGCAAATGTTCGCTCGACCAGATAGGAAGCAAGACGTCCGCTCTACAAAAATCCCCCACAATTTTTAGTCAAGTTGTGCAATTGTCTGTGACAAACCTCAGTCGAATCTGCGCCGAGAGCTTTGAGTTGTTTCTTAATCTGCTGGCGAGCTCCGTACTCAGTGACACCATAAACAGTCGTCATGACCGTCTGCTTGATGACTTTTCGGGGAAGAGCCTGAGGCAGAGCTTGACGCAAATCAACGGCCACTTGATGGTGAGGGCTCTCTGGATTGTTTTCATCGGCGAGACGCTTTTCCTCCACCCGGGCAGCGACACTCGAGTAGACGTCTGCGGGATACTCGCATGGTAGCAAATTAACCTCGAGGGCGCCTTCCTTGTCACGTCCGAGGGCTGCATAATGCTGGAGTCCGTTGCAGGAGCCATCCTGATGAATCGGCAGATGGCTGACGTATTCCTCAGGGTTGGGAGATTGCAGCGCATTGCGCAACTCCATGCAAGCGGCAAGGGTCTGCCAGGGCTCTTCCGACTGCAGCCACCATTGTTTGCCGGTCAGGGGACGGTCCGCAGAATCGATGATATCAGCCATATGCTCCTCGGCGTAGGCAATACGTTCACGGATAGAATTCCGCTTGAGCAGGCCGGTTATGTTGACTGTGTGCAGCTTGAGCCAGTAAAGGCCACGAGCGCCAAGCGGTTTGCCCTTTGCAAATTTGAGAATGCATCGATTAACGTCGTCGCCCATGTGATTTAGATGCGGAGAAATAGGGTAAACACGTCCCCGAAAGTCCATGTTGTGCGGGAAAAAGAGAACGTCATTCTGGAAATGACGGGCCAAGGCAATCCGGAAATGAAGATAGCACCAAAGCGAGTTCGTTTCATTCCTGAAAAAAAATTAACCTTATCAACAACAAAAAAATTGAAAAAAAAACAAACTTTTTCTTAATAGCTTCTCGCTTGGCAGTGTTGAATTCAATCCATTTCTCTACAGGAATATCACCCGTGCTGACTTCGCCGAAATGCTGGATGTACTCCGGCACGACAACAGTCGAAGAGTTCATCGGGATGCTCAGGGTCTTGAGCAGATTCTCGTGAGTTTGATCCTGTCCCATGGCAAAGACCTGACAGAGCACGTCCAGCATATCTCGGTTGATGATCCACGGCGTTGCGCCCAAATCATTGAGTGCATCAAAAACAGGCCGGGCATCGGTAGGCTTCTCGAGACGAGCAGCAAATTCGTCGTTGATTTTGACATCCTTGTAGTCGGGATGATCTCGGATGATGAGAGACGGACGACTGTAGAACGGCCCGTTACGTCCACGATCAATCCACGGTCGAGGAGGCACTCTCATGGGCAGAAATTCGTGGGGAAATCTGATGTCTTCGAATTGACGCTCCTTGATGTGCTTCATGACGCCCTGATGGATACGGATCATCTTGGTTATGCTGACCTTTTTCTCTTGCATCAGAAGCTCTGATTCTTCTTCATGCATGACTTTTTCAAAGAAAAATGCCGAACGGATGACTGGGACGTTCTGGCGCTTGTCGACGTAGGGAAACTTGCATGAACTCATCACAATACCGCAGACTATACCTCCAATCTGAAACGCGCTGTTATAATCGCCGAAAACCTTCCAAATGTCTTACTTTAGGTCGAAGATACTTTTTGAAGTCCACGAGAGGTAATGACAGCTCCGAGTCGACGTTGATGGAGTCACAAGTCATCATCCACCACTCACGCATGGTATAAGCCTGTGCAATGGCCGGATCGATGAAGTAGTCGCAAAACTTATCAAAGACACCATTCATAACTTTGTCCACGGATATGTTGACCTTCGAGAGGAACGACTGATAGCAGTGATGAAGAATCGCCGATGCAAGAGCGTATTCGAACGACGGGACCGAAAAAAGATTCTGTTGTTGACCCATTTCAGCCATGACGACGTCCAGGATTACATCAGCCACTTTGTTGTAGTCCAAGTTGCTCAGGAAGCATTTCACTAAAAAATAAAAATAAAAATTCCAATTTCCAAAAAAAAACTTACATGTAGGATCCCGCATTTCAACAGCACGATGCTTCAGCTGCATGGCAATCTTTTCTTTCCAGCGCCATTGCTTGACAAGCTCTTCCATAGGTGGGAAATTCTGCGGACGAGTGAAATTCTTCACCCTGAGGTAACCCCCGGATTCAGAAGCCAGTTGATCGGCGAACGCGGAAACGTAGTCTTTTTTGTTTCGCATGGTGATGTCAAACGGCGAGTCATACTCCTTTCGGGGATTTCTCACCCTGAGGTCGCTGACGATGTCGAGATCCTTGTCGTAGAGGTGCGCATCAATGCTGGACGCCTTGCGTTGTACTTCGCCGAGATTCCTGCGTAATAATACGGTCCGATCGTAATCGCCGTAATCAAAGAGCAACTGATTCATTGACAAATTGGATTGATTAGCCGCACGCTCCAGATTACCGAGGCACTTGGTCATGAAGTCCTGCACGTTGCCAAAGTCGACTTCAGACGCATGCTTTTCGTGAAACTCCGTGATAGCTTGGTAGGCAGCGGCGTAGCCCATGACGGCGAGATCGTTGTTCAGAGGCGCATGGAGAAGCAGGTTCAGCCCGCTGTGGAACACAATCTTCCATTCCTGCGGCGTCCGGGATTCAAAAGCTTCGCCAAAAGTATTAGCCGCAAATTTGAGGATCACAGCAAAAAATTCAGGCGACAAGAAAGCCGCTTTGTTCAATTTTGCCAGTCTGCCATACTCAGCGGCAAAACTAAAGAGCTGA
Source organism: Turbatrix aceti (assembly GCA_963969345.1). NCBI lineage: Eukaryota > Metazoa > Nematoda > Chromadorea > Rhabditida > Panagrolaimidae > Turbatrix > Turbatrix aceti. Next base: position 1,565,329 of record OZ017770.1, on the reverse strand, counting down.
ACGGGCTGCTCGCTGCGAATTTGGCTGAAAAAAAAGCTGGTGTAATAGGTTCAAAAGTTTTGAGATTCACTTACTTAACAGTGTACGAGTTAACCTTGACGCGATGCAGGTAAGCCGACAGACGTGCGTTGTACGAGTCAAAATGCTGTTTCAGATCCTTCACGACAACGGTTTCCCATTTCTTAGTGGCTTCATCCTTCTCGAGCTTCTTCTGCCGCTTGCTCGCCTTTGCCGGAGTCGCAGGCTTCGCGATCGCACTAGACACAGTCCGAACGCAGCCTAAAAGCAAAAAGATCAACCAGTCATCAAATGTCTCCGCTTACCTGACAAATGGCATGGCGACACCACCAGGGAATTCAAAGCGGGAAGCCGAAGCATGAATCATTCACTGGAAAAAACGTGTGGTTATAAAAAAATCACGAGAAGCAAAGGGAATGTACAGCGAATGGTTTTGCAACGAAAATATCTCTGCTGTCGAAGGACTCATCGACAAGACGATGCGCGCTCGCTCTGGTTCGCTTTTCACAAAAACCAGCAGCGTATAAGCTGTTCACTTGTCACCCTTTTACCAGTAACCAATTTTATTTATTATTTATTTTAATCCTAATTCATCTACAATCATGGCTAGTCGAGGGCAAATGGTGATGTCCGACATGATAAAGGAAGTACAAGCTCTGGTATCTACACTCAAAATTAAGAACGAGGTTGCTGATGATCTGGTTGTTCAAGGCAATAACGTTACGAGTATGCTTGACTGTATGAAAGAGGTAAATCTGATGGACGCGGGTGGCTTAGAATCTGCGCGCTACAAATTCCACGTTTTTCAGTACAACACTGATCTGAATGCCGTGAACAGCTATCTTCCGACAGAAGGACGTGTGCATCTCGTAGCTCGGCTCCAGCACGAGAATCGACAGATTCTAGCACTACAGGAAGAAAACCGACAACTACAATTTGCAGTCACGGAGATGGAACGAACGATGGAAGACCTAATGAACGCGCACCGGAAGATGGTTCATGAATACAGGGCCAGTCATGAACTTATGAAGCTGTTGAACCTCCTCGAAGCACAAGTAATGGATTTTTAAACTGTATTTAGTGAAGTATTTTTTATACTTTTAGCCCCAACTCTCTGCCGACAGGAATGTCATGGAAATGTGCCAATTTGCTGCCGAGTGTATAGAAAACGGGAACCAGCAGGCAAATCGCTTCAAAGAGGTCGGTAACATTTTTTTCTACTAAAAAATATTATTTTTTAACAATTTCAGGTGATCACAACTTTACACAAAGAAAATCAAGTTCTTAAGGAATTATTAAAAATTTCTGGCACTTCTACTGTCAATGACGTAAGTTGTACTCTCTCTCGTGTAATTCTTGCCTAAGAGTTGTATTTTTTTCATTACAGATAGGATATTTGAAAAAATCTACCACCGATCAAGAACTGGAACCATCTTCTGAAACTGCCAAAACTGGTTGAACGACGGGTGTCAATGCCAGAAAATTGTGCATCATGCAACTTGTACTCCTCTCCTCCGTCTTGACACTCATTTTTTGTTTCTTTCTCGAGTAGACTGAACTAAGAATTATTTTGTGATCCTTTTTGTTTTATTTTGCATGTAAAAGTATTTCGTCCAGATAACTGCAATCGTGTAAAAATGAATAACAATAAATAGATGCTCTTTCATTTTGTATTTTTACGTTGTTCAAAAATAAATTGTGTCCGTACAAGTTTTGTCGCTGAAAACGGTACCGTTTTATCATAAATATTTTTGTGAAATAATAAATGGCAGAAAATACGGCATTTTAGGAAAATGCTTGTCGGATGATGGTAAAACGAAATCCATCACTTTGGTTTTTATGCATAGGTGTTAGTTTTTCCGGCTTGCTTACTAATGGCAACCGCTTCCGGCAGGTTTACTGCAATCGACTGGGCACGTTTCCGCAAGGCAAACAGTTTTTTGAATAATGATATATTTTCGAAGCCTCATTTTGATTGCATGAAATTTAATTTCCGAAATATTTATAAGTATGCCATGATTTTTAATAGGAACTGACACAGGCTAACGCCAAGTGCTGTTTTCTTGTTTCAGAAAAAAATTCCTTTCAAAAATTATATCATGTCAAATGGGTGAGACAATTATCTTGGGGCTAACCGTTTGATGCCTTTTATATCCTTTTTCCCAGCGTTCGTAATTTAATCAAACCACTTCGAGTGGAAAAACAGTAAAAAATAATTTTTTTTACAAAACAAAAGTCGAATACGTGTTGCTTTCACATCAAGTTTTTAAATAACAAATTCTGAAAACATAAAAAAACGTTACTTTTTCAAGAGATAGTTCAATTAATCCGTAGCCTTTTTTAAATGCGACAAAAAAGAAAATTTTTAGACGTAGGAGGATTGCTGTCGTTTTTTTGTATTCACATGAAATGTATGAAAAAAATCGTTTAATTTAAAAATTTCTTTAAATATTTATATATTTTTTTGCCTTAATCGCCCCAATTGTTTACTGTGCGTTATCAATGACGATGCCCGTGGTTGTAGTTCATTCCCGGCTTGCATTTTCTAGGTAAAAATACTAAATGTACCTTTTTCAACCCCCTTTTTGTCACTTCCCCCTGCCCTTTTGTAAAAGCGAATTTAGCTTTTCCATTCCATTATCCTATGCACTATTTGCAAGATTATGCTTCACACATGCACGACTGCATGCAAACCAGACAGTTCCATAAAAGGCATTCATGTCGATGAAACAGGGAATTGAAGCGAATATCAGGCACGCTCTTTAAGCGAACGGCCATTCCTTAGCGTACTAACTTCCGAAACCGTTCAATTTTAATGACATGTAGGCCATAGAGGCCATTGTTGTCGCCTGTTTTCCCTTTCTCCTTTCCTGGACATCGGGAACAAGCCTTGACACCCTCGCTTTGCAAAATTGTTTTATCTTAGCGCAGAGAAAGCGATTCGCTTCGTATTCAATTACATTTTATTGTTTTATAACTTTTTATCACCAAGCATACCATACGGGCAATGAATTAGCCATGTATGGAATGGAAAAGCATCATGCACGGTCACCGCCGCAAAACTGACCACTATGCTTACCATCGTTTTCTCCCCCCTCACTCTCAGTCGTGGTCGGTGCAAGTGGTTGTTTGTAGAACACATCGAGTCACTTGAGATGCAGGGTATCGCAATGTGGTTTTCAAGCTACTCTATTTACAATCACAGAACAACCTTGAACTTGTTGCTCGCAAAAGGAAAAGCCAGTAGGATTAAGTCAGTTTTGAAGCTCATTACTTCCGTAGAGTAGAATTTATTTGATCAAGTCTTCTGTGTTCCGTCTTTTTTTTAATTGTTTACTAAAAAAATAAACAAAAAAATCACAAAAGAATACATTCATTTTATTGTCTTCATGACCTCGGTCAACAAAAAACATGCATCTTTTTGTTGGTCAGATTTTTTTTTCCCAAATAGTCATTCATGATTAACTAAAATAGTTATTCATACACAAATCTCTCTTGAATGACAAATGTATGCCCATTACGCACCCGCTGTCGAGTGTGTTGGGCCCTTGTGAAATGATACTAATTCTTTAAGGGTGCCAAAACAAAAATCACGCCCCATGACTGCCCAAAAACAAGATCCTTTGGAGCCTTTCAAAGTCAAATCCACAAACGGAAGCAACCACAAAGCAATGGTTTCTTAGCTTGCAGCCGGCCCGGCAGGCAGTCGGTGCCTCAATCAATAGATGCCACTGGGGAGGAGTAGTAGCCGACGGGGCGCAAATGGCCGAGGCAACAGCGTAGTCATGCAATGAGCTCGTGGTACACTGTCTGTCACTCTTTTTTTTGAGTACAGCGCGCCTTCTGTGTCCCGAAATTTGCATGGCATAGACGAATTTCGAAAGAAAGACAAAATTTGATACCCTTCTTCCGTCTTTTGTCAGGCTACAGCATCAAAGGCGTCAATGGTAAACAGTAATGCATCCTGTGGATTGAATTTTTTTGCCACCCTCCCGAGCGCTACGCCTCACCAGTTGTTTTATCCGAGTTACGAGAACAACAAAAAAAATTTGTTTGAACTTATGTAAACGTTTGTCGCGTTGATGTGCAAACGTGTGGATTTCTTTGATTTGTTTGCTATATTTTTTTTCTTCGATAAATCCGTCAATTTGCTCGTTGAAATTTCTTTCCAACTGAACTGTCTAATTTTTGGTCTATTTTTTTGTTGTTAATGTTTTATGCTCACATTAAAGCCAAATTTTATTAACCACAAAAACTCGTTCTCGTGTACTCTACTGAAGAGAGTGGCTTGCGCCTCCTCCCCCTCTCCCACCTTCATCAATGCGCAATTTAGTTGACGTGCTTTTTTTCCCTTTCTTCAGTACCGATCAATTTCGGAAATGTAATTGTATGGTAATTTTCTAGGGATTTACCTCGTCCACCTCTCTCCGTCCGGTGCTGTATTGTCCCTGAATTCTTTCTAATGGTATGTTTTTTTACGACTTTTCAATGAACAACCCCATGATCGCAATTTATTGCAGCCAATCAGTACAAAAGGCGTGACTGCCGACGACATAGGCAATCTCGTGGTCATTGAGAATGTCAATCACGAGCCGAGTGTGCAGGGAATGCTTCGATACGTAGGCCCGCTGGAAGGTCAACAGGGCATTTATTGTGGCGTAGAATTGTCCGACCCGTATGGAAAAAATGATGGTTCTTACAAAGGTATTAATATTTGTTCCGTGACAAATCAGTAATAGTCACGATAGCGTAGAGAATTGCATTCACATCAGACACATACACACGCTTGATTGATCTAAATTTTTTTGTCTAGTCAATTTCAATTATTCAAAATTTTTGATTTATAAAGTGTGCCGCTATTTTTTTAACTCACATAATGCACTCTGAAAATTATACATATGCACATCTAACAACGCGTGTACAAGACAGGGCGAATGAATGAGTGCTCAACCGCATTTTAGGAGTTCACCTGTTTGAGTGTCAACCACTACACGGCTTGTTTGTGTCCGTAAATCGAGTTCACGCGGTTATCGATTCAGGCTGTTCAACGCCACAGGAAGTGAGTCCTCAAAACATGTTTTGTGTATATGTTATTATTATTATTATTTCACCATTACTCATTTGTCATTTGCAGTGTCTAACGCCTGTAAAGCAGAGAATGAGCCATTTGAATGATCCGTTGAAAACCAATACGGTTTGTTACAATTTTTGTTGTTGTATGTTCGCTTCGTTAACTGCCCATAGCTTGCAGGATAACATCATGTTTGAGTCCAATGCTACGTATACTGTCATGTTCGAGTCCAATGCAACTTACAACGTGCCGCACGTAAGTAGTCAACAAAATTCAGCAACTAGTTTAAAATTAAAAAAAAGGCTAACTCAAGACTTTTCTTGCTTCCTGCTCTAGTGGGAGGGTAATTTGATAGCTATCGATCGCGCCTCAAGAGTAAAGACAAAGGCAAGCCGCGACCAAGTCGATCGCCTAATCTTTTTGCACTCGATTTTGTACAGAGCGGAAAGGGGAGAAAAGGACTCATTGCGGGCGAGAACGGACGCAAAGTGATCGTTTACACACTCTCTATTGCAGCCCATGTATTTGCTCGATGAGATTGAAACGCCAAAGCCCTTGATATCGGCCCAAATGGACGATATGGAAGACGACGACGTTACGACTCCCCTCGGCGAGCACCCCGGGTTCCCAGATCATGTGACTTCGCCTGGCCCATCAGCACCGAACGACATGGTAGTCGACGACCCCACCATTGCACAAGACAATAGGGATAACAAAAATGATCCTGCTCCTGCCATCACAGTTACAACTTCGCCAAAAAACCAAGCTAGCGTGAAACCGGAGACTAAGAGAAGGACCAGTCTGATGTCCTCTAATGGAAAAGAAAATAAAGAAAATGTTAACAAAAGGGTATGCCATTTGTAAATCACATTTTTAATTATAAACGCAATAAAAAAAGTTGCAGGCTCCTATTTCACAGCGTGCATCAATAGAATCAAAACCCCCTCCTCCTCCTCAACCGCCAAGGCCCAAAAAGGTGTCAAAACACCAACAAATTATGGAACAAATTCTCAAAAATAAGGATAAAGAGCCGCCAAAAAAGCCACCACCACGATCGCGTATTTCCGATGCGTGGAGTACTTCCAAGCCAGGTTTGTTTATTTGATTTTGTTTAATTTCCACCTTCTACCCCCAGGATTGCTAACACTACAAAGGCTCATCGTAGCTTTAGCTCTTTCTCACTGTACAATTTATTTTTATTTGTGTGGGAATTTTTTTTCTACCTCAGTGACAAAAAGAACTGTGCTTCAACGCATTGCTTTTCAATGCATGAAAAATTTCTTTTTTACAATCTCTCCAACCGTTATTCAAGCACTCATAGTATACTTTTAGAACCAAAACCCGTGTGCAACAAGAGTAAGATGCCCGACGTACCAAAGGCCAAACCAGATCACCCTCCAAAACCCAAACCAATTGCTCCTCCAAGGAATGCAGCCCCACCTGCACCGGTGATTCCGAAGAGTCGTCTTCTCGACGAAATGAACGTAAAACTTAAGAATAGTAAGTTTCGTCTGGTTGTGCAAAAGATTGCTTATCTCAATTATCGCTAGATTACCTCACCCGCCTCTTTTCGAGCCTTACCTTACTGACCCCCTATGTAATACATATTTCACACCAGAGTCACGCACTCACTGCGCAATACGTCTAATTTCGACAAATTGCCGTTTCATTCTTGAAAAAAAATTATCCATCTGCTATGTTCCTCCAAATTCAAGCCCCCCAGAACAGGTATTCTACAATAACAGCTTTCTATATCAGCGCTATTATCTGTGTTGTTGTCTGTTTGGGACCCAGTTTTGGGTGGAACAATGTCCTACTGTCTAACGTATTTCTTATCACGGCAACCGTCTTGCCCATAGTTACATTTTCAATTGCAGTGGAAAAATCACACAAAGCAGAGATCCACTCACTCGTCGAACAACACAAAAAAGAGGTCAGTCATTTTTGTTTGTTATCATAATCTACGGGTTTCTAACAATATAGGGGTAATTTTACGACCACTGATAAGAAACCCACTGTCGGATTGGCTAAAAAAGACAATACGTGAGGGGATAACTTCAAAGGGGTTTGGTTGAAAAAAAGAAGGGGATATTGATACTTTATCGAGAGTAATTATCGATGGGTGGTAAAACATGGTCATTGACCCACTTTTTTTTGCTCCTTCGTGGAAATAAAATAAACATTTTAGCTCGAAGAAGTCAAGACAACTCTTGATAGCCAGCGCAAAGATGAGATCAAAACGCTGGAGGATAAACAAGCCGCTGAAATTGACGCCAAAAACAAGGAAATAGCTGAAGCGGAAGCCACGATTGGTGCTCAAAAAGAAGATATTGAACAACGAGAGAAGAAAACCGATGTTCTCGAAGCAGAAATAGCCCAGCTGAATGAAAAATGCTCTCAACTTGAAAACAAAAAAGTGGAACTCATTCAAGAGGTCACTGAATTAAGAGGAATGTCTCCGGAGGGTTACGATCACAAATTAGAGGTACAATTTTTTAAAACACTTTTTTTTAAATATTTTTATTTTTATTTTCAGTTGCTAAAATTGGAAGTCAAGAGCCTCAACGAAGTTGTCCAGCTAAAAGGTCAAGAAAATGCTGATCTACAGAAAGACAAAAACAGGTACGAATTACTCAAGGATCAGTACCATGAGCTACAACGTGATCTCATGAAAATGCAACGAGAATACGATCACGCACAGTATAACATAAAGTGCCAAACTGACGTTAATAAGTTTGTTAACCCCTTTTGAAATTTAAAAAAAAATTAAATTCATATTTCAGATCCCTGCGAGAAGAATGCACCAAGAAAGCCAACACAATCGAGGCACTTGAAGAAAAAATACTAACTTTAGAGAAAAAAGAATCTGTTTGCCTGCAGCGAATCGATGAGCTTGAAAACACCAAGGGTGGATCAACCTCGTCGTCTAACGGCTCAGCAATGCACACCAGCATGACCGAATCCAAGATTGATGTCAACGACAACTTGGAAAACAAATCAAAATCCAATCGCAGCAGCTTGCTTGTCACATACCAAGAAGTTGGACGGAAAAATTTGTTAAATGAGAGTCTGCACCAGGACCTAATCAAAGCTCCGGAGGGCACTTATATTGGTAAGGTTTAAAAAAAATACACAACAAATTATTTTATGATTTGAGGTGGAATCGAGGATGATATAACAAAAGCCACTTCAGAAGACGGATCAGAATCAAATCCAGATGTCTTTTAATCGAATCAAGAGATATGAATATTGGTGACATAAACAAACTGTTGAGAATGACCTACGCAGAACGGATAAATAAAGATCGTTTTTAAAAAAATGATTGGTGTAATCAAAAAATGAAGGAGTTGGTTGAAAAGCGGGGGTGATAGAGGTTTGGCGCTCGACCTGCAACAATAAACGCAGTATGCGCGCACTCATTTTGTGGTCATTGGAAAAAACGTGTATACACGCTATGCCTAGCCACGCAAAAGCAGTAGCGTCTATGGACATATGAATGCGTATTGTATGCCATAACGCTTGAAGGTGTTTGTTTTACTATGGAAGACGATAATGCTCCAGATATTTTCAAATGGGTATTCAAAGAAACCACCTCTCATACCGAGTTGAGCAGCGAGCTGGACATCAAGCATGATGGAAAGCTGATTCATTGCATGGTTTGTTCTCGCGCTTGCATCACGTGGTTTTAACCGAGGATTTTGCAGGCAAGACTCAAGGGTAATATACTTGCATTGCGTGCCACAGAGACAGCGATGGAGCCTGTGCTTGTTGTCTGCGAAAAGTTAACCGTCCAAAGCGATCCCAGCGATGCGAACCTTTTTATAATTACGTACGGCGATGGTCAGCATTCTCTAACGCTCAGGGCAAACACAGAAGCGGAAAAGGAAGCGTGGATGCTCAAAGTCGGTTTATAATTGCAAAGAAGAGTACACAACAGCATGGATTTTCAGATATCAATGGCATCACATCAATACGTCCGCGCGGAGCTCGACGAAATTGTACAGCAATACCAAACCATACCACGTCGTGAGGATACCACTTTTTCACTCAAGTCAAATACATTATCGTATTTTTTGACTGCCCCGTTTGTCAAAGAGATGAACTTCAATGTGACGGCGGTAAGCGTGTTTAGCTGGATGGTTGAAAAAGACATTTAAGTTTATTGTTCGTTTCTAGACTGCCCTTTCCCAAAGTCGTAGCATCTCATGCACAGAAGCAATGTACGAAAGTCGTCTCTCTATGATGGTTCCCTTGGAATACATCAAGTTGGTCTACAAGTGGAATACCGAGCTTTGTACTCTTCTCAAGAATAAAAGTTGGCGTTCGAACACGCAAATAATAGCCGATGCTGCTGCAAATGTTATCCAGCAAGTGAATTCTCACAATGCTTGCTATTCCCTGATGCTTGAGTATCTCAGAAACTACGAGGGTCCTTCTTTTCGTCCTTCGACTGATAAATACTCGCTGAATCATGGACCCGCGCCAACAAACCTTCACGTTCAACTTTTTAAGATTACTGATAAGGACGTAACCATGTCGTGTCATTTTTTGACAACCGGAGCTACTGCCGCCATTCCCCTCCGTTTCTCTGTGGGTTTTTCTTTTCTTATCACAATATTATGTTTGTTTTTTTGTAGAATGGAGGAATCTACCGCCATAAACAGGCCCTGGCGCAATCACTCAGCTCCAACGACCAGGTAAACACGAACGGGAAGCGCTTTGCTGCGAGGAGGGACACCCTGATGCAAGCCAAGAGACAAATCGGCGTCCTCACACGCAGAATTGACACCGAATGGAAAATCGGTCAATTTGGAATCGTGGATCAGACAGGCATCGGTATCCTCACGGAAATACGCAAGCTGCGAGCCACGGTCATGGATGTGATTCATGATTTTCCACTCGTCAACAACAGCTTCAACATGATCAGCACGCATTGCACACTCGATCCGGATGATCCGAACAGCTTGTCGAATCAGCTGGATGCTTTGGAAATGTCCTGCGAGTGCCTGAATGCCAAGATGGCTGTTATTGACACGGTTGAGGGCAGCGAAGAAGGGCGCAAGAACTTCTGGGAAAATGCTAAGTCTGCTATCAACTCGGTGCTGGATATCTTGTTGCAGCTGATCGAAGGCCTTCTGAACGCTCAGGTTTTATCCTACGTGACAGCGCTTCGGTCAGGAACGGACTGTCAGAACTATTTCCACGCTCAATTACGCGAGGATGTTGTTACGTCCCAGATTCTAACTATCGTTATCACTGCGATTCTGACGGCGGTTGACCAGTCACCACCGGAAGTGCTGGCTCGCTGGGACGTGATTCCGCCATTGTTTTGCTATTTTTCCTTTTTGTCATGCTACTCCGATGAACGCGGCATGCTGGAAGACATGCTTGAAGGCTGGAACAATTTTTCTCATCAGTTTCGGTTCAAGTTTATCCCTGCTAGCTCATCGGTTGGTTTTTTGAAAAACTAAGGGAAACATTTTCTGTTCTTCAATCCGGCGTTTTTCAGGTTTCTCAATTCTGTGTACCTCAAATTACGGGAATTCGTGGCAACGTTCAAGTTACCATTCCTCTACTCCCAGCTCTGTTTTCTAAACTTGGTCCTCGAATGGCGAGTTCTGAAGACTTTCATATCAGATGCGCATTGTGGAATCTGGGTGTCAACTACCAGGCAACTATTGCTCAGTCATTTTCAACGAATAGTTTTGAGGAGATCGTCAATACCTACGGTATGGAAATGACCACGGGTCATGTCAACGAGCTCATTGAACAGTACAAAACGGATGTCACATTTCCCCTCAAGCTGGCTGAGGATCAGCTTCTGGAGCTTCAAAACGCGTTTAACGAATGTCCTTCTCGCAAGAACATGGCCATCTACTCGCATGTCATGAATCTCATGCAGACCATCGGCGTGACCCCAATAATCGGTTGCAAGAGTGGTAAAGATCGCACTGCGATGGCGGTGACGCTTCAAGAAGCCCGATTCGTCAAGGAACACTGCGGCATCCTCGGCCATCACTTCACAACGGTCCTTGAATCGCTTCGACGAAATGGAGTTCGTCTCGAAAACTGCCGCAAGAATGTCGGGCAATTGCTTTACTCTTTTTCACCTTTTCAAATTCGTTTTTTGCCTAATATTTTCCGTCCACCTGCGGGTACATACGGCCAGAATGTGATGTCATAAGCATATTTTCAATTTTTTAATTTTGTATTCATCGATCTGGTAATCCATAAAATCACTTATTTATTAGTTCTAAAGCATTTGACACATTTTCTCTTGTAAATACAAGATAAATAAGCATTTTACAGGGCTTTAAAAATACTTGATTATTAGCCAGGATTTTTTTGCCAAATTCATGTTTGCAACACGCGAAAGTATCGGGGAGCATGATTTGCCATAAGTAAGGTTGTATATTTTGTTAATAACATTTTTACTGTTTTGAGATTGTAAATACTTTGTAAACATTTCAGTAAACTTTTCTTGCTTTCATCGATCAGGCATAACACAACATAATCTATTCATTGGTTATATGACAACATTTTTCCTTGTACAACAAGGTAAGTAAACATTCGATATAGGAAAAAAATATTATGTAACACATGTTGGGAAAAGCTGAGAATCGTGGATGAGCAAAGGTGAGGGTAACCCCGAAAATTGACAAATCAGCGTCCTTCACGCTTTGATGACGTTTTCTAACATGCCGTTGTCGATGTGGGGGTAGATCTGGGAATGCCTAATCGAGCCTTTTTCCAACAACTGACCGATGATGTTGGCATCGAGATCTTTGGTTTCTGGCATGTAGAGGATGACGTACACCACTGCGATGAGTGACGGGATGATGAAGAGAGGAACGAAGGAAACGGGACCGAAATTCTGAAAAAAAATTTTATTCTAAAAAATTTTGATAAAAAAGGTGAAAATAAACTTACGTCAACAAGTAGAATGGTTAGGAAATTAGTAGCAACAATAAAGAGACTGTTAATGGAAAAATTGACGCAGAAAATGGTGGCACGGTGCTTGAGATCGACAATTTCGGCCGAAATGAAGTAAGAAATAGGGCCGATAGCGAGGCCGTAGCACATGATGTAGCCAAGCAGACCGCCGTAGGCAATGTACTTGGCTGCTTCAAAGGATTCCACAAAGTACGCCGAAACAACGAAGACAATGAGAGCCACGATGGAGAGAGACCCGAAGATAACGAGAAGCGGTCTACGGCCAAACTTGTCAACCATGATAGTCGCACCGATGCAGCAGACGACCAGGACCACTGTCATGATGGTGGACGACAGCTGGGCTACATGTCTAAAAAACGAAACAGCGTGAAACTAAATCAAAGGCGAAACTGGTGTGTAACTTACGGGTCAATCTGCAGGTAGAGAAGAAAATGAGTAGAAGACTGGAGAATAGGGTAAAATGGAAGAGTGAGCGTCAAGATGGCAAACGATAAGCAGAGGGCCTTGCGGAGACGTTTGACGGTGAAGAGATCCGACATGTGACCCTCCTTGGTTGACTCAGCACTGGCGGATTCGACGGCAATTTCTTCGAGCATTTCCATGTTTTCGACAAGATCCGAGCCATGGAAAAATCGGATGGATTCGAGGGCTGCGCTTGTGTTATTCCTAAAAAATTTTTTGTATATGAAAATTTTTTTGAGGAACTTACTTGACCGAAATTAGGAATTTGGGAGTTTCGGGAATGTACAGGAGAAAAGCAATACCAAGTAAACCGGGAATAATGGGGATTGCAAGAAGATTTGTAAGGGAGTGGCCAGCAACAGCTTCCATGCCAGTGATCATGCCGACGAGTGCTAATGCTGAGTAACCGGTAGCGAAGAGAGAACTGAGTTTGCCGCGATGAGCCGATGGAGTGATTTCTTGGAGGTAGAGAATCAGGACAGCATCACTCATTGGGGAGAAGAAAGAAGCAAAGACGCGACCAATGATGAAGACTTCAGGATAGGGAAAGAGAGTTGAAATCGTTTGTACACAGCAAGCAACGGTCATGCATGCCGTTGACAGAAGATAGGCAGCTGAAAGAACCTTTTAAGGTAAAATTTGCATCCAAGCGATCAAAAAACCTACGTTTACGTCCCCATTTGTCTGTGATCGATGGAGAGATCAAGGCGCCAGCGACCTGTCCGGCGTACCAGATGCTGTTCATCAAGCTTCGGAGGTACAGGACGTAGGTCGGTTCCACAATGACGCCACGAGAATCATACGATTCCTTGATGTACTCATCAAGTTTCAGGACGGCGGTATTGACAGAAGTGTGAGTGAAGGCACTCGGGAAGTTGGTAATGAGTGTCAATACGATGCCAAATCCAAACAAGCGATAGAGCAGGCCCCTTCGTCCGACATATTCGTTTAGTTCTTGGGAGTCGGTAGAAATGACATCCTTGCCGTCAGCCATTTGGGGAGTGACGCCACTGAAAGCGGGTGACAGTGTGGGTTAAAAACCCAAACGCAGGAAGCGAATGAGCGAGCGATAGATAAATTGACTGTTTGTAAAGACTGACCAAATGCCTTCATCGGTCCACTATTTATGTTGAACAAAAGGGCGGGATTGACAAGATGAATTTTGGCTTCGACGGATAGAACCATAATAATAATGCTTGGTTACTTCGAAGATAACACGCATCTACAAGACTGATCATTTTGGGTGGCGCCTGCGCGCGCGAAAAATGAACGTCCGAGTTTCCTTTCTTCCCCGTGCCAATTCTATAACCTTCCAGTGCAATCGCTATCGCGCAGTGCGGGATATACGCGCATAGACGGAATGCACCCAAATGAAATAGTGCGAGTGCAAATAGTACAAAGCGATCAATTTTGGCACCTATACTTTTTCGAGAAACCCGGTCTTTCCGTAAACACGAAAAACAATAAAGACGGACAAAAAAGGAGTTTTCTAGAGTGGACATTCTAGAAAATTCAAAAATAACAATACCCGGTGATCCCGGTGGCAATATTGAGGGGTAGTGGCACGCATTTTGGCCAGGTCAGATAAGAGACGGTCTGTTGTGTTGTCATTGATTGTGCGTAATTGACATCATCATCAGTCTTTGCATGCGGCGAGGGCTTTCCTTTCTTTACCCCTCAAATTTTTTGTTATTGATGCGACCGACGTCTGCGATACGCTGCCCTCCGCGTCGTCGTGGTCAGTTAGTCACATTTCGATGACAGTCGATGCGTCGAAGTATCTCTATCACACTGGGGTTGCCCTCGTAACCACGGATAAACGTGTTTTGCTTTTCTGCAGGGGCTCTTCCGTACTTCGCTGACGTCAACAAAGTTGATAATTTCATTTTATGATTGACAATTTGATAGTCGAAACGAACCAATTGCAATTGCAGTCAGACGCAAAGAGACATTAAAACGCTTTCATTCTTCATTTATCATCGCGCATGAAAAATAGGAATAATTTCTAGAGGCTTGAAATCACCGACGAGATCGCAAAATCTACGAGAAAACAAAGGATCTAGATTACAAATCAAGTCACAGACTATCAATGCGAATATTTTGTACAGATGTTGCCATCTCGGATGGCATGAAATGACGTTTACCATAACGACCACTTTTTTGTATTGAGTGATTTGAGTCTTCCCGTGCAGATGCAGCACGGCATACCTGTAGCCGTAACCATGCATGTCATTTCATCGCTATCGTAATCGTCGCAATCGAGTAATTCTATGTGCTCACACCGGGCTGAAAAAATATTGTGACTTTTTTGAAAATGAAAAAAAAACAAAGGCTGTGTTGTGATATGGTGCAGGGTCTGCCAACCTAACCTGTCTCAATCACAGCATTGGAGATAGAACGACGATATCTCAGGTCTCGGGATTTTTGTGTCTCAGCAGTATCATGAGTTCGGCTGTGCTGTACTCTGTACAGATAATGCATCTCGCCATTGAGTTCAGGTGTACTGAGTGCACCCAAGTCACGAAGGGGTAACCTATTGCGCTCGATTTTCGGAGCGATAGCGGTATCTGGCACTTGATCGTCTATTCTATAAACACGACATTCGAAATGAGATCGCGCATATAATATATCTCGGTCTCTTACCTTTTGTTATTTGATTGGGGATAATTTATCGTATGGAGCACTCGTGATGTGCAATCGTCTGTGACAAAT
Source organism: Turbatrix aceti (assembly GCA_963969345.1). Classification (NCBI taxonomy): domain Eukaryota; kingdom Metazoa; phylum Nematoda; class Chromadorea; order Rhabditida; family Panagrolaimidae; genus Turbatrix; species Turbatrix aceti. The sequence goes on along the minus strand of OZ017770.1, from coordinate 1,550,112 downwards.
ATCAGCAGACAGAAGGCAGATACAAGGGGTATTCCTGCAAAGCGCACGCGTGATTCAACCTGAGATAAAGAAAATAACAAAAACAAAAGCCAAATCATAATAAGAGAAAAATAACGTACTTAACCGAGGGAGCATGTCTAAACAACTACTTGGAATTTAGATACCGATTACCCGACAAATGATATGCCGTATTTGTTTGTTTTGTCAATAAAACGTGTTATGTTCCAAAGAAAACGACCGGAGAGTTCAAGACTTGTGCTTTTGAGGTGAAAATTTCTTGCGCATACCTGCAATGGACTCGGATCATAAATTCACGCAGAACAATAGAAAACCAATCAGTGTTTTTTTCTCTGTTTTTTGACACCTTAGACAAAAGAAATATTTCGAGACAATAATCACCACCCTCTCTAGCTCGAGCAAATTACGCGAGAAAGACGAATGCCTTTTGTCTCAAGTCCTGCAAAGGCATACCTACATTTCTTATGCCTACGCAGCGTCACGTTGTCGGCCTTAAACCGGTTCGAACCTGTTCAGCTTTTGTTCATCGTGTCATAGGTGCTAACTTTGCACTTTTTTGGGACAAGAAAAATCAGAAAGTGGAACAACAAAAGAATCGCATGGTAAAGAATGACTTAAGAATCCAATTGTTCTTATCTGGTCTCTGATTAGCACGTTACCCAACAATGGTTTATGATCAAGTGTGGGTGAGAAATCGGCATTGAAATTTTCGAAGTGTCAAAAAATAACTTACTCGTTCTGACGTCTTATTAAAAATCACCGATCTCAAAAGTGACACTAAATTTGGTGTTCTTGTGTTTATATAGCAAGTCAGGAGGAGTTTCGAGTCACGTCTTAACCCTCATATTTGCGTGGATTGCCTGCGAGAAAGTTAAAAACGAAATATCTGATCCAGGTGAAGCGCACCCTGCACGCTCCACCTGAACTCGTGTTTTTGAGTATTGTGGACTACCGTTGATCCTCTTCTGTACAAACATAAACGTGATGTGCTACTGACCGTCAGCAGATCGCTACGTAACCCCCACCCATCCAGCTAATTTGCACAACGTGAAATTCCATGACAGCCTGCGGTCCTGGTACGCAATCCAGTTGGATATTTGCAGATATTAATCATTGTGTGCTTAATGTTTTGCTCAGCAGTTTAAAAGACCAACACAAGTTCAAAGTTGAAAGCGAGATTGATGACCGTTGGCAACGAGCCACGTAGAACACGTTCTTCTGTTTGCTTTAGTTCTGACCGCTCGAGCGATGGTCTCTTATCCCTGCTGTTTTTAACGTTGAAAACATCTCGGGGACACCGATTACACTTATCCCCCTTTATTTGTAGAATGAGTAATGAATACATCAGGTGGGAGGACGTGAAGCTGTTATTGCACTTTTTTTACAAATATCAGCTGACAAATGACGAACTAATGCTGCAATTACGATAACTAAGGTTTTGAAAGTACAGTGCAAAGCAAAGACGGAACAATATTCCGGGTGTGAAAAACGGTCAAATTAATTTGACGAAAAGCAGAAATTCAATAGCGTTCAAAGGTGTACTTGATCGCGCAGACCCGTGAGAGTTTCTACCTTTGTTCCGAAAGCATAAGTGCGATGTACAACTACTTTACCTTGCTTTTCTTTGTCGGTCAGTGTCGTTTGCCACGATATAGTTTTCACAAAGTTTTTGTCTGCTCCCAAAATCACATATGACAACCTTATTTGCTGGTTTATTTTTATTATTTGTCGCCGATTTTGCATTTTCGGCAAGTCATATCAGCGGTGTACTCAAGGCGGGTACATCCGGTACCCAGGTGTGCGCAGATAAGAGTCCGTATTGCAACCGAAACGATTGCGTCCTTCGACCCGGATATTCCATTGAGTACTGTCAAAAGACGTGTGGTGATTGTAATGGTCAGTTTGAAACCATAGTTCACATCGATCCCTTTGAACCCTTCATGATTTATTGTTTTTATCGCATGCAGGCATCAAAGGTTAACCTGCTTGTCTGTCTGTCACTAAATCACGTCTTAAACATAAGAAATTTGTGCGACCTGCGTAGCAGTCTATTTTAGTGCTTTGTATGACTGCACGGTCATTTTAAAAGTCGTCTGAACGATTCGAAGTTGACAAAAAAAGCACTTTCAATTTCAGGCTTTTGTCAAGAGTCATTGTACGTGTCGTGTAATGAAACGTCAAAGAAAGATTGCGAGTTTATGCTTCGAGATTACTGTCCGATACTCTGCGGACTATGTCGGGCTCAAAAAAATCGACCACCGATCAGAGAGCCCTTGTCGGCAAAAACAGAACGGACACCCGTTGGGCCTACGATGTCACCTACGATTTACGACAAAACAACACCCGAACCTTCGCCGACATTTTCAGATGAAGGCATGGAACAAAAAAATACTCTCACCGAAAACGTAAATGACAATCCGTCAGATGAACATCAATTATCGTTTTTAATGAACAAGAGGCCTTTACAGTTAGAGAAAATGAACCCAGCGATCAGTCGGGACACCCATGCATACTTTGGGTCGCCTTCTGATCTCGAAGCAAAGTTTACTGCGTTGCAAGCAAGGTTGGATGCTAGCTACGGTGAATTCTATCACTAAAACCCATTTCAGCGGCGTAAACCTCAAGCCCAAGCATCGAGCTGTCTCCGTGATAAATCACGGTCCCAAGACTTATAGCCGGGGTTACATATCAATCAAAGATCTTATTCCAGAAATAAACTCAGCGAATAATCAGCTGGAGTATACACAACCATCGAGTAAACATACGTCAACGTCAAATACAGCTCCCAGGCGCAAAAGTTTACAAATGCGTAAGTACAAAAAAAACATGCTTTGAATAACAAGAGAACAATAAATGATCATATTTATAGTTCCTTTGGAAAATCTGCAAGCAACAAATCACATAACACAAACTGAAAAGCCTCAACGTCGATCGGAAAACGAACAACTCAAACAGTATTACAAAAAATCATTGCTTCCCCTGACTGATCCAAATACAAATTCAGCTCCTTTGTATTTCAAGCCTTCCCAGCAAAAAAATAGGAATTTGGAAATGGAAAAAACGTATACACAGGCTCCAATAATACCTGTTACACTGCCAAAGCCGATTCCAATCAGTCGAAAAAACAATTACGCGCAGCAAAGCCCGATGGAACTTCCAGAATACCTCACTGGCATTCCTGCAACCTACGAAGACATTCGCAGCATGATCCAATCAACTCTAGAGCAACCATTAATACCGGAAACAGAGCCACCTAAAATAGACAATAGCGCGGCTATCACAGACATCATCGCTTTGCTAAGTATGAACTTAAAACTTTTGTAATACCTAAATTAGTTCAACTTCAGGTTGTCGAGACAAGGATAGCACGATTTGCTCGATGGTCACTGAGGAAGCTTGCAATGCTCGGCCTGGCTACTACCTAAAGCTATGCCCCGTTAAATGCAAGAACTGCAATAGTTTGCTTTGCCTTGATTCCAATAAAATCGATTGCCGGGACGTCAAAGCGAGAGGAGGATGCTTGCTGCCGCTATCTGAGGAGTATTGCCCCAAAACATGTCTAAAATGCACGACGCCTCTCTTCATCGAAACCAAGCAGTCCCCTTGCAAAGATGAACTGGACTCCTGCGAGTATCTGGTCGAATCCGGCGTCTGCAACCATCCATTCAGTCAAGACACTCTCCGACAATACTGCGCAAAAAGCTGCGGCTTCTGCAAGTCTTCGCCCTTCTACATTACACAAACGCTTCCTACGATGTCAAATCTACGCAACTCACGACGTCTTCCCTCACTATAACTGGAATTCAAATGTTTTTGAAAGTAATAAACAGTTTTAAAGTCCCAAATTATCAAGAAAAAGAAATACACACGCGTAAAAAAATATGCACAAATAGCGGTTTGAGTGCTCCCGGGACGAATATGTTTTGTGAGGTAAATTTTTATGTCGCAGAGGCTTTCAGTGAAAGCTCGTGAGATGAGCTTAAACACAATCTGGAGCTTTCTGAAGAAAGCGGGTGTCGTTGTCGGGGCTTTGTCAGTTCCTCTGGCGTTCTGCGAGCTCATCGGACATCCCGCAACCGTCGTGGGCAGCTCAATGGAGGTGAGTGAACTTCTTATTTTATTAGTTGATGAGAATAGTCAGCTTTTTAGCCGACTTTGCACGGCTCAAATGGTCAGTGGTGGAACAATGACATCGTCTGGGTGAGCAGAATCTTCACAAAGCCTCGTAACGGTGATCTCTTTACCTTCATGTGAGTTTTCTTTTGTTTTAGTCGGATTTTTTTTATCCTGATGTATTTTAGCTCCCCTCGAGATCCCAAAGTCGTTCACATCAAACGAGTCAACAAGTCTCCCGGTGATATTGTTCGTGCCCCAAACGGCGACGTGATCACTCTGTCACAATATCAGTACTGGATGTTATCAGATAACTCTAGCGTTGGTCAGGACAGCCGCACGTATGGCCCAGTGAATTACGGACTCTTCAAGGCAAAGCTTGTCTACGTTTTGTGGCCTCCCAATCGGTTCGGACCAGTCAATTAGGCTTTTTTGTTGCCCCTGTTTGGTTCTCCGTTGTTTTGTTATTTCCAAGTAAAATACGGTTTCATTTTTGAACGAACAAAAATTATTTATAAAACCAGATCAAAGAACGAGTAACAAACGAAGGCGGATTTGAGATGAAAGCATGGAATAATTCCGTAAGAGCTCGAAAGACAACGAAAGAAAGCCAACCAGTACCGTTGAAATGAACAGGAGGTAACACGCACGCAGGAGGTTGCAGATGGATACGACTAGCCGGATCACTAGACGTCGTGGTTGAATTGACACAAAGTGCCGTAAGGACAATAGAGCGGTTCTTTGTACATCTGAACGTACCGACACGGAATTTGGGCGCGGCTAGCTATAAGTCCGTCAAAAATCAGCTTCTTCTCCTCCGGATCGGGGAAAAACATCGTCGGGACGACTGCAAGGCTAACAGTCCGGCACAGGGGGCAGGTGCTGCAATAGAAACCGATGAAAATGCATGTGCAATAAAAGCTTACCGAACTCGATTGCCGTTCACTCGCCGATGACGCCATTTCTTGAGGCACGGAACGCAGAAGACGTGATTGCACTTTTCTTGGAGACCAAACTGCTGCTTACGATCAACGATGTTCTGGTAGCATATAGCGCAGGTCTTTTCCGATGAGGGAGGAGAGAAGCGCTTCTGGAAGACGAAGGGATCGCAATTGTGTTCTTCTTCCTCAGAATACGGATTGATCACAAAAAGTTCGCAGTAAGGGCACATTTGTCCATGAATGAACGGGCAGTTACCAGCGCAAACACCCGAATGCTTGTATCGCGTGCAGATGCGATTGATCTGGTAAGACGGTTGAACAGGTGGGTCAGCGTGTTGAAACCTGCAAGAAGCATAATTAGAAATCCACTATCAAATATGTGATGCAAATACTAACCGGCAGCTTGTACCAAATTTGCAGCTGCCTTTCTGATAAAACCGACATTTCATGTTGACAGGAGCCGAGCGATCATGCAGATATGGACAATCGTTACCCTTCCGGCAGCGACCCTGAATATAAAACCAGCAAGCAAAGGGCTCATTCGCGCTCATATGAAGCATGCCTGAAAAAGAAATCGGTCATCAAAAAAAGCAGTAAAATCACCTACTAAATACGGTTAAATCCAATGTCGGCGATGGCGGTTGCAACACTCTGGTCGCCCGCCTTCCCCAAGGCGCAGCGCAGTCACAATTTCACGATTCTTAACGCGAAAAAAACGAGTAAGTATTGCGAGTGCACGCATAATACTTCTTTGATTCTCGAGCTTTTTTTCTTACGTGACTTCTTGACTCATCCGTGCTTGTGCTATTTTACGCTTATTTAATACACATTTTTAGGTAAAGAAGTAGTCATGGAAGAGTACTCGCGTGAACCTTGGTAAGCTGTCGTTTTTATGATTCCTATCATCTAACTAGCTTTACTTCCTTTTTAGTCCCTATCGCATCGGTGATGATCTCGGTAGTGCTTTTTCCATGGGCATGATCGGCGGATCAATCTTTCACAGCTTTAACGGGTTTCGTCATGCTGCCAAAGGTCAGAAACTTCTCAACATGTTTCGCGAAGTTCGCACCCGTGGTGCGCTTACCGGAGTACAGTTTGCCGCCTGGGGTGGAATGTTTTCGACTATTGATTGCTGCATGGTTGCCATTCGCAAGAAGGTGAGTTTTGAAAGCAAAAACGCTTTGAAATGCGAGTTCATGACCTTTTTGCTTATTTTTGTGCGTTTTTATATATTTTTTATTTTTACCCCAAAAATGGGTAGGATAATGCCAGACGTACTCTAATTTCAAATCTGGATGTTAATCGATGATTATTTTTTCAGGAAGATCCTCTCAACTCGATTGCATCAGGTGGCTTGACGGGCGCGGTGCTGGCTGTTCGCTCTGGTCCCAAAGTCATGGCTGGCTCAGCGCTCCTCGGTGCCGTCATTCTCACGATGATCGAAGGCGTTGGCCTGGTCACATCCCGCTGGATGGGCTCCATGTTCGATCCCACTCAGCAACAACCTCCACCCGATGGCGGCGACCAGCAGGCTCATCTCTGATCTTCAAATTTTTTTCATAGTTATCCGTACGTATAGCCCCCAAGTTGTTATGTTTGCCTGCCTTTTTTTTGTCATTTTATTAAAAACCACGTTTGAAATCAACATTAAGCACAAGACGGATGGGAACAGGAACGTCATTGACAACTCCGGACTAGTCAAGCCGAGGAGGAGAGATCGAAAACGACGAGATGGGAATGTTCAACAGGGTCAGCAGACGGGCCATCGGCGTACGCTGGTGAAGGGATTCGGCCAGCTGATTCGCCTTGTTCTGCAAGCCACGAAGGCGAATGGAAGCGTGGGTGAGAACGGCCAGCAGAGGGAGAAGCAGGATGAACAAAGCCAACGTGATGTGCTGTGTGTTCAAAAAAAGCAACACGACAGCGCAGACAATTCCGGCTAGCAGAGGCTTGGGGTGATCGCGACGGAACTGCAAAAAAGGATGATGTCACGGCTGGACAAATAAAAACTCACATCCGCGACTTCGCGAACTTCGGAGCGGAGAAGAAGGTAGCCGGCCGCGGAAATCAGAATGAAGAAGGAGCCGAAACAGAATGAACGCGCATCATAGCAGCTACCGACGGCTACGATGATGAAGAAGGAGAGGAAGTAGTTTGTCTGGAAGTAGAGCAGGTTGGAGATGATGCGTTTGTTCCAGCGCTCGAGATCGTTGAACTTGGGCAGCTGAAAAGGACAAAACACAATGTTGACTCATGACTTTGCCTCGCAAATTCTTGGAATCATCCTTTGTATGTTTTTTTGTGTGACGTGCGTTTGAAATTTGAACGAAAGAGAAAGAATCAATGATCAACGTTTGCAAAGGGCACAGTGTTCTTGGCCCGTCCCAAAATAAGGCGGCCTCTTTAGAAAACAGCACCCGGATGAACATCAAGCCGCCGCCCCCTGATGGCTTGAACAGTCAGTCAGTCGGCCCCATTCAGTCAGTCAGACAGGCACCCCTGGTCATCTGACTGTTCGGAATGTCGAAAACGACTCACCTCAAAGCGTTGTCCGTCCAGCAGAAATTCGTCGAAAGGTCGGAGCGGGGCGAAGGCAGCACCAGCGCTTTCGTTTTTCTTATTGCCATTCATGTTGGAAGCTGACAGTCGCTCGGTCGTTAACTACAATTTAGACAAAAAATAAAACACTTTTTTGTAAACGCGCGCGGTATGATTTCTATCGGGCAAACAAGATGTTTCGGTGTTGTGTTCGCTTTTCTTTGTAGGACAATTTCATTGCCGGTCGAGCGGGTGTTTTTTTTCCGTTCTGCACGTCAATTTTGGACCCACTCGACAGGGTGTAGTCGTTCAGTCAGTCGCTGCTTGTGTGTAAGCATTGTGATGTGCGTTGCTTTTGCCCCTCTCGTTCTCGTATCTTCTGGACGTCTTTTTCTTTCCTTTTATTTTTTTCCCACACCAACGTCTTCAGCCTTCTCCGACAATGTCGTACTAGGCATCCGATAATTGTGCGGCACTTGTGATTATGGTTTCTTTTCTACGTGTTGATTGTGGAAAGATATCAGGCTCAATGCGAAAAAAGTCGATTGAACAGCGCTCTCCTCTCTGTGTCTCTCCCGTCTCTGCCTGCCCCATCAGCTTTATAGTGTCTTGCTGTCATTGCGGCTGGCAAGATGTGCAACGTGCGGGTAGCGTGTTTCTCCGACGCTTGAAAATTTACCAAGCTAGCGCTTGGCTTGCTATTCCGTCATGTGGTGGCAGTTTACTCGCTCGCGGTTCAATGTATGCGTTGACCCGATCTTTAATTTGTTCGAGTATTTTTTTGTTCTGCCATGTTTACGTCTGACGATAGTGTTGGATTGCGTGTGACAGTCTTGCCTGCTCTCTGATAACGCTCTCTCTATTTCTCTCAACCGGTCTAATCAATAGAGTTTTCTTTCAGCTGTAATGTCTGGTGCGAAAAATCGCCGTATTTCTCTGGGATCCCCCAAGGATCTGAAGGAAGTCCACTTCTTCGAGGAAGAAGAGATTCCCGAAATCCCTCCTGCCGGTGCTCGTATCAAGGTTTGCTATGCCGGTGTCTGCTTGACCGACAAGGAAGTCTCCAACACCAAGCAGGCTCGCATCACAAACGGCATCAAGGATACCAGCCTTTTCCCCGGCTACGAAGTCTCCGGTCTCATCGAAGCCTTCGGCCCGGAAGCCAACCATGCCGAAGCTGAACTCGAAGTCGGAAACAAGGTCATCGTCTGGCCGACGGACGAGATGTGCAAGCACGGATACTCGGACTACATCGTTGTTCCCGATATCAAACTGCTCATCAAGATCCCCGACACCATGTCGATGCACGTTGCTGCCATCATGCCCGCCGGCGCCACCTGGGCCTTCTCGGCCATCCTTCACGTAAGCTTTGGTGTCAGATGAATCTTCCAGTCTCTCGTTTATAGTCTCGCCCCGTCGTCGAGGCTTTCGCCTCTGCCAAGGGCAGCTGCAACATCCTGATCGTCGGCGCTGGCGGCCTCGGTCTCTGGTTGCTCAAGCTCGCCAAGCACTTCCTCGCCGGTGGACAGACCCCCGATCGTCGCATTAAGATTATGGTCGCCGACGCCAAGGAAGAGCGTCTCTGCCTTGCTGAGCGCAACGGCGCTGATTTCGTCGTCCACTGGGATGACAGCGGTGAGTAGACGTGCAAAATTAGCTGCTTGTTTTCTCACTAGCTCAGCGAATCGTAAATTGTTTTTCGATCGGAGATCGAATCGACGAAGTGTATTTTTAGATTAAGACTTATCTTTGCGCTCTCGAAAATATCGCGTAGAATGTTTTTCTTGTTATTCATCTGAAAGTACTGTAGTATTGTTTTTCAGAGTTCGAGGAATACCTTATCATGCGCACGAAGGATGTCGCCCGCACCGGTGTTCAGATTGTCTTCGACTTTGTCACGTCGCCTCGTACCGTCACCCGTTCGCTCAAGTGCCTTGCCGAAAGTGGTGTACTCTTCGTCGGCGGTCTCTCTGGCCTCGATGTCCAGCTTCCCATCAAGCTTGTCGCCCACAACCGCCTCGCCATCATGGGTGTCACCCGCGGCAACATCGATCAGCTCAAGACTCTTGTCACCCTTGTTGCCAACGGCACCATCGAGGCTCCTGACTACCGCGTGTTCCCGGTCGCCGATGCCCCCGCCGTTCTCAAGCAGCTCAGCATGTCTGAGGTTGAGGGTCGAGCCGTTCTGCAGGTCTGGGATCCCGACACCCCGCTTGAGAGCATCAACTCGCAGAGCAAGGAGCCCTCCCGCTCCTAATTGTTTTTACGTTTCCAACTTTTCCACTCACCAACTAACCGTAACTCATTTATTGTCTTGCGGTACTACGCCGCCTGCTCTCTCATGACTTTCTACGATGAATTAGTGTATTTTTACTTTTCATGAACTTTTTTTTTTGAATGTCTTAATATACCAACGCGGGGTGATAATTGCGTTTACATAAACCACAAGCATTATACATCATGCTTTTGAGCAGTACATCACGCACTCCTGGTCGTAAAAAAAAGTTATCGCACTCACTGACTGGTTGATTAACCTTTCCCCGTACATGACTCACTTTATTGTGCACTCCACAGCGTCCAGATGCTAACCGTGATTGCCTTATTAACTATCTGTGACGACTTCTTTTCGTATTAGCCGTAGTGCATAATAAGTTGTTTATTCGTATTTTTTTGTAAGCAGCAATGCCACATTCGTAGCTATAAAAATGTAAAAAACCATGTTTATGCTGAACCCAACAAGAAACATAAAACGTAGTAATGATAAAAATAATCCGTCTAAGTGAACGTAAATCCGGCAGTGCGGTACGTGTGGTAGACCTTTTCGATCGAGTTAGCGTAGGCAGCAGTACGCAGATCCAGTCCAAGGTTGTACTTCTTGGCAGTTTCACGGATAGCCGTGCCTGAGCGACGCATGGTGTATTCAAGACCAGAGTGCACGATATCCTTCTCGCTGGCGCCGGCAATGCGAGCACGGAAGCTATCGGAAGGTTCGATGGGTACATTTTTGCCCAACGCACGCTCAAGGGACTCCTCTACGCTGTCTGAAATTGCGTCACATCATTTGCTGTGCAGTTCATCGGTTAGTGTTTTCCCCCCAGATCGCCTGCCTGCGTCAGCAGAGCGCGATGACTGAGATGATGTGTTTTCTTGCGTACAACAGGAAATCATCAGTAACTTACTCAATAGGTGATAGTTAGAATCAGCCTCGTATTTGAATGTTAGACGTCCAAATGAAACGTGATTAAGATCCTTCAACCATTCGAAGAAGGACACGGTTACGCCGCCGCTGTTTACAAACATGTCGGGGACGATGAGACAATCGCCGCGGGCAAGCAAAATTTTGTCTAAAATTTAACCATTTTACGATCGATCTTTGGTTGCATAGCGTTACCTGCGGCGGGGGTCATAGGTCCGTTGGCGGCCTCAGCAATGACCTAAATTGTTGATAAAATGTTATCAGGCAAACCAAGTCACTGAGCTTACCTTAGCCTGAATGCGGTGAGCATTCTCCTTGTGAATTGCCTTCTCGCAAGCCGCAGGGATTAAAATATCACATTTTTCGAAGATCAAATCGTCTTTCACGGGGTAAGGTTTTGCTTTGGGGTATCCGACAATGGTGCCATGCTCCAGCTTGTAGTCTTCCAAGTCACGGGGATTGATGCCCTCGGGGTTGTAAATAGCGCCGTCAACTTCCTGGACACCGATGCAGATCGCACCATCGCGGTGGAGGTAGCGCATGCTATGGAGACCGACGTTGCCGAAGCCCTGGATGATAAAAGTCTTATCCTTGAAGCCGGTGGATAGACCGATCTTGTTCATGTAATCTGCATCTTCGATGAAAACTTCAAGTCCCTTCCAGACACCGCGTCCGGTAGCGCTCACACGCCCGTGAATACCGCCAGAAACGATGGGCTACAAATATTTTACGACCTACATAAATGATCAAAAATAAGAAATCACAAACCTTTCCTGTGATGCAAGCGGACGCGTCTTTTTCAAGGTGACCGACGGTTTGCGCGTAGGTATCGGCGATCCAGGCCATTTCACGTTCACCAGTGCCCATGTCAGGAGCTGGCACATCGACTCCGGGCCCGAGGAATCCCTTCTTCGCAAATTCGATGGCAATTCTACGCGTAATTTTTTCGATCTCATAGTCAGTGTACTTTCGAGGATCGATCTTGACACCACCCTTAGCGCCTCCAAACGGCACATCGACGGCAGCGCACTTGTACGTCATGAGAGCCGAGAGGGCCTTGACTTCATCCTCGCAGACATCCAGTGAGTATCGGATTCCACCCTTGGTGGGCGTCTTGTGTTCAGAGTGCTGAGCTCTCCATGCTTCGATAATTTCATATTCGCCATTTTCACGTCGAATCGGGAACGTGATGTACAGAACCTTGTTAACAGGCTTGATGGCAGCTAGGATGCCGCTGACGAGGTTTTGCTTGTCCTGCTTGCTCAGGCTTTGGGAAACCATTTCATCGACGAGTTTGGGAGCAATGACGGCCGCTCCCTTGTCAAAGTAGTAGTCGACCATTTTGAAGAAGGAGGGATTGACCTGATCCTCCATCGGCCTTGCGGCATCCTTCACCTGATCGTGGGCATCCAGAACGGCGGATGACAAGCTTCGCTGGCCAAGGAGCCGTATGCTCTGGCGGTTGAAGAGTTTCAGCATGGCTCTGCAATAGATGTTTGGCGATGATGCAAAATATGATTTTCACGCAGTCAAAGGAAGACAAAAGGGCACAGTACAAGAAACACTCGGGGACTATTCAGCTACTCAGACAGGCCGTATTAAAGCATGGAACTAAAAACGGATAAGAGCGCTGCTTTTTAAGACGTTGAGCATGGGAGGAGCTGTCTAGCGGGTGCATAGTTCCGGACAAAACTTGATTCGTTCAGGCAATACCTTTCATGTGCGTGTCCTCCCCCCCCTCAAAAATAATGAAGTACCACCTACTAACGCACGCCAGCCACGTAAGAATGACGACCAGCAATTTTTGGACTAACAAACTCCCATTAAATTCAGTAGATCACGGACCGACGCATCTCGTTCTCGGATACAACTAATCACCAACCTTTTTTTAATTTAATTTTTTCATCGACAATCGTAAAAACCAGAAAGTCCAACGAAGAGTTCAAAAAACTTGCAACAGTTTATTTTTGACGTTTGAAAAAATGCCTGTGGTCAGCATCTGATAATACGATCAACACCAAAAAATATTATTATTTTCCCGCCGATTAAACTGTCAAATGTCAGTGAGAAAGAGAGAGATAAAGGGCTTATGATCACTCGGAATGGTCTCATTAATAATCGCCCGTGTTACATGCATGCTGTGTGTGTGTGCGTGTGTGTGTGCATCAGATCGCCTTTTTTGTCGCCGGAAAAGGATAAAGAGGAAAGCTTAATTTTGTAATTGAGAAAAAAAACATCAAGGGTAGCCTTTTCAACTTTAATTGATTATGTGGTAGGGGTGGGTCGAGAGGGGTTAGGGGTGATGGATTGGTTGACTGTGCGTGTATGTGTTGCCGAAAAAAATACAGTGAGTGAGTGATTTTTGTTAACTCTTAATTGATGTTTTCAACTTGATTTTCCAAAAGCCGGGTCAGCATTTCGTCAAGAAGGGGGGCCTGTTCGGCGTTGAACTGCGACTCTTGTCTGGCAAAGTCTTCTTCGGGAGCGGGGATCTCGAGAGCTTCCTTGCTCGGTGCCAGCTGGAAGTTGAGGATGACTGGCTCACCACGCTTGTTGTCGGTGACGTTGACTTGACGGATCTCGGTCTTGAAGCCGGTTGCTTCGACGGCAACTTCGTAGTTACCAGGTGTCAGGAGTCGGAAGTAGTCGCCAGTGAACCCTACAAACAATCAATTATAACCATGCATAGGCGTGAATACCCCTGTTAACAAAAACTGACAGGTCGTTACGGGATGACGGATGGCTCCTTCGGTAGAGGTCTTGTTGCGCACCCAGACGACGGCGTCCTTGATGGGTTGCCCGGTGACGCTGTCAGTGACGAGACCCTTGATGCCGAGGTGGGCTTGCCAGAGGAATTCGATGAGTGCCTTCTTGTTGTCCTCCCAGTATTGGTTAAGAAGCTTGGCATTGGGGAATTTTTCGCACGAAAGCTCGACGGTAATCTCAAATGCGTTGGTAGCGAGGTAGTTGAAGTCTTGCATGCCACCGCTGACGGAATACCACTTTGCGCCATTCGTAATGCCGCCCTGAGTGGCGAATGCGTTAGCAGCTGTACCGTCACACGGTGCGTGGTCGTTCTTAGCCATGTGTGCGTGGTTCTTGGCGTACGTCTCGGCTAGGAAGCTTAAAATGCGGTAAGGTCATGCACAATGGACAAACAATGAATGTTTTTTACCGGAATGTCTTGTCGTCAGGCGTCTTTGAGTACTCTTGCACGTTGCCATTGCGGCTTTCATCGAAGGGATAGTTGGCCACGAGGTCGCCTTCGTGCAGATTGGCTGAGAGTACGAATGGAAGCGAGAGAGTCCATTCGCCGACGGCTTGCACTTCAGGCTCGACCTAAAAAAAGACAAAAATTAATTTCGGCGTTAATTAAGTGCACGTTTTTTACATTTGCGCTGTCTTGGAACATTTCAAGCAAGTGGTCGTACCGGGGCACCTTGTTGTTTTCAAAGTAGTAGTACAGCTTGTCAAGATCCGGGAAGTTGCGGTTCAGGTCGATGCCGTGGGCGTTGGTGCGACCCACCAGCCATCCGCGGTCTTCGGGGTTCTGCAATAGAATTAGAAAGTTTTTTTCGTGTTTGCATAAGTCTACTTACGGTTTGGTACGCAAGTTCAAAACCGTCGGGATTCATCGAAGGCAAGATGTGGATGTTGGTCTTGTTGACGAGTTGGACGACGTCATTGTCGTTGGTGGAAAGACCGTTGCACAGGTGGTCTGCGAGGCGGATTAACAATTCGCGGCCAACGGCTTCATTTCCGTGCATGTTACCAACGTATTTTACTTCCGGTTTCACTAAAAAAATATAGTCAAAAATACTAATTTCCAATTTTAAAAATTATACTTACAAGGCTCATGAGTTCCGGGGGTGGTGCTGAACTCGATGGCAACCAGCTCGCGTCCTTCAACGGACCTGCCGATGGTGTAGAGATGCGTGTTCTTGGCGCACTTCTTACCAATTTGAGCCAGCTTCGCCTCCATAGCATCCTGATCGTGGTAGTGGGTCCACTCATCGGCAACCTTCTTTTCGGCAGATGATGATGAAAAGGGGAAGATGCAGTTGGCGCATGTTGCGCAAACCAATAAAAAATAGAGAGAATTCACGGACCAGCACTTCATTGCGCTAGCTGGCATATAGAATGGTGCCATTTATCGACGACAAGCCACAGGACACGAGACTCCAGCAAAGAGGGGGTGCGTGTGACACACGCGTCGCGTCGTGTGTGTCTCTTGAACGGGAAGGCGTAAGGCCGGCTTCTTAGCTGAAACGGCAAGCGTGTATGCCCGAGAAGTGAAAGCGAGGCGAGAGAACATGGACGGCATTTTTTTTACGTTATGCTTACTTTCACGCTTGACGTCATCCACGCGCGCTGGTTGCTTAGTGAAAAAAACAAGCTAACCAAGGACGTAATAGCGTAGACAGTCATAACCCTAAGGCTGAAGCTTCGACGAGATGCACGTCTTATCAGAGATACCCAGTGGCGAGCATGTTAGCATTCCTTATAAGCATTTGATATTGTTTGACGGGTAAGAGATTTGAAATGCATAAATATTGTCTTAATGTGAGTGCCTCTGTTTGAAATTTGCTTTTCCTTTCGATGCTCGAAATTTGCTTAATTCCGCATTATCTCAAGTGAGAAACAATGCAGTCAGGTCCTTCAGGATCCCTCTTTCCTTGAAGGCATAAAAAAACAATCGAGAATTTTCCATGCTTCTGGCCCGTGCATAGGGTCATATATTTCTTCTCCAGCATTTATCGGTATTATCAATTTTGTTTTGACTCCGGTCATGCACCAATAAAGTGGACGACCTCATTTACCCTGTGGATGAACTATCTGACACAAATGCATGCACGCGTGCAGTGGTAATGACTGCAAGAGGCAAAATGAGGAGGTGGTACGTCGACTGACTGACTGACTGAGTGACAAACAGCTCCGAACAGTCTTTTTGGCCGCACTCTGTGTGCGTGTGTGTATCTTCGAGATATTTTTGTTCGTCTGTCGGTGATCAATGAGCAAGCGACACCAGGGGGAACCCACATTTCTTCGCCTCTTCATCACACAGCTCAAAAATCAACTAAAAGGCAGCAGCGGGAGCTTGCCTGCCTGTTGTGGTGTCTTATCACTGCCTCAAACGATTTTTTAGGTTTACAAAAGTGCCAGACGTGTTTTCATTTCCCCACACGGACATAACTATTTATTTCTATTGTCCGCAAGCGATCTTGCTCTTTTCCGGCGAACCGCGTTATACAGGGTTCACGACACGAAAAGTCAAACTGGTTTCGAAGGTGTTTAGTGTTGTTGTGTGTGCGTATATTATGATGTCGTGAATCATCTTTCATGTCGTGCTCTTTGTGTTTATTTATAAGCTGTCAGTAGTGCTATAGCGTTCATTTCTTCGTGTTTCTTTCAGTTGAACCTTAGCCATGCCTAACGATACGGAGAACAAGAAGTCTTCTCACTTTGTCGCCCCTCAGGTCAACGATGCCTTGCGCGAGGCTCGTTTCATCGCTCAGGGCGGCAAGCTTGCAGCTACGAACAGTGAGCACGTAATCGAAGAATCCACCAGTGTCAAGGTAAGAAATGAAGTTTGTTTTGGGCTTACCTAAATTGTTTGTTGTTTATTATAGGTCATCAAGGCTCACAACAAGGAACCGTTCGAGGTCATTATCACCCGCAGCACGGTTGAAACTCAGTTCGATGAAGAGAGCAGCGATGGTGAGTTTTTTGATCCACTACAATCCGCAAATGTTGTTTTTATTATTCTAGACGGTACCGACACGGCTTCCGACTCGGAGCAAGTTCACACCATGGCCAGTTACCGCCGCAAAGCCAGCGGCATGTGGCGCCGTGACTCCAACACCGAGGATAAGCAGCCGCTGCTTGGCGATGAGGCCACGCTTTCCGTCGACATCTGTGAGCAGCAGAAGGATCTCTCTGACGGCACTCATGTCGTCCAGAAGACGTTTGAGGCCCGCTGGGCTGTTCAGAACTACGAGTCGCTTCCCGAGTGGCTCCAGGACAACGAGTACCTCCGCACCGGTCATCGCCCTCCTCTCCCCAGCTATACGGCTTGCATCAAGAGCATTATGTCTGTTCATACTGAAACCGGTAACATCTGGACGCATCTTATCGGTATGTCAATTTTCGGAGAATTTGTTTTTCTCTTGTTACGTTTTTTTACCTTTTTTTTGTCGCACCATCACACCACTTGTTATCTATCAATCATTCGACAGTCAGAATACTTCCCGTGTTACCAATTGACCTTTGGTTCCTTTTTTTCAGGCTGCGTCGCCTTCATCGTCTTGGCTACCTGGTGCCTCACGCGTTCTGACCTCCACATCGGTTTCCAGGAGAAGTTTGTCTTCTCCTTCTTCTTCGTCGGTGCCATCGCTTGCCTCGGTCTCTCATGCGCTTTCCACACTCTCTCGTGCCACTCTGTTGGAGCGGTTCGTCTCTTCAGCCGGTAATTATTTTTGTAAATGATTTCACGCAATCGTTACTTTTGACTGTTTTCAGCCTTGACTACATGGGTATCTCCCTTCTGATTATCGGTTCCTTCATCCCCTGGATCTACTACGGTTTCTACTGTCGCCGCCAGCCAAAGGTTACGTACATCGCTATGGTTCTGTGTCTAGGTGTTTTTGCCGTAATTGTCTCGCTCTGGGAAAAGTTCAACGATCGCCGCTACCGCACCTTCCGTGCTGGTGTTTTCGTTAGCATGGGCTGCAGCGGTGTCATTCCGACGATGCACTTCATCTACACCGACGGTATCCGTCCGCTCTTCGATGAGAACAGCTTCCACTGGCTTCTGGTTATGGCTGCGTTCTACTTGGTTGGAGCTCTCCTCTACGCTACCCGCACGCCTGAACGCTTTTTCCCTGGCAAATTCGATTACATTGTTTGTCAATTTGGTTTCTTGCCTTGGCTAATTAGACTTTATTTTTAGTTCCAATCGCACCAGCTCTTCCACCTGTGCGTGGTCATTGCCGCCCTGACTCACTACTACGGTATCACTGAGATGGCCTTCAAGCGTTTGACTGGTACGTGTCCCAACGAAGCCGGTGACAGCATTCCCAAGTTCATGCACAACGAACTTTAAAATCCCGGTAAAAAGGATACCGGTTTACTGATACAAAAACAAGGGCTGGAATCTATACTTTTTTTTTCGCTTATGACTGGAATTCTGAATCTCGTAATGGTATTATTAGTCTTTTTTTTGCTCTGCAACTGATGTAACGCGAAAAAGGAATAATATCATGTGCTTTTCACCTGACTGTTCAATCGTGTATTCTAGAAAACAGCTCTGGTCGGTCCCTGGCCGCCCGCATTTATTGTGCGATTACCACTCGAGATCGAAGTTTTTGTACTCTGAAATGATGTCGGAAACGCGGGTGATGTTGTTAATCTGAAATAAGGTAATGTTAATTAATGTGGACACGCTCGCACAAAAAAAAGGCACACCTTTTTCTTCGCATTTTTGTGGCTGTGGAAGTATCGAACAAAATCAGCGTAAAGAACACGTCCATCGTGAATGCATCGATACAGGGCACGCACGGATTCAAACAAATTGCGCAACTAAAACAAATTTAACTGTTATAAAATTGTATTGACGGCAAAAAAGTCATACCTGGTCTTCATCGCTGGTATTGAGACGAGGGAAGTGAATTCTATGCTGAATAGCTACATGATACATCTCGATGGTCTTGCGAAGCAGGCTATTGCTAGGCTCGCCTTGCTCGGTGGAGATATTCATGAGGAACCTGGGTTCAACACGGAAGCCGTGGATTTTATACGACGGACCTTTCACTGAAGTCGTAGCCCCAGAATCCCAGAACGCGTTGTGTTTGAGTGGAATGCGGGGAACGACGCCGAAGTTTCCGGGAGTCGACACGTAGGAAACGATGGATATCGGAGGATTGTTGTGGTAGATGGCGTTCATGTTGAAGAGTTCGAAAAGCGCTTTGCTGAAGTAGTGCTGCAGCAACTTCGGCGATGACACGCATTCGACTACGTAGACGTAGAAGGAGTACAGATACATCGATCCCAGCGTTTTACAGATGTTGTACAACCTTCCAAGATCGCCGGACAGCATTTCGGTGTTCAAAGCCGTCGAGAAGAAATTTTTATTGTCCAACTCAAACTGGCGCTGCACGAGCAATCCGAGGATGCCAATTCGATACGCGTGCAGGAGGCACATCGTCTTGGCATCGGGATTTATGATCATGACATTGGGGTATCGTTTTGTGCTGCAAGGAAATAGGCTTGTATTATTTTAAATGCCGCGACAAGGATACTTACTATTCGTAGATACTGAGTTCATGAAATGCAAAGTCAAACGTTTCATGCTCTTCGACATCGCGTGCTGCGTACAGTAGTTCTACCGGAATCGGGCCCTGATTGTCACTATTGACAAATTTATCCCAAAGCGTCAGCATGTAAAAGAATACTGATGGATGGATTTCCTTGCCATGCTTTCGGGCAACGCTTTCCAGCACCAGGGCAGCTTCAACAAAAATATCCGGTTCAATGGAGCATTTCTGCAGGATGCTTACGCATTCGTTCGTCGTCAAACGATGCGCCATTTTCAAGCAATTGATTGCAAGGCGCTTGAAATAGACGTAGACTTCAGGGCTCGGACTCTGGCAAACTGTTTCTACAAAGGTGGCAACGTCATGCGAGCTAAACATTGTCGTCCAGCTCTCGGCAATGATCTCAATAGCCGGTGTGCCAATGTCAATGGCCAGTTCAAAGAGCCAGGTAACGTTGATAAGCATATCGTGGCGCATTTGAAGGTCCTGTCGACCCTTAGAAACTCCGTACGCGTAAAGACTGATTATAAAACCCGCCATGCTGAGGTTGAATGATGTAGTGTGTTCGTTGCTTGGTTGAGGGAAGTAAAGCAGATTAGCCGTATTGCCGCCGCCTTCTTTGATGATACTCTGAGCCATTTCAACAAGAAAATCGTAGTAGACTATCTCGCGTTTAACTTCGGCTGAAAAGTTCAATTTGAAAATTTTGAGAGGAAAAAATTTAATAAAAACTAACAGAAGCAAGAATTGGCTTCAATTGAGTCCTTTTTGCCGGCTTCTTTGAAGAAGTAGTAAGCATTGGATTTGGAACATTTGTAGATTTTAAAGCAAGATGGGTCTAGCAACCGATCGAGAAGCTGGCCAACCCGAAGTGGCTCATCTTTGACAGCCGTCAGAGCGTTGATGAAGAAATGGGTCAACTGCTCTCGGTGGCATTCAAACATGAGCTGATGAGCTTCTTCTTTGTAGTTGACGTGACGAGCCGTACAGAAAAGTGAAATGCTAAAAGCCTTGTCGATGTCCGGTTGTTGTATCGCATCCGTGAAACTATTGGACACAGTGGTCGGCTTCAGGAAAAGTGAATTGAAATAGTGAGGCGCCAAGGGTGAAAGCAGAAATTCAGAAGCAATGGTTTGGTATTTCACTTCGTATTCGTTCATGAACTGACGAATTTCGGTCAGGTGTTGTTTCTCGAGTTCTTCGAGCTTAGGCATCAGCTGGACGATTTGCTTCATCAGAACCGAGCATTTGACTTCCTGTGCATGCCGAGCCAGCGGTTGCATGGGATATGTCAGTGCCCAGAGCCCGAGAGCCAAACGGAGGCTGATGTAAGCAGGATCTTTTTGGAAGATGCTCAGAAGAACTTCGACGCGGGAAAGCGTGTCAACAATCCGTTCCGATACCTGTACAACTTCCTTTAACGGCACTTGAACGATTAGCTGAGCACTGTTGGTGCTGTCAACCAAATCGATTCCCCGTAAACAAGATATGAAAGTTCGGTCATTTTTGCGCATCATGGGCTGCAAAAAAATGAAGTAAAAAGGATTTTACTGTAAAATAATAGACTTACCCGATACATGACTAAGGCGAATTGCGCTTGATAAGGCACGATGGCGTTTTCAAAGGTAGTACAGGTGTAGCTACTAGGAGCGGTAGCCAACAACTTTTCGGCCAAGCACTTGGCCATCTGCAAGGCTTCTTCGGCGTATCCATGAGTTTGAAGAGCGATGGTGGCGTCAAAGCGAGTCGTGGATCGGTTTGATTCACTATGGGCTTCGGCGAAGGCATCTTCGAGTGTGGAGTTGATTTTATCACTAAAATTTTTTTTTGTAATTAATCATGTTAGAAAAACAACTCACAGATCAATATTCGTAAGTTGTCGTCCATGGGAACGATTGCCTACTCCCGTAGTAACGGTCACGGTATTCCACTTGTTTATTTCTTCCGAGACCATGGAAGGTGACTTTCGCAGGAATGGATACGTGTGGTAGCAGTTTGCTTTTTGACTGTTTTTCACCGTGTTTATAATCGACTCCGGTAAGTCCACCAACGAAGAAGACAGGTAATCCAGGTGACAAGCCTTCATCGCGGGAATAAAACCCGGGAATGATTCCGCATTGAACCTGGCGTTTGCTGATGATAAAACTTCACCGGTAGTACTCACCGTCAATTTGAAAAATTGCTAAAAATTAATGCGTTGTAATTATTTTTTTAGAAAAACCAAAAACGTACAGAAGTCTCATTGGCTATAATTTTCGCAATTTTTTTTACAGAAAACAGGTGATATGCTTTGAGGCGACTTTCCAGCTGTTCTCGCTCAATGGAATTGAGACGAGGGTTAAGTGCCGCCAGCTTCCAGAGCTGCACCAGACGATCACAAAGCTGGCTAGACGCTATGAAGACTTTGATGTTGCCTAAGACCTCTGAAGAATCAGAAGTCGTTTCTAGCTTGAACTCGAGAAGCCAGTTACAGCTTTCGGCCAATTTGTAGAGATACCATGACCCTATGATCTGAAAACGATCGGTTTTCCCCTTTTGTTTGTGTTGTTTTCCAAAAAGGAACCAACGTGATCGATCGTGAGAACATTGATCGTGATAGTGTGGAGCAGGACGACAGCATTGCTGTCACCGTTGTTAAACATGTCGACGACGCATCGCAGAAAAGGTATGTCTTCTTCTGGTTGCAGTTTGGTAAAAAGTGCATTCAGAAACATTTTTTCTAGCAGGTAAATCCATCGACAGTTCTGCTCGCTGATGCACGAGAAGTTGAGAAACTTGGAAATGTTATTGACAAACGCAATCAGACATTCCCGGATTCTGTGATCTACTTCGTGGGTATCAAAGTTCCAAGAAGGCACAACATCGTGATCTCCGTCTGTTGGATCTGGAACACCTTTGGACAACCGGATAGCGCTGTTGGGGTTGTGGAGTTCATCGACGACTTCTTGCAGAGTGACAAGAGAAGAGTGCGGAAGAACATTAACAAAGTATTGGACAAGTTTGATCAAGTCAGTGGACCCGAAAGAAGAGATGGAATTCAGCAATGTGTGCCGGTATTGCACGGATTCTGGCTCAGTCAGACGCTTGAGACAAACTGCTATGATGTGTTCGCACCAGCAGTGCTCGCATGTACACTCGGTGGACGTGATGACGCATCGATCGACAACGATGGACACGTCGTGGCAATCCCCGTCATTGAGATCACGGGCCTTTGCCACGACGCGGTAGCCGATCTGATAGATTGTGCCAACCAGCTTCGATGCGTAAATCCGTTCACCTAGCTCAAAGGCATCCGCACTCTTTGCTCCAAGCTGAGAATATGTCTTGATCTCTTGGGCTGAATTGGGAAAGCAGTGCTTGGTGATCAGCGTGAAGAGCTGCTCCGGGGTGCCATGACAAACACTGTTCGAGCGACCAAAACTGGAGTACTGGCAGACTATTTTCTGATAGTTATTTTCCAGCTGGTCAAACGAAAGATGAAGGGCGCAGACGTGTGCTGCCAAATCAGTCAGGCGGAGATTAAGGCTACTAGGACGGTGGTACTTGGTAGACCCATGATCTAACCGATACCTCAAGCCCTCGCGAATTTCATTTTCGTCGACACTCGGAGCAATATCCGAGTCTATATCGCTCATCGCTGAAAATGAAAGAGAATAGGGACGCGTTCAACGGGCTACGTGGTCATCAAAAAATGGCGCACGCCTGTGTCCTCGACCTACATGACACGACACGGTCTGGCAGCGGCATTCATCGCATGCAGACAAAGTCAAATTGACTTTTGGTCGCAACGCAGTGGCGACTACACAAATGCGGAAAAATTCTCGTTGACCACGACGGAACTAAGGCTGGTACAACAAAGCGAAAATAAACAAAATAACATTGGATTGGTTTTTCATGACTATTTATTTTTTTCATGAAAAAAAATCGAGAACGATCATTTTAACTGGAATGATTTAACTGTTTAGTTAAATTTTTAGAATATCGATAAGCAGACGGACACCATCCATATAGAACATCGTTGTATAGTCTTCAAAAACGATTTTCATACGCGCACGCATCGATTCTCATCGCGACTAGCCGATGTTGTCCGGCGAAACAGCTGTGTAATGCTCGCTGACTGCTTCGATGACCAGCGAAGCTTACATTGTGTGTGCGTGTCAGAGAGGGGAAGTGCAAATCGGAGGCGAGAAGATGTTACGGCCGAGCACCGGTTGATCAAAAAAAACAGTGAAAACCTTTTTCTCCTTCCATGCACTCGCAACATATTATTACTCATGGGATGCAAAATGGTGACTCATTAGCATTTCTTCGGGGCTTTGCGTTAAGCACCTAGGTGACCCACTCCTTTCCATTCATTCTGCAGAATTCAAATAAACCTCGTGGCCTGAACCCTTGTGATGTGGAACGGTGCTAAATCACATGAATAACAAAACAAAAGAATACATGACACAGCAGTTGTTTTTTTCTAGCCAGCGCTGCTTGATGTCGGGTAATGTGTCCGTGTTCTTACGTTACGTCTGTTTTTTTCTCTTTGTTTGAAAAAAGAGAGCCAATTTTTGTTTGCCTAGCGTGCAGCTCATAACCGTCGATAAAATACACTTTCCCGTTGACCGACGAATCGTGTGACTCCTTCCTTATTCACGTGTCGACCAACGCATGAGATGCTTCTTAGCCCATAAACAACCTTCGCTCCTCAAATCAGACGTGCTCGCCGAACTAAAAATATTTTTCATTTTTGAGAGAAAAATTGAATTAAAGTGTTATCAAATGTTCGCTGACTCGGTAACAAATAACATCGAAACCACGAAATTGTGTAAAAAAACGTTCTGACGCCGTCTGACTGAGTAACGTGACGCAAGACGATCAAAGCTTAGCCAGCTGTGATAGCAGTTGCATACTGAACACCTTCATTTAATCTCAACGTCCAATATAAATCACGAGAACAATTTATAGGCACCTTTGTATATGTAACAAAGGCAAACGTATGTTTTTATCTGATTGGTCAGAACCGGTACAAAATGTGTGGAAAGCACACAAAAACATGTGGAAAAAAGATGTGAAAGGTGACGATCATGTATCTTTGAGTGACCACTCGACAAGCCCACAACGAATGTCAATAGCGTTACTTGTTTGAAAGGAGTACGTCTTCTCTAGCTTCCATTTCATGACGGCGACACGCTCGCCTTTGAGATTCGGACAGCGGCTTTCGACGGCTTTGATGAGACCCGGTACCGTGTTATCCTTGTGGATGCTGTAGATCTTTCCACCCGGAGCTAGTAGACGTTCACCAGCGACGACGAATTCTTGATCAATATCTAAAAATTTTAAATCAATTATTTTTTTGCAACACAAAACCGGAAATGGAGAGTGAGAGGAAAACTCACGAGGAAACGCTTTGGTCCCAAAAGGAGGGTTCATAATTACGAGGTCAAAAATGCGACCGGGGTTGTAAGTACAAACGTCGTCAATGACAATCTCAAAATTGTCCGCATCCTTGAGGTACTGAGATTGTGGCTCTTTGAATTGTTCATCGATTTCCACCCCGACGACTCGCCTGAAGCATGAATGGCTCACCTTAGCTACCTCACAATATCTTGCTAAAAAACCAACTCGGCGTCGAAAAGCAGTGCCCCGCAGGAGAGAATGCCAGTTCCCATGCCAAGGTCAGCGACTTGCTTGCCCTCAATACCCGTATGATCGTCAATGAACATCATGATGCTCACTAAAAAAATTAATGTAAACAGACCACATGACATAAAAGTGCAGCAAAAACACTTACGAGTCATATCAGCCGAAGTTTTGTACTGCTCCAATTTGGCTGTTGGCTTTTGAAAGTCAGGAACATCGTTGAGAATCTTCAGCGCATGATATGAAGCTTTCATGACGCTTCAAACAGCACTCCTGAAGTCGCGGCGAAATCTGGAAACGAGAAACGCGACATAGAATAAGATAAGGAGAGAATTCATCAAAAGACATTTTCAACGGTCTCGGCGCGATTGGGCGCTAGCAGTGAAAATTGCGTTGCTATAAATGAATGTGGCGGGTATAACAAGACTTACATAGATGGTAATCTCTCTTATAATCATCTACTCCACTTCCCCCGTATATGGCAAATATGTATTATGCATGCTGACGAAAGGAAAATTGTTGTTGTTAAGTCAAAATTGTACAAAAAGGAATGCAATCACAACCGACTAGTTTTTGGCGAACGGAAGTACACACAGAGGAGATGTTCTTTTATCGCTAATTGATACATATGATGCGTTAATTTGAACAGACTCGAATTGATTTACCTACGTTAACATTGGACAAAAAAATCTTATTTGCAATCGTTTGGACACCAAGTGCGTCTCTGTTTCTGTTTTCATCGGTGCCTGCGGAAATTATACACTTGGGATGCACATGCCGGGCATTTTTGTATCTGTGTGTGAAAAAAATGCACATGTATAAAAAACAATTTATACCCTGTCATTATGCTTTCTCTGTCATTCATCTTTCATCAGTCATACGAAATAACAGGGGTGTAGGTGATCAAAAATAAATGAACTCAGAAGTGACAGGTAGCCAAAGCAAAAATCTGGAATGTGTATTGAAATGAGCATAACTGATTTCCCCCCTGCATCCACCGACTCGCGGTAGAATGTAAAGAAAGGCAATCCGGAGTGCTGTGCATGCTTTTAAGAAGCATCTTGTTCTTGCACTGAGCATAAAGCGCATCCTTAAAACTTGGGGATGTTGCGCACCTTCGCGTGAGCTGTTATCCCTGCAGAAAGAAGCAAGGCTGGATGGAGTAAAGCGCACAAAAAAAACCCCCAAAGCAACTAGGTGGCTTTTTGACTTGTTTCTTGTTCGACTGTCAGGTCGTGGATACCATCGGTCATGACCATTAGCCTGGATTGGCTAACGGATCCAGGATGGCCGTACCTACGTATTGCTGAAGACATCGCTCTCAAGGTAAATGACAGGTGATTTTTTTGGCACTCATGACACACTTCCCTTTTAAATTGTAGGAGCAGGCGGCACGAAAATTTGACAACAAAACCCACAAATGGATACCGGACAAGGATGAAGGATTTATCCCTGCTGAGATCACGGTGGTCGAGGGCGACATGCTCACGCTCAAACTGCCCAACGGTGACACTGTGGGTCGAACAATTTAGTTTTTTCGTGTTGTACACACACTTTTTTGCAGAAAAAGACCCACAAAGAAGATACACAGGAGATCAATCCTCCAAAATTCGAAAAAACCGAAGACATGGCGAACTTGACTTTTTTGAATGAAGCTTCGGTGCTTCACAACCTTCGTCAACGATACTACTCAATGATCATCTACGTGAGTCCATCGTCAGACCGTGATAAAGCACAAATATAGCATTACAGACATACTCAGGTCTTTTTCTGGTTTTCATCAACCCGTACAAAATGCTACCGATTTATACGGATAGCGTTGCTAGCATGTACGTCAATCGTCGTCGTTCAGAGATGCCGCCACACCTCTTTGCCGTCTCTGACTTGGCTTATCGTAACATGATGGGAGGTAAAACACACAGCTTACGTTGTTATCAATCATTTCACGTGTTTTTCAGAACGTGAAAATCAGTCAATGCTTATCACTGGCGAATCTGGTGCAGGCAAGACAGAAAACACGAAAAAAGTTATCTCATATTTTGCCCAAATTGGAGCCCCGCCAAAGGAGCAGAAATCAACTAAAAAAAGCGTACGCTTTACTGATCAAACTGTAAATCTTTGGTTTTGGTATAACAATTTGGTTTTGGTTGGATCATGCTTTCCCTTTTCCCCAATAACAATGTTTTTTTTGTTTATTCTTCGAAATGATGCTGTTTTTCTCCCATTTAATGGGTTAATGGCACTCAGCACACTTCTATCCCTTGTCCTCGCGCAGTTTACTTTGCGACATTTGTCAAAAGCGCTTTGTTCCGCCTTTTACACGCATTATTCAACGTGCTGCCCTCGAATTCCAGGAATAAGACCACAAAGCTTGCGCGCTTGCGGGGGGTAGTTTTGTTGTCGTCATCTTCACCACCACCGCCGCCACCACCCTACCTCAGTTGATCGCGCATATCCCATGGAAGCTCAGGCTAGCTCGGCTAGCCTGCAAGACGGGAATACAAAAAAATGAGCAAAAGACCTTTGCGCACAAATCACCTCCAGAGAACTGTTTGTTTGCTCACGTCGCTTTACCCTGGAACTTGGTTCCGTTATCCGTCACCTCATCTCGACCACTTAGCATTTTCTTATAACTTTTTAACAACGGACAACTTTACAACAGGCTATGATATGAAAAATGAAGAATTTTATTTGTCATAAAAAAGCTTAGCCGCCCAACATTTACAGAAAGGATCCCTCGAAGATCAAGTCGTCCAAGCAAATCCTGCCATCGAAGCTTTTGGTAATGGAGCGACAAACAGGAATTACAATTCTTCACGCTACGGAAAATTCATTCGAATTCACTTCAACGATAAAGGAAAGCTGGTTGGAGGAGACATTGAACACTGTGAGAAAAGGCACAAAATTGTAATAATTCAAAATAAAAATTACAGATCTTCTCGAAAAATCACGTGTCATCAAGCAAGCCCCAGGTGAACGGTCATTCCACATTTTCTACCAAATCATGACCGATAAGAAACTCAGAAGTAAGCATACGGCTCACATTTAACTGGTTAACGGCAAATTAAACATTTCAGAGGCATTCCTGCTGGGCGATGACATCAGAAAGTTCAACTTTGTCGCGCAAGCCGAAATCACGGTTCCTGGAATGGATGACACCGCGGAAATGGCGATCACTGACGTACGCAATAGAAAATAGAATGTAATACAAACCATAACTTTCAGAACGCTTTCAAAGTTATGGGCTTTGATCCGCATGAAAAGAACGACCTCTACAAAATCTGCGCTGCTATCATGCATATGGGTGAGATGAAATTCAAACAAAAACCCCGCGAAGAACAGGCTGAGGTCGACGACGTAGCCGCTGCCAACAAGGTGGCTACGCTGCTTGAAATCAACGTGGAACAGTTTCTGGAAGCCCTTATCAAGCCCAAAATCAAGGTTGGTACAGAATGGGTCGTTCGCGGCCAAAATCTCCACCAAGTAGAGTGGGCAGTCGGTGCCCTGGCAAAGGCCATTTACGCTAGGATGTTTACCTGGCTCATCGCCTGCTGCAACAAGACCCTGGCTCACAACCCCGAAGATTCATCACACTGGATCGGCGTTCTGGACATCGCTGGATTTGAAATCTTTGACGTAAGTTAAATGCATAATGAAGAGAAAAACAACAATTAACTTTTTAGAACAACTCATTTGAGCAACTTTGGATCAATTTTGTCAATGAGAAACTGCAGCAATTTTTCAACCACCACATGTTTGTTCTTGAACAGGAAGAGTACAAGCGCGAAGGCATTGCTTGGGAATTCATCGATTTTGGCCTCGATCTTCAGGCTTGCATTGATCTTATTGAGAAACCCCTTGGTGTCATTTCTATGCTCGATGAAGAGTGCATCGTACCAAAGGCTACAGACATGACCTACGTAGAGAAGCTCAACAACCAGCAACTGGGCAAGCACACGCACTTCCAAAAACCGCGGCCGCCAAAGGGCAAACAAGGAATCGCTCACTTTGCCATTGTCCACTACGCCGGAACTGTGCGCTACAGCGCCGATTCCTGGCTGGATAAGAATAAGGATCCTCTCAATGATTCCGTTGTATCCGTGCTCAAAACATCGGATAAGAAAAACCTCATCTACCTCATCTGGGAAAGCTACTCGACGGAAGTCGATCGCGAAGCCGACGCTGCCCGGGGCAAGAAAACCGAAAAGAAGAAGGGAAAAGCAGGATCGTTCATGACAGTGTCCATGATGTATCGAGAATCTCTCAACAGCCTCATGAGCATGCTTAATCAAACGCATCCCCACTTCATTCGTTGCATTATCCCTAACGAGCAAAAGAAAAGCGGCGTCATTGAAGCAGGATTAGTTTTAAACCAGGTAAGTAATGCAAAAAAATGTTAATTATAAAATAATTTGGTTTAGCTGACCTGTAACGGTGTGCTGGAGGGTATTCGCATCTGCCGTAAGGGATTCCCGAACCGCATGACTTTTGCTGACTTCCGCTACCGCTACGCCATTCTTGCTGCATCGGAAGCGTCAAACGAAGACCCTGAAAAAGCATCCAAGGCAATGCTGGACAAACTTACGAACGCGCAAAAGCTTATGCTTGAAAACTTTAAAGTTGGCTCAACAAAAATTTTCTTCAAAGCCGGTATCCTGGCAAAGCTGGAGGAACTTCGCGACGAAGCACTGAGTGGTGTCATCACAAAGTTCCAATCTGCTGTTCGCGCTTACCTGGCCCGCTGTCATCACCAGCAACTCATTAAACAACAAGTTGCTGCCTATCAAATTCAGTCAAACATTCGAAAATGGATTGTATTGCGCACATGGCCGTGGTACAAGCTTTACGTTCGCGTCAAACCACTTCTCGTTGGACTGCGTTCCAATGCCGAAGTTGAGGCACTTGAAAAGCGTATCAAGGTGAGTCGATGTTTTATACAAACACGCAACCCACTAGTTTGTTAGTTAGCACTGGTGGAGGTGGTGGAGGTTCGTTAGTTAAGAGAGTATCCGTTTTTTTCAACTATTTGCGCGTACTGTTTAACGGTTTGTCTGGGCTTCAGGAAATAGAAGACAAGCACCAGGCTGAATACGACCGATCTAAAAAATTGGAGGAAGAACTTCGTCGTAGAGCTGACGAGTACGATAAGCTTGCTGCATCTCTAAACAAAGAAAAGATCGAAAAGGACAAGCGAAAGGGCGAGGTTGAGGTAAGATTTTTTTATGATTTGATTAATTTCTTGTTCACATTGTCATTTTAGGTTTTGCAAGAGAAGCTTCGCGAAGAAGAGCAACGCTACGAGGATCTACGCACGAAAGCAGGCGACAAGCAGCGTGAACTGGAAAAAAGTCTCAAAATCCTGGAAGACAAATCTGCCACCCAAAAACACGAATTTGAAAACGCGCTCCAGCGCCGTAACCAAGAAGCCGAAGAACTCAAGCGACAACTTTTGTTGCAGCAAGACCAAAACGCCTCCGCAGCACAGCATCGAAAGACACTTGAAGCTGCCAACAACGACCTGATCGATCAAGTCGAGGTTATTCAAACGAAAGTTAACCGTCTGGAAGAAGAACGCAAGAAGCATATGGACGAACTCGTGGCTATGGAAGAACGCCTTGGTCTTGAGAAGAAGCAGAAAGAAGAGGCTATCAAAGGAAGACGCAAGCAAGAAGCCGAATACAAACAACTCCTCGATAAATTTGAACTCTTACAACAGGCTCACAAAGACAGCGACACCGATGCTAAGAGGTTAGATTTTTTACTAAAAGTGACATAAACAAAAGGAAATTTTAGACGCGATGCTGAGATCGCCGAATGGCGAAACAAGGCACACGAAGACGCTAATCTGATTACCAAACTCCAGCACAACCTTCGCCAACTGATCAAACGAATTGAGGATCTCGAAGAAGAGCTTGAAAACGAACGTCGTGGCAAGAACCGCGCTGAGAAGCTTCGAGTCGACGCCCAAACTGAACTGGATCTTCTTCACGAACAAATTGCCGAAGCCACCGGTCAACTCAGCGTCCAGATTCACCTAAACAAAACCCGGCAACAGGAAGTCACAGATTTGCAGCGTGAACTTGAAAAGCGCAACTTTTCGCATGAATCGCACATCAATGACCTCTGCTCGATGCAGTGGTTAACCCTTAACAATCTCAGAAACCTGTCGCAACAAGCCAAGTTCCTCGAGCACGAAGCCGACCGAGTTCTCGATTTTCGCAATGCCACAAAGAATGCTACCATTGCACGTAGTTACTCGTCGAGAGATTTTTACAAATCCGAGCTTGACGAATGAACACCCGCACAATTAAATCTGTCTCATTGCCTCTTCATATATCTCTTTTCCATTTTTTCAACTGAATTATACATTTCTTGTGCAGAATTCTCAATTCAAAGGCTAGAAAATCAAAAAGAACAAACCTCCAATAAGAATTTTTTTAATTTTCCGTTTGTAGATGAATAAAGCCATTCTACTTTTTATGATGACTTACTTTGCAAGATTCAAATAAAGGCAATACTGACGAGCGAATAGCCAGATTTTACACACCCGGGCTAGTTACCCGGCGAGCTTGAATATCGGTGGTGATCGATCGATTGCTGCTAATGTGCTAAAGACTGCCGGGCAATTGCAAATATTTTCCTGTGTAATGTGTGTTTTACTCTAAGCCAAGTAACATTGTTTCCTCTCTACTGCTTTTTTCGATATCATTGTTGATTTTTACCCCCTAGAAGACAACAAAAATGCGAATTGGCCCCCGATATTTCCGAAAACGTGCCAGTGATGCCTCGACCAGTTCTAACGTCGACGATGAATATCCCACGATACCAGAATCCAACTACTTGGCACAGCACAATCAGGATCTCAATGTTACGGGTTTGAGGGAGAAGAAACTTATGGTATTGATAGTGTGGCTATCTGTATTATCGCTGTTTGCATTGATAATTTTAATTGTGAGTTGACATTTTTTTAGGTAGCTTAAAAATTTAATGGGGGGTATTTTAGATAAATATTTTGATAATAAATACTCTACAAATGTCGCATCGCGGCATGCAGGCTCTCAAAATTTACAACTATGATGATCCAGAGACAGGAAAGGAAGAATCTATGGTTCAATTTACAGCTCAGAAATCACACTTTGAACATGTTGTTGTTGAAGCTGGACATTTTTTTGGAGCCAAAAATGACAATCTCAATCTTATAGGAAGCAGAGTTTGTTTTTTTACGCAATGTATTTTTTTACTTTTCTTCTTTTTTTAGATTATTGTGGGCGAGCCAACAGAAAGTACGACAAAATTGTTACTTCAAGAAGGTGTTTGCAAATTTGAAAACGTCGACGATTTTCTTGTTTGTTTTTGAAAAAAAATTGTTTATTTTTTTTAAGTGAAAATAATAATAACAAGATTTTTTTTTCAGATTTTAAACTCACAAAATAGCAAGACATTATTCAGCGCAAATCATCCGTTGGTCACCATTGATGAGAAAATAAAAAAAGTAGCAACATCACATATTATCACGAACAAAATCAGGGCACCCGTAAATAGCGAACTCAAGCTGACGGCCGAGAATCTGGTCTTTCGAGGCAATGAGGGAATCCAGGTTCACGCAAACGCTCTAAACCTCACAGCAATGACAGACGTTGCATTTAACACATCGGTTGGTCTCTGAAATACCAATGGTTAACTTACAACAATTTTGCAGGTTGACGGAAGTTTGTACTTTGCTGCAAAACAAATTTTTGTGGGCAACCGATTCAAGCCACTCAGCATGAGCTCATCACCGGCTCTTTCGGCATCCGTCGAAGCCTATCGACTCTGCATTTGCAAGACAAGAGCCCCAAGCCAAGCAAAACTATTCCTGGTTAAAGGCAATCGCCCTTGCATCGCGCCAGCATCAATTTGCAAGTAAACTGCGATACCTGTTTATAATAAATGTGTCTCTGTTTTGAAGTTGATTAAATCAGAGCCAGTAGTCAGTGAGCGGAAGTTGTACACACGAAAGAGTAGGTATCATTGCGGTGTTGATGGTGATCGGCTGGCAAAGGGTCAACAGGTTTTTCTGATGCACTGCTGCGACACCCGGTGTATGGATCGGATCAGACCGACATCTTTGTGTCCATAGAAAGCGCGACTAGAAACACAGCTTTGTGCCATCCCAGTCTGGCATTGCGCGTGCGTTCGCTTAGTTCGATTGTTTGTGATCCTTATTTTTTGTATGTGCACTTCGACGAGTTTTGCTTTCTTTGTTCATCACAAATTTTTATAGCTTTTCAACGTTCAGCTGGCGATGGACGAACCAGAATTGTCCTCAGACGAGGGAACTCCTGTTTTTTCCCACAAAAAGGACAACTATGTATTCGAAGACAGAATTACGATTTTTGTTGAGCCGAGTGAAGATACAATGGGAGGCACACAGATGTGTCCTGCCATTTTGGTGCCCGATAATGCACAAATTCCTACCGCTGTCAAGCACATCTATAGCCGGCTATCTGCAAATGCCTTTGAACTCGACCAAGGCATACCTGATTTGTTGCTTTCCATGGTATCAGATGATACAACTCTGGGGACTGATGTAATTTTTATTTATATTTTTTTCAATGACTGTAAATTTTTTCAGGCAAAACAAAAACTAAAAAAAGGATTAGGCCGAATTGTAGGCCATTGCGGTCTGTGGTTAGTGAATTCAGGCGAACAGAATGATGCTCTGGCCGGCCTTTGTACTTCCACAGTCAAATCTGTTTTAACGCACGTAAGTTTATTTTTGCACTTTTTTATATTCTGATCGTACTTGCTGTTTCAGAACGATCTTACAGAGGAAACCCTAATTATCGGCGTAAACTCAAGTGATATTGGTTACCAAATCGCATCTGTATCGTCGATTCGGAGACGTATCGTAACCATGATCGATACATCTGTTAATTCCTATTTTTTCATTCTTAATCAGCTCAATGTTTCCCCAAGGAAAAAAGCAGAATTTCGATCACACGCTGCAATCAAGCTTGCAAATCCGCCACCAGCGTTGCTCATCGGGGTCCCTGTTGAACAGGCTTATTCGGCTGCAAACCAGACCCCCAGTGGATCAGGGGTATCACCTGCTATAATTTTGCCAAACTCAACAAGGCACGATTGTCGGCCTTTGCCCCTGGCTTTGTTTTGCGCCGAAAACGTGGTTTCTATTTTTGAGCTAAAAAATTACCTGGACTGTGGTGTTCCGTGCATCGTTGTGCAGGTGAGTTTTATTATCATTAAAATGACTTGGAAGCAGGATACGGACTGCTTTTCAGGATGCCACAGACCTTTGTGCGTTGCTTCAGACTTCACAAATTTTTTACCTAAGTTCAAATTTTGTGCATGAAGTCTTTGTAAACTGGTTGGAGTGTGAACTGATGTCCATCATTCAACACGAGGAAAAAGCTGAATACACTCTGACCGAACTGGTGGAAACAGTTTGCCATTGCATCGCCATTGGTGTGAATGATCATGGCCTGCTAACATTTGTGCCTGGAGACTCGCTGGATAAGCTGCCAGAGTACATTTGTGAAACACTGCTTCGATGCGCTGTCAACAACGAAGAATACAGAAAAGTTATTCGAATATCCACAAAACTGAACATTGCGCATGTTATTCGAAGTCTTAAACTGACGAATTTGTTTACGGATGTCGGATACGAGGATTTGCTGGTCTCAGCGTTATCAAAGCTAACACGTATTGAAACCGTAGACGCGTTATTAGAAAACAACCCTTGTTTAACCGTATCTCCCCAGCTTCTCATCAAATGGCACGACAAGATGTCTGATTTGGACTTTTTCAATACAGTTATCGTCGGTCAATGCTTGGGATATTCTAGTCTCCTGACTGAACTTACAGAAGAATTTGTACGCGACTTAGATCGCTTGATGGTAAACACTGATTATTTTTTATCGCTTCTAAAAAATTGTTTTTCAGTTTACGTTGTCAGGTGGCTTCAGGAATTTATTCCCCATCGACTACTTCAGCCAGCCGGCCTCCCAGAAAAATTTTGCGAAAACAATTCACATTTTGTGTATTTGGGCACTTTGTCTGAACCAAACAGAGATTGTTAAGTGTCTCTGGGCTCACTCACCGGAACCCATGCCTTTGGCGCTTCTCTTGTGCCGGATCGCAAAATCACTGGCTTATCAATCGAAGGAATTCTTTTTTTATGAAGCTTCGATGAACGAATTAGACAAATATCTGACCTCTGCTGCATGCCATCTTTTGGATAAGTCTTACAAGTCAGCTCCTAGACCTGCATATCAGACTCTCTGTCGCCCGCTATCTATTTTTAATAATTTGACGCTTTCTCGACTTGCTTTTGAGGTAATTTAAATTTGTTATGAAGCGCTTTAATTTTTTAAACATTTTTTAGACAAACAACAAAGATTTCCTCGCACATGACTGCTGCCAGAGATGGGTTTTGCGACTTTTCTACGGCAATCTTCAGATCAACAGTGCATACAACAGCTTTTCTCTTCCCCGATGGATTAAAATTTTGATTTCTGCGCTTTTCATATTTCCGATCAAATTTTGGGTGACAATTCGACCTTCTACAATTGATCTTAATGGTCTCAAAACTGAAAATCCGAAACCATCGAGTCCTACTGTGGCGCTGCTAGAAAGTGGGCATCCGGAGAAGAGAATTCGAACTGCTTCGACGTACAGTGGTTATTCTGCACGATCGCTGACATTTTCGTCAAAGGATGACAGGAATGCCTACGGAGCTGGCGTACAGCATAATCCGGAGACTCCAAGGTCTACCATCACCATGAATCAGCTAACGACAGTCGATGATAACGATTGTTTTTATCCGGCTGAAAATTCAAAATTTATAAATAATGTTGAAGCAGATAATTTAAATTCACGAAAAACGCGTCGAAAAGGTCGAATTGCAGGAGTATGCGAGTTTTACAACACTCCTATCGTCAAATACTGGTTGTCACTTACCTTCAGAATTTTTTATTTGTTATTTTTTGCTGCAACGGTACTCAAAAACATTTTTTTCCAAAGGAACTTTTTTTTTTCAGATATCTCTTCCAGGATGCGGGAACAACATTTTGAATTACATGTTACTTATTTGGACTCTAACTGGACTTGCCGAAAACCTATGGGTAGTCTACCTTCGCTCACAACATTCCAATTTTTTTCAACTAAGATGGGCTGTATTTGATATTATTTTCATCACTGTGTTTCTTACAATTTTGATTATTTTTGGGTTAACTGGACAATCCTTAGCCAAATATGTGGCATTTCCCAACGCTTACGTTGCTAAGGTTCTCTGGGCTACGCTGCTGCTGTATCAATGTTACGCCACACTTTTTATCTACATTCCTCTTTCTGACTTACTCGGGCCCTTTATGGTCAGGATCAAGCTCATGGTTACGCGTGATTTTGTAAACTTTCTACTCCTGGTCGCGCTCTTGGTTTTCAGGTTGTTGTATTTATCCTTAATTTGCATGTTTATGTGTTCATTTTCAGCAGCGCGGTTGCAATCAAAGCAGTTGTCTATCCGGACAGTTTTCCGACTCTACCAGTCATTTGGGAACGGATTTCTTGGGCGTGGCTGTCTCTCTTGAGCACTGATTTGAGCGTGATTGAGCAAAGTCCTGAATGCCGCCGATCATCTGAGCTGTTTTCTCGGTCTCGAGATTACTGCGTTGCAATTGGAGGACACTCAAAGCCAGACTGCCCCTCAAGCAGTGCGTTTAGCGTCGTTTTTGTCGTTGAGTACCTGATCATACTCAAACTAATTTGTTGGCCAATTCTCTTTGCTCTGTTTTCCAAAACCGCTAAGGAAGTTGACGATGAGGCAGACAAGATTTGGAAGTACCAGCTATACGGCTTGGCAACTGATTTTAGTCTCCGTCCTTTTTTACCCCCTCCACTGACACCATTTTTTTTCCTTGGCATCAGTTGCTGCCAGTTGAGCAGTTGCATATCCGGGGTCTTTCTCACACCTTCGTTCACGAACTCGGATCATCCGGACGTTGTTGCACCGAGTCGAAGCGCAGATAATCCTTCTGTAAAATACGCCATGGTATACCAAAATCCATCGGTCCCTCGCCAACGGCATTACAAAATCAAACACTTCTACTGCCAAGCAGCCATGGAATACTGGAAAGAACAGCTCTACAGAAGAAACGATAAAGTTCTCCGCAAATTAAGCTTACTTTCAAAGCACTTTTCGGAACGAATGCACCATTTAATGGTCGCATCAAACCTCTCTGGACTAGGTCAGCAAGCAAGTAAGCTATCCTGGATGTCAAGTACTGCAGACAAGAGTGATATCATAAGCGTGAATGCAAGTCATAGAAGTTGGGATATCCTAATTCCAAACTATGCCCCGAGGCAGTTTTCCATACACACTGCTGAATTACCGCACGAATTTCAAAAATACGTTGATCATGTTTCGCCCAACGTAAGTTTCCGACACCTTTCTTTCTATAGGTTCATAAAAACTCTGTTAAACAACCGGTTCATTTTGCAGCCTATGGCGGAGTTATGCAAGCAGTGGCGACAGCGTCTGCTGCACGACCTAATGACCAAAGGCGCGAGTAGCATTCAACTGTCAACTCTGGGACTCCCGCTTAATCCGAACGGGCGTACAGGTGCAGCGGGACGAGGTAATCACGTCAAATTCGGACCAAATCTTATGCAGTATTACGTGATTTTTGTCAGAACAATCTCTGAAGGAAGAAAGGTTCACTGGGTGCGTTTGAACGATGACAAGCGCATTTTGAGAAAAAAATTTCAGATCTTGTTAGACAAGGATGAACAGTTACCTCACAAGTACCGATACGATTACAACAGCGCAGATGACTTTTTGAGCAAGGTTCTGCTGGCTATAAATGTGCCGGATTCCAGCGCACAGACTCTGACCGCAAAGGGTCACCTCTCAGCCGGACAGGTAGACAACGGCATGGCTCACGTGTTCACCGTGCTTCTTCCCATGCCAAATGATACGGACAATGCCTGGACAGAGGCCGATGTTTGGGGAGTGAATTTATCGTAAGACATGGTACTTGTCAACTGAGTATATCTTTTCACCCGGTTTCAGGACACTCAGTGATTACCGCATTCAGCATGACTCGGCTGATTTCAAGTGGACGATGTATAGTTCCCTGACGATAGCTCAACCATACAAAGACTTCATCACAAAGTCCATTGAAATTTTTTCATCGAATGCTTAGTGTATCGATCTCGGGTATTGAAATAAAAATGTCAAATGGGTCAAATGACGGGGCTCTAACTAACGAGGAAGGCGGAGGGAGGGTTAGCGCAACGTTTTAAACTATTTTTGGACAGTTCCTTTTTGAAGTGTAAAGGTCGAGGGGAGGGGGACGAGCCAAGTTGTACCACCCCAATACCGGATAAACTCGTCCAAGCTTACACAACGTAGCATTAGCCATTAAGATCTTTGTTTGTTTATTTTAAGTAAGCACGTCGAAGTTTTTGTTAAAAAATGAACAGGACATCTCTGCGCAGCCTTATAGCAAGCATTCGGGAAAGGTGAAAGCGGTTCTTTATTTTTCGAAGCGATCGCGGTGGTCACTTTGACTCCTTCGAACTTCGCGCATCAGTAACATTGAATGTCACCACGATCCGCTTGCGCTCAATTGCCTATTCCAAAGTTTTCGCTCAAACAGTAACGATGTGGACTTCCAATGTAATAGAAGAAAATGTTTTTAATGTATGCAAAAATATTTTGACACCTGAAAACTTTCATATTGCCTTGCAAGAAAAAAATGCGAATATTGAGGTTTGTTTTTTTGTATGTGCATTACAGTGATAAATTTTTTGTTTCGCAGAACCGGCGCTTGTTTCTTACGGTATTGCCTATCATATCCATGCTGACATGTTTCATGAATGGCCTTGCTGCCATTCTTGTCCTCATCGCAATGAAAAAAAGACAGTTGCCTCGGAGAAAATATACGTAAGTTTTAAAAATGAAGATATTTTTTGATTAAAAAGTTATTTAGCGCCGTAATAACCCGATTAATAGCCGATGCCGCAACATCACTCGTCACCGGCATTGTGGCACTCTTTGCAAATCTGGAATCAGATTTCACAGCAGCTTCTCTGCTAGCTCTCTTTGTCGCAACTTTTGGTATCGTACAGTGCTCATTTTGTCATATCCTGGTTTGCATTATCCGTCAGGTTTGTTTTTTAACCTAAAAAACAATATTTAAACAATAACTTTTGCAGCTTAGCCATGAACGTGTAGTTGTCTACAACGAATTGCTCAAACCAACCCGAGTATTTTCTTGTTCAGTATTGATTTGGGTGATTAGCCTCTTGTATGCCACGACATTCTCACCTCTCTTTGTCGCCTTTGTCAATCCGCTGAATTCGAAAAACGGTTTGTTTATGTGCTTTGATGACTTCCGTAATAGCTGAGAGGTCAATGTTTACAGTGTGTGCGTTTTCGTCATGTCAAAGTCCGCTTTACCTCATCTCAATAATTTTTTCCGCATTTCTGCTATGTTGTATAACGTTCTTCTACTGCACGATTCTTCGTCGTCTATTTTGCAGCATCGGAGATGAACGGTAGGATGACGTCAAATATTATATTACCTAAATTATTTTTTGTAGTTCACGTAATGAGTTACCGGTCAGCAAGTACCGATTCCGGAAGTTTGCATCTTACGGCGCTCACGTCGCCCTGTATCTTTTGGTTGTGTCGCTGATCATTGCTGGCCTGGTTTACCTTTACCCCGTAGCAAAGGACATGACCACCCTCTTGGATCCCATTGACCAGTGTCATATCTTTGAGGTAAGCTCGAAGTGATACTCAGTACACATCTTTTGACTATTTGTTTTCAGTATTACGAAGCCCAGAATACATTCCAAACAATCTGTGGCTGTATCATTCTCCTCTGGCACGTTCGCATGTTTTTTGATCCTCTTATGCTTCTCATCTTTGAGTATCGCAGACTAGCTTTGTGGACGACGGAAAGCGTTAATCTTCATCATCTCGAAGAAGTCCACTCTACCTTTTCGTCCTCACAGCCTTGCGAAAGCCTCAAATGGAAACGGCACTGTCCTATCACTGAAATGGAACGCACTATCACGGCTTGGGATATAAAAACAAAGCATTGAATTTTTAAAAGCATCAAAAGTCATCCATGAACAAAAGGAACAAAAGGTTTCAAAAGAGGTTGCGGTGCTCAGTGTATTGTTTTTGCTGTGTCTGATATTTTCAACCAGGTCATGTATCTATCTTTTTTTGTCCGTTTTATCGAGAGTAAATCCTGTTTTTGCACAAAGGCAACGGTTGTAATACTTTACAGTGTATCCGGATAGCGTGAGCATTCCTGAATAATTGCTTCAGGTTTTGCGTTATCCCTTTCCGTGATACCCTCAGGCAACTGTCAGCAGAAGGCCGTCCCCCTTACCCAAATGGTGGATAGTGAAAACGCAAGATCACGCAATATAAAAGCACCACCAACAAGTGAAAATTTGTGTGCAAGCCTGCTTGAACAATCATGTCTGCCTACTCGTGCCTCTTCCTCGCTATCGCCTTTGTCGCTGCCAGCGAAGCCTTCCTCTTCGGCGGCGGCGGCGGTGGATGCGGCTGCGCACCTCCTCCTCCTCCTCCCTGTTGCCTTAAGCTCGAACTTCCGCCTCTCTGCCTGCCTCAGCTTCCTCCTCCTTGCCTTCCTCAGATCCCTCTTCCTCAGATCCCTACCTGCGGCGGTTGCGGACGCAAGAAGCGCGAGATTGTCGCCGACACTGTTCACTGCACGGACCCTGAACTCCGCAGAATTATCATCCAGGTAAGCAAATGCCATTTTAAACTTTAATGACAATTTGTTAATTTTTTAGAACATTGATGAGGACTACAACAAGGCGAGCCACGCCATCAAGGCCGAAGCTCAGGCCTACCTGAACTCCAAGGATATCGCTGTCACCTGCTTGCCCTCCAGCATCTTCAACTTTGCCACCACCGTCGATACCTTCTGCATCGACGGCTCGGTAGAGCACACTTGTGGTGTCTTCAAGCTTAAGTAATAAGACTCTAGATATCATGTCAATCCATGGCACTCTTATTTCGCAAATGACACTATTTATTGAATGTTAAGAACCAAAGTGAATAAATTGATAATACTTAATCTTATCTGAGAGAGATCGGGTTCAATTGAAAAGGGTGACTTGCGCAATTCAGAACAGACCACCGCAATTCTCATCCAATATCCGGGATTGCGTTCACTTTCGTTTTATGACGTAAAAATGAAAGCAAAAGGGCTCGCCGGTGTTGCAATTTTTTAGAACAACAATAAAAATAACCAAAAAGTGTGTCAGCTCAAAAACCTGAATGACCAATCACAAACATCGCTTTTTTCTCGACAAAGTTAATTTCTTCCCCTATTTCCAACGTCAAACGGAAATTATGCATGGATCAAACTACCAGTGTAAGACAAGAGTGACGGGTGTTCAAATTCGTGTTTGACTCATTGTTAGTTTACCGGTCATCGATGTTATCAGGGTTACGGAGAGGAGTCAAGCCGCCCCGGTGTCAAAATCGA
The DNA here is from genome assembly GCA_963969345.1 of Turbatrix aceti. NCBI lineage: Eukaryota > Metazoa > Nematoda > Chromadorea > Rhabditida > Panagrolaimidae > Turbatrix > Turbatrix aceti. The sequence continues at coordinate 1,508,828 of OZ017770.1, read as the reverse complement.
GGTCGCAGACAGACGCGGGAATTGCAGAGTGCTAACTTATATTAATTAGAGATTGCAATCAGGGTAGCTGGGGCACAAGGAGTCACAGTCAATGCATTACCTGCCTTCGAGGTTGCAAATCAATATCCAATGTCAGTAGATTGCCGAAAATGTATTTATTTTTGACGTTTGTACTTGATTGACTGAATCTGGCCCACTGCTGTACATTTATGTAAATTTCACTCTCCCTATGTGCTTTCTTTTCGTGCTAAGGGAAAAACAATCAAAATCGTATTAATTGCCAAATTCCACTGGGATTTTTAGTCTTTTGAAAGAGCGGCACAAAAGTCAAAGGACAAGGTGCCGCCGGAAGCTTGCTGTGTCACCGTTCATGCACAGCGTAGCAATAGAATAAAAAAGGGCCCATTGCGAGTAACGGGATAAAAAAGGGACACCCGTGATACCATATCTCCCGGATTACACCGTTTTACGGTGTCAATCGTTTTTAAGGAAGCTTGTTTTATTCGCAGTTTGCATTATGAACGACTCATTGCACAGCGCTCATTCAAACCAGCTGCTGATCCTGGCCGGACAAGTCGGGAAATGAGAAGAGTTCCACTGCTTTTGGCATCGTTTCACTTTAACGGAAATGAATCACAGATGCTGTGTTCCTCTTTTGCGTCCTTATAGAGACATAGAGACATCAGAATGTTTTCGTTTTGGCAACATTTTTGTCTTTTTTTTACTGTCTCTTTCTTTGTTCATTAATTAACCTCCCTCCAAGTTTGTTTTCGCCTGTTGACCTTACTATCGTTAAGTTCTTGATTGTCCTTGCGAGTTTCTCATGACGTCGTAAACACGACCAAGTGGGTTCTAATGTCATTGGCATGGCACATTTACTGTTTATGGTGCACACGATCACCATGCTTGCATAACCTGCGGGATGGCATCGATGGTGTTGCGCACTTGACACGACCCGTGATTTATGACTGCAAAACATTGACGAGTTTTTTAACCTGCAAGATTTTTGTTTGATAACAATGGTCACAGGTAGAAAAAAATTTCATGTTTCATGAAACATTATTCATTAGCATTTGAACATTCAAACACTGCAATCTCGGTGATCATGTTTTTTTTCTAATTCGGGATGGCTTTTGTGGTTCATTTTGTTTCGGCGCCAGGCTGTTTACCAACTTGCTCGTAGACTTTCTCGCGCGTATGTTGTCAAAAAAGTATGTTTTGACGTTTTTTTAGTTCTCAATAGCCAATAAAATAAAATTCTCAATAAACGTATGCCAGCTTGCTTTGATGTAAAATTCACAAGCATAGAAAAAAAGGAACATGCGCTACTTTTTGACCAATCACGCCGGCTTCGTCCTAAAGTCTAGAAATCCTCAGAGACCATGTTGTCATTCCTGAACGATGCCTACTCACAAAGTCACTACTAAGTCGATAATCGTTGTCCTCCGTTTTTTGTGGTAGGGGTGTCTGGGAAAAGGGAAGTAATGAAGCAGTCCCGCTAGGTTTAAGTCTACCGCTATGCCGCTTTCGACAATTTGCCTGGGAACTGATCGGCACGCACTCGCGACCAAAGTCTTCGCACACGATTAGCACATGCCGACGGTGGATTTTCATCGTGACGCTATGCGATACAGTATGTCGGCTGGCGGCAAAAACTAACCACTACCCCCAACTGTCAATCCAAAACTCGTTAATCTGGGAAATTGGAAAATTGTCTCCTGAGACGCATTTTGGCCAAATTCTATTATCACGCGTGATGCCTCGAGAGAATTAACATACTATTACAATTTGGCTTGGATTACTGTATGATTTCTGTAAAACGTTTTTTTTGTGAACGGAGAAAAATATTTTTTTTGCTTGCTTAAGAAGTGTGTAGTCGAAAAAGATTGTGTATATTTTTTTCATTGTTCGTTGAATTTTCTATCCCATTGCAACCGTGACAAATTTCGTGCTAATTTTTGCGCGAAATTTATACAAAACATGTCAAAGTCATAGCCTAGCCCAGAAGCCCTGTAAGAATTTTAAACAATTGCCAGCAATTATTCACACTGTGCACTCTTGCAGTTTAAAAATCACAGTGATGTGTCGCCTTGCCAAGTATAGGACATCTGCCAGCCTGTATGCATGCGCAAGACTGGAAGAAAGAAAAGACGAACTGTCTCGCTTTCTGTACGCGTATCGCAAAGCCTTGGTGACAGTTATGGCGCTGGGGGGCATAAAAACTCTTGACTCAGATTTTGGTATTGTGTCGCTTTCTTGCCGACGGCCAAATTCATCATACTTTCAAAGTGGTTGTCGTCGTTGTCAGGTCTTTGTCGCCTCCAAATCCCCTGCTACATTTGGACAAAAGCAGCAGCCACATGAAAAAAAGTTGAAGTCTTTGATGAGGGGGTTGATCACCGATCGGGACCTCTGACGCAAGAACCGGCCTCGTCAAAAGGCACTACCTGTCAAACGGAAGTTTTGATTTGCCTTGACAAATTACCTCCTGTCATAATAGCTTTGGCACCGCCGCACGGGGGGATCTGATAAAAATCTCACCATGCCCAACCTCATCGGTAAAAGTCAAAAGTGGCATGCCGTCATCATAGCCGTGTGATGAGAGACAAAACTGCCGCTTTGTAGCCATAAAAGGCAAACTTGGGAGGCCAGAAATTCATGGTCAAGCCTTTTGTCACATCGTTAGCCACTTGGTGTTTGAAATACAGCCCCCGAAGGGCTGTCACAATGAAAAGTTATGATTTCAAAAATATTGCCATCCTCGGGGGCAAAAGAGCTGTCCTACCGTGTCGACATTATAGCGCCCCTGGCACTTTAAAGTTTTCGACAATTCGGCAGCCTTTTGGTTATTTAGAATATTTGCAGACAATTTTGCGTGCACCAATCCTGGTCGCTTGCCCCGCCCGCACGCACTCATTGAGCCAGTTGCGAGGCACCGCCTCGATGCCGCTGTTTTAGGTTGGCGCTCCGGTCGGCTGGTGTTCCCTACACGTTTTGTCAGAAGTGATCCTCATCACACATGGTTGATGCAATCTCTTCCTTCTCGTTCCCCTCCTCCAACTTGTTGGAAGCTCGTTTACCTTTGATGACCAGGCTGTGTCCAAGAGGCGATACTCTATCGCAGAGATGATCACAGTTTGTGGCAAACTCTTCCCTTCGTGTTCTGTTATGTATTCCTGGGGTGTGTTTTTTTTTGCCAGCCGTATTAGATGACTTTGATCTGATATTAGGACATTTTCGTGTCGGCCGTTATCGACTACTGATAATCGGTGCACCAAACCGGGTGGCCGATGACTTATCTCCTACCACAATAATAGGCATTAAATTATTTGAAATAATGTGGAAGCCACAATTGCGGTTTGATGAAAAGCCCCGCTGACAGCTTTGACAAAATAGGCGTTAAGCGCGTGGCATCAAAACAGAAGAAAAGCGTTACCTATCTCCAGGCATGCTAGCTCTCAGGACACATCCACATGCGGCACGCGCTTTGCGCCCACCTTTGCGGCATGGAGGCGGGATCGGCGACGGACCAAGCGCGCGTGCCCTTAGAGTCACTTCTCGCTCTGACAGTGACTTTTCTCTCCTGTGCCACACTTTTCATGCTCGTGTTCAGCATAGACAGTCTTCTGCTTTGACTTTCATTCTGTTCATTTTCAGGGCTCCGTCGGCGAACAGCACAAATTTCATGGTTCAAAAAATGGAATTTAAATACATTCCGGAGCCTTCCAACGGTGCTGATACAGGCGGTCTTTCTGCGTTGTCCAACACAACGACACATGAATCTCTCATACAACACCTGCAATATCAGCAGCAGCAGCAGCAACAGCAGCATCAAGACGCCCAGCAACATTCTCAATTTATGAATCCCATGATCAACTTGCAAGCTTCGATTGAGGGACTCTCTTCCTGCGATACGAGAAACACCATCACCCTGCCTCATCAAAATCTGGCAGCTGAACTCGACTCAACAATCTCAAACGAAGAAAATCTGTACTCCCCAATCAAGCCTTCGCTCTATACCGGTGCTCCAGCAGCAGTGGCAACCGGACAAAACCTGTACTACACAAATCAGTTCAAGCCCTATGATACTGCAAACTCGGGCAGCCTTCCGTATGGCTCGTTATTCTTCCCCGGTTGGAATTACAACGGAGCATCGACTGCTGGCAGTACGACCGCGTCGACTACAACCACAACAACCGCGGACGTTGTGGCTGCAGCCACTGTTGCTTCCGGCAACGCAACTGATCTCACGGGTGCCCTCGGTGTGTCATCGGCCCAAATGCTTGCCGATCCATCCATGTTTGTGAGTAAGTAACTTTTTTATCTTGGGTTGTCTCTTTCAACAATCTTATCTACGATTTCTTCTTGCGATAATTTTGCCTACAACAAAAAAGTTTGCCTATCATTCTGTGATTTTCAGACTCTGCTCAAACGACGTCTCAGAGCTTTTTTCCTCAGTCTGCATATCAGTATGGCTCAGCTTTTGATTACCAAAACCAGATCGCCATGCAGCAAGCAAGAATTGTCTCTAGCGTTGCTTCCACTGCCAATTCCAGTCTTGAGTCCGACGTTCTCGGCCACCAGCAACTACCTTCCATTCAACTTAGTCAAAATCAACTAAATGGCGCGCAAAACAGCGGAGTAGGCGCCTTGGATAGATCTCAACGCCGGTCAGGAAGCGGTCGATCAGGGAAACCCAAGAGTAAGTGTTCGCCATTATTTTTTGTGCGAATTTTTGTTTATCAACAATTTTTCTACAGCCGAAGACAGACAGTGCACAAACTGCGGAGCAGCGCAAACACCCCTATGGCGCCGAGACGGCAATGGCCACTACCTCTGCAATGCTTGTGGCCTCTACCATAAGATGAATGGTCAAAATCGTCCTCTAGTCAAGCCAAAGAAACGACAGGTAAGTCATCTAATTAGCCTCTTTTGCGCGGAGTGAGTTCGCGCTCTCATAAAAATGTTCTTTGCCATTTACGGAACAAAACGTCGTTAAGTTTTATGCTACCTCTCATTCCGACTGACAACGCACCTATACGGGACTCAAACGCGCATCGCTTACCTTAGTCGGAAGTCACGAAAACATTTATCCCCCAATACAGGGCGGCATCGGTAATTGTAACCTGCTTGCGTTTTGCTTTAATTAAGCTCATGCGCAGCGCATTGCTTTGGTCTTGTGCGCAAAAAATATCAAGGGCATGCAGATAGCTTGGTTTTTACGATTTTAAGATCGGGCAAATAAAAAATGTAAAGCCAACAACAATCTTGTCTTCGTTTTGTGAATGCTTCAACAAAATGTTTTTGCTGTAAAAAAATACAACAACTCGTTCTCGCGAGAACAGAGATAGATGCATAGCCCGAGTTACCGTAGTCTTCCCTTTGCTCGTTCAACAGACGAGAGCCAACTTTTTTTCACCCGTTGTCCATTGAGTGAGTGCAAAGAGCAATTAACCCGTCTATGGTGTAAGAAGTGCTAATCTGGTTGAGATGACACCTATCCGTCGAATTGTGCAATCCGATATGTTCGCGCACAACACACTTGTGCCAAACTTGACCATGTCAACGAGTGCCTAGGCCAATAAATCATTTCTTTCTTTTGACAACTCTTTTTTTCTCGATTGTTACCTTTTTTGATTCAAAAATACTTCTCTTTCCTCAGCAAATCATTTGTGACAAGCAACACCGGCCGTCCTTGTCTTGTCAAAAACAAAACAAATTGAGCGTAGAGTATGCAAAAGTCAAACGCGACGTGCGTGCCTTCGGGCTTCAAAGCAGAATATTTGACGTAGATTATAATCAGGCAAATGTCCTGTTCAACATGTATCGCCGCAGATACAGAGACCTCGCCTTCACTCGCCTGTTTAGTTGCGAAACCCAGTCCGTAATGGAATGCATACTGGTAGTGTTTGAGGGAAGACAGACACCCCGAATGAGTGCTACGTTTTTGTTTTTAACATTTTCTTGCGCCTCGTTCTCGAGTTGTTGACCTAAATGCGGGGCAAAAAAAGATGACGCCGAAACAAAGACTGCGAGGGAAAATCGTTTCAACGATTTGAAAAATTTGTAGACAAGCAGTCAGGAGAAATTATGAGAGCAGGCGAACAACAGATGTTTTTTCCATACACAAAAAAACAGAACTGAAACGATGTAGAATAAAAAGTTAAATCAAATCTCTTTTTGTCGGCAAATTTGTTTGCCATCATTTACGACATGCTACCGCTGTTTCATAGGCGGTATACTGTAATGAGTGGAAGTGAGGTAATTAATGGGCTTCTCTCTCTTTCAGACTGCTCAGAAGCGAACTGGTGTTGTCTGTGTCAACTGCAAAACAACCAATACCACCCTATGGCGCAGGAACGCAAACGGCGAAACTGTCTGCAACGCCTGTGGTCTGTACTTCAAGCTTCACAGCGTAAGTCACTTTTTTCCTAGCTTTGGGGTGTAAAAAAATGCGGCACCAGTAGCAAGGTGAGATATGTGACAGCCGCAAGTGGCCAACTGTTTTTTGGATTCTCACATAAATAATTCATTTCTTTCGATTGATGAATAGCAAAAAACATTTTGATCGCTTAAGAAGAAGTCCAGCCATCATAATACCTTGAAATTTTTCTCCTTGCATTTTGTTGCTTGGCCGATCACTTGGCTCAGTTAGTGCAAGGTAGACCGATACCGTATACAATGAATTTACGACACCATTCAAGGCTGTTGTCAAAACAGTCTATGACATTAGGCAATTAATCATGCGTGCGCATCAAGTACTTACTCAACTCTCGAGGTTAATTGAGTGTCAACATTCGCCAACGTTTGAGCGATGGCACAGTGTCGTATAAGTAACACGTGCAGTTGTAAAATTTATATTTAGTTTAAAGCTATGATTTTTATCTTTTTCCGAGTAATTAAATTCATCCAATGGCACTGTAACAAATTTACGACAAAAACACTGACCGCTTCTTTTTTTACAGCAAACTCGACCAGTATCAATGCGGAAGGAGGGCATCCAGTGTCGCAACCGTAAGGCACACTCAAAGCCTAAGAGGAAGAACACCCCCGAACACGACGACGTTCAACACATTGCCAATACCTCTCCCTTTGCTGCAACGCAATTTTACGATATGATCAAGCCTAATCAATACGACATCAAATTCAGCTTTCCCGGTGCCGCTTCTTCCCAGTACGGCGTATCAACGATGCCTGCCTACCAGCAGCAGATATTCTTTCCTCCTCAATAACCAACAATATAATGTATTTTAAATTTTAATTCTACGCAAAAGGGTGTATCTGTTGTCATTCTTGCCATGAGAGATGATTATTACCGTGTCTCTGTTTTTTCTAAGCTTTATGAATTCACTATTTTCTTTCTGGCTTCGTGACCATGATTTTTTTTAAATGCCAAAGAAATTTTACACAAAGTTTTAATTGTTAATTACATAATTTATTTATTTTACAACAACAACTGATCTGATCATTTAGGATGAATATATTTTTCTTTGGACAACACATGTGCTGATGTACAAACTGTTTCAATGTCTGGATCAATTTCCTTTCTTTCTTTGTTCACAAGCATCCATCCCGTCAGATATGCACTGTCTCGCAAAGCTTTTACTCTACTTGAGATTATCCTACATCGTTAATTCCTTTTTATCATGATGTTTGTTGACGGCGAAAGGCAAGAGTAAAACAAAATAACTTTTCATAGTTTGACAAAGGAGTGAAACGGAAGTTGAGACGTGCTTGACACGGATGAGCAACAGCAACTTTGATTACCTCTCATAACGCGCACCGCATAATCTCAAACGGTAATCTAGTGTCTAAGAGAAAGCTCCTATTCATTACTTGATGCGCGAAACGGCTGTTCTTGCCCTTGGAGGTCGTCTGAGACGGTCTGTCGCTCTGCTTAGCGTCAAAAACAAAGCGGTGATGGCACGGCTTCGACAGCTTTCATACCTGTCCCGTTTGCGTACCTTTGCCTTTACGGGGTGATGCGCGCGTCCAATTTTCTCGTCAAAACTTTGTCATGTGCAAACGCCGTTCAAAAAAATGTGCCGACATTGACAGGCCGATTTTTCCGGTTGAATCGACGAATCCAAGCCATTCTTTGCGTAATAATTACTTCTTTGATGGCAAAATACCGCATTTAAAAACAAAACGGTAATTATTGGGGAAGAAGCAAAACTAAAAATATGCCAAGCTGTCACAATTCCTATGAACACACTTTGATGAGGATCCTTGGTTAGTACCTCTATGGTTTATGCTCGGGACTTACCACACATCCACACAAACATTATAAAAAAGATTGGGAATTTTTAGAACTTGTATTTATAACAACAAGAAAATCACATCCTGCGCTACCAGAAAAGACTCGGCAGCTGGTATGAATAATTTTTTTTAGATTTTGATTTTGAGATAATTTATTTTTTGCCGAAGCAGGACAATGTTTGCAAACAACCGTGTATTTGTAATTTTCATAAAACATTTTTTCAAAGCTATCATTTGAATTTAAACATAGAATTAATTATACAAGGCATAGATAAAAGTATTGCAATCATTCAACCTTTGAAGATTGTTTTTCAGGAATTGTTTCGAGCTTATTTACTGAATAATCATCTGAAATATTGCGAAAAATTACAAATAAAAATCACAATGGACAATACTCACTTTTTGAGGGAAACTTTCGATGATCTCCCATGCGATAAAAATTACGGAATTCTGTATCTGATAACTGAATATCTGCGACACTGCCTTGAAATGGTATGTTGCCGTTGCTGCTTTCTGGATCTTGAAGGTGCAACATGTGTCTTCGCCATTTTGTATGCTCTTTTTCGAACGGTGGCATTTTTACAAGATCAACAATTTCGAATCCAATTGATAAATTGCGATCGATGAGATAGTTGCCTTCGAAATCATCGTCATCCACACCCAGTGGATTGAGCATTGTCTCTGCTACTTTCACATATCCAATGTACAGTGAAAGCTCCAAAATTGTCATTACAGGAATTACAGCGTCAAACTAAAATTTTTTTGTTTGCAATTTTTTTCGTGCGTCCTGTTACCGGGTCTCCTGGAAGCCACTGCCGACCAACGATAGTAATCAGAAAATAACTGCGAACAGCAACAAACACAATTTGTGGATAAGATAGCGGAACAGGGACCCAATCATAGCAGAAAAGTCGACCAAGATCTGCACGGAACAGTCGTAACTTCTGCAAAGCATGACTCATATGTATCATACGTGCTTTTTTGTCCCCCTCCCTTACCTCAACCATTTGGTACGAAATTACGTCTGGATAGTTGTGTTTTTTAACGGTAGCCCAAATATCTTTCATTGCCCATTGCATAGGCATCCAGTACTTTGAATTGGTCGTTACTTGACTTTCGTACAGTTCTAACTCTTGTGCAGTCATCATACCTAGGAAACCATGAGTAATGCTGACATGCGCTTCCGATGTGAACGGGAAAAAAAATCTCACCATTTTCAACGAATGAGTCAATTCTCGGAAAGCGTCTACGCACGCGAAGCGAAATGTCACGCAAAACAAGGGCCTGGGTAAGCACGGTGTATCGAATGATACGACGCCTAAATGTGCGCGATTCATTGTCCTCGTCTTGTATGATGCACGACAAAAGCAGTGCAATGCTAAAAATAAAAAATATTGAATCAAATACAAAAAAAACGTACACACTCATCAATAAAACTCATGCAATTGAACGTGGCTGACCAACGATTGAACACGACCGTGACAAAAAAGCCAACTAACAAGCTTAGCGGGATCCGGGTGAGAGATGTGACTACGGCATCTCTCACTGAACGAAGTGATCTAAAATGGATGCTTATCGCAAATATCAAAAAAGTCTTATAAATTTGTGATCTGACTCAATTTGGTTTTCGTTGAGGTGATTTCTGATAATCCAACTGATGATGCCGTAAAGCGCAAGCCAAAACAGCAGTTCTAACAACGCATTTTTCCACATTGATCCACGCCATCGGAAGACAACCTTCGTTACGCTAGCCCAAGTAGACGAGCTGATGTCCAAATTGTATGCTACAGTCATGGTTGGAAATTTTAAGCACAATACAAATTACCGTGCTTAATTGATTGCTCGATTGTCTTTGGTTATGCTTTTATAATTCTCTTATGTTGCTCATCATCATCATCATTTTTCACTGACTCATTTTTTTTTTGCGGAAGGAGTGAAGTGGCGGTTAGCTATGAACAAAAATAAACCCCCTGAGCAAAGAATGTGCATCAACTGTTGCAACATTTCTTGCTGCAAGCTATTATCTATCACGACATAACTATGAGTGATGGATCAAATAAAATATAATATAACGATCGGAAGAACAACTATATAACATTTTAAGCTACTCTAACACTTTTTTAAAATTTTAGTGAATAAAGTGAAAAAATGTATTGTGACTGCAATCTGAATAATCTGAATCATTTAGCCAACAATGGGAAAAAAAGAGAGATAACGGTTTGCAATCGTAAGGCGTACGGACGAGGGGCAATCATTGGAGAGCATTGACAAACCCAATGAAGAATGCCTCGCCGGCGTAAACAGCGCACAAGTGTTTTCCCTGTGGCTGGTCACCGCTCCTCGAGTGAACAAGCACCGGCAGCAGTTTTTGTCCCGCTATGTACACCCCGACCTCTCGTCTGTTAGTACGTATGTTCTCGTATTTATTGTTAGTAGTGAGGCATAATTGATCGCTGTGTTCCATGTTTGTTGTCCTGTCCGTTAATCGATTGTTACTGTCATTAACATTTTACATTCGAACGTGAATCATTGCGCTCCCGAAATTGGCTATCTTGTTGATTCCTGGGCGTGTCTAGTCGCGTGCTACAAGTTAGCTCTCAGCATCAATCCTGATTTTTGTCTACATTCCTTGCCCAAAAAGGAAAACAAACAAATGCAGTGATAAGACAGGTAAAAAGCAAGCACTGCTGCGTTAGCGCCCCACTTCTTTCTACCCACCCTCTCACTTCCTCACTGTCTATGCGTATGCGCAGCGTCGTTGACTCATGTAAATTTTTTGGCGCGTATGTCTTGCGTTCTGTTCTGAATGACCGAACGAGTAACGTTCTTTCATGCTCGCGCTTTTTCGAATTTGTTTTTTCTTGTTGACCTCTCTTGCAACGGAATGCACGTTGCTTTTTGTTGTGCTTTCCTTCTTCCGTGTTTGCACTAACGTCTTCGATTTCAGGCAGTTGTTTCTAGTGTAGTATGCTCCAGTAGATGAAATGGTACCGGTTAGCATAAAACAAGCCGTTTCACGGGTCGCTTTACCGGCAGCATTCGTCGTTGGTATGTTTTTTGCAGGTGTTTTTTGCGGTGATGTAACAACTTTTTTCAGCTGCTGTCATTCGACCCTGCGTTGTCTCATTGATTTATCTGTTACTGGCTTTGACTACTCCCTTTTTCCCACTGATCAAGCAACCGGATAAACTTCCTTGTAAGTTTTTATTTGGATGCGGAGACTTGAAACTAATTTTCTTTGCTTCAGTTGGGACTCGCATACACCTGATTGTTTCTGTTTTGTTCTCACTGATCATCCTTGGTTCGCAAGTGGTTTATCAAATTGTGAATCAAGTGACGACAAATTCCGACAATGATTACGCCAGATATTGCAACGGATCTGCAATCTTTCGCGATCTGGGGTACTATCGCATCCCAACGACGGTCACTTACGGACTGCGATTTATCCTTCCCGAGGTGATTGCTGTGATTGGTGCTGCCGTCACACTCTTGCTCTGCTCGCGCAAGCCTGAGGAAACCGCCATTGAATTTGACGATTCCGATTTAGCCACGTTAGTTTTATGGTCATTGACATCCATAATTTATATGTTTTTTTAGCGCTTTGAATGATCCGAGTCCCCAGCCTGAGGCATCGTTGCCTACCGCTCTTGTGGCATCTTTCAAGCGTTTATCTGACATCGTGATCTCTGTTTTGGTTGCGTATTTGGCTGTTATTCAGGTTTGTATCGTTTTGACCTTTTTTATCACATTTCGTACCTTTTGAACCATTTTAGCCATCGCTGATCAATCTGGTCTACTTTTTCATCTTTCTCACCACCCTTACATGGTACTCACTCTATCGGAAGTTCCAGCGTTCGGCTTTGAACGCGTTGAAATGTTCTGTCGCTGCTCTGATTTTCCTGAACATCATTGCTAGCTACGTGCTCCAGATTCCATCGGTTCGTGGCATTATTGGCCTGGGTGATGACTGGGAGCGTCTTATTGGCTTGCCTGTACTCATTGAACAATCTGATTGCAAAGCGTGGTACCAGTTTACGACGCCGGCTTATGGCGCTGCGTATGCCAACTACATTTCGCTGTTCGTGATTTACTTTGTCATCCTTTACCAGTCGCAATGGACGCATTCCGGCGTTTATCAGCCTGTTGCCAGCGATGGCGATTCATCGCTTCACGAAGAGGTGAGTGTTAATGTTTTTCTAGTGTTCATAAAAAGGGAAGCCGGTGGAAAGCTTTCCAGAGGGGAGGGTTTTTTTTAACTCAATTAGACATATTGCTACCATTATTTTTCAACTCACGTAAATTGTTTGGTCCGTTCAGTTTTCGTCCACCGTATCTGCAGAATCGTCAGATCCCGCCGTTAGCGGCCAGTCCTCACATGGGGTATGTATTCAGGGCATTCCGCTGTGTGGCTTTGAATATTTTTTCCACTTCACAAATTCTTACACTACCCTACCCCCCTTTTTAAATTTTCTTTATTTTTCTATGGCTTTTTTTGCTTTTTTGTCGGGGCATTAGTAAATATAAAAAAATTGTAATTTTTTATAGCTTTTGCCGCCGGCCGGCGTTTCTCCAAATGACGTTCCTCTGCAACGCATCACGTCGGCATACATTGACCGCCAAAGGATTTCGTCCATGCTCAAAAGTAAGATATTTTTCATGAGTGGTTGCAAAATAATTTTTCTTGCAGATGAGAACCAGCCAGATGGTTACCCCTTGGTGGCTTCGTTCTTGTTCTTCTGTCTCAAGCATGTCTACGTCATCGTGCTTCTTGCCATGATGATTTGGGCCATGATCTATCACTCGGTCTTTGGTCTTATTCATCTGCTTTTGGCATGCTTTTTGTGGGCCGTTACCGATTCGAGGCGTTACGTTTTGAGGGTGTCACCGGTTTTGCTTGCTTACGCTGAGGTGAGTGAATTGAATTTGAAAATCAAACTTATTTGTTTTTTTTAGCTCTTGCTTTACGTGCAGTACATCTACAGCTTAGACACGAACAAACTACCGACGAGCAACGTCCTTGATATCATTGGGTTCTGTGTGGCGACTTCGCGAACTAACGCAATTGTCACACTGGTCATCAAGGCAAGTGCATAATGTTTTTCGCCATTAAAAGCAGAGCGTAGAACGACGGGAACGGGTCAATTTTGGTATCGTGATGAAAAACCTTGCGTGTCACGCACGAGGCAAAACCAAAAAAAAGGTTTCTTAAGTTCGTATAAGGCAAAAATATTTTTGTCAGAGATAATGGAAATAACACTATACGGGTTGGCTGCGCTTGGGGGGTTATGGAATTTGCGCACCTTTGTTCATTCGTGTTGAATAGTGTAAAACAAACTTGTTTAAATCGGCTCATCGATATGTACACTTTTTTGAGTGTTTAGTTTACCTGGATGGACAGGAAATGGGTTTTAGCATTAGTACATAGTACATCCGATAGGCAGAGATATAAATTGATTCGCGGTGTTTTGACAAAATGCATCATGTTTGGGTTACGTAGTCAACTCAACGTTTTTGTGCGCATAACACTGCGCGATATTATCGATAATTGTAAGTGCCTACTTTTTTCTTCTCTTTCAGGTTCTGCTGAGTCTACCCTTCTTCGTCGTGTGTCGATTGTTTTTCCGTGAAAGGTTTTACAACAATCTCACAGAGCACGATCGAAGACGTCGCGTAGACTACGGCACTTTCGCTGGCGGTGAAGCTAACAACCAGTCTCGTCAACGATCAGTAACTGCAACAACGCAATCGTCAGTGGTAAGATTTTTTTCGTTATTATTTGTTATTTGTGGGCGATCGTTGGGTGAATGGATTTCTTTCTGCCTGGCGTGAAGAAAGCATTCTCATCAATAGGGGGGCCTCGGTCGGTCCGTGTCATCAATATTGGTTGGCTTTGTTTAGTCAGCCGGCAGTCATGTTACGGGAGTTATAAACAGTAGCATAATGGCTTTTTATGACGATTAGTTCATTTATGATTGATCTTTTTTTTCAGATCCCAGTTGTCTTTTCAACGGTACAACAGCTTCTGGTTAAATACTGGATTTTTGTGGTTGGATTGGTTCTTCTTATTAACGCGCTCTCGTCGCCTCCGGTCGACTATACGTGTGGATACCTTTACCTGTTCTGTATACTCGTTGTCAGCCTTTGCGTGAGTTTTTTTGTTATGTGGTTTTTACGACATACAAAATGGGGTTTCCGTGAAAAATTGATTAATACAAAAAAATGTTTTGAGGTTTAAAACTTTTTTTGAATGCGTTTACCACCTTTTATATGATGACATAAATGTTGCATGTGCATCTCATTAATTTTTTGAATCTGTTAATGCATGTTTTTTACAGATTTCATTCACAGCATTCCGTCGAACGCTTTTCTTCTTCTGGACGCTTTTGATTATCTACTCGTCGGTAATCCTACTCGCTGTATATTCCTACCAGTTTCCCAATTTCCCCGAATTTTGGCGTGATTTGACGGGACTTTCGGAGCAGACTATTGAAAGGATCGGACTTATTGACTACGGGAAAGATGGCCAGCAGGGCACCCTTGCATTGCGTCTACTTCTACCCCTACTGTTGATGTTCGTTGTCATGTTGCAACTCAAGTTCTTCCATCAACCTTGGAACAAGCTTGTTGCTACTCCGAATGGAACTCCGACTGGCTCGACTGTTCAGGAGGATCCAAATGGTACGTGTTTGGGAACAGTTATGGGGTCGGCTTGTGGTTTTCCCACACATTTTTTATTCTGTTTACGAATGATACGACTTTTAACGCTGCGGTCTGCACTAAATGTGTTCCGACTTTTTGATTATTTTTTCCATCTTTGCCGTGATTCACGCAGGAGCCTCTTTCATGCGCTACGTAGACTTTGTCAGCGTATTTTCGATTTCAATTCACTGTTCATATTTTTTTCCATTCTCTAGTCGCCGTCCGCTTATTGAGTGCAAAAAATTATATTCTTAAATGGATCTTTTCGTGATCAAAGAAGAAGACGTTGAAAATGACGAAAAGCCTCTTTGGCGGAAGCGAAAACGGTCTGATAGCTTTTATCGCCGTCAAGCTTCTCTAGCGCACCAAGCATCTGTAGGCTCGCAGGATAGCTTTTCATTCTATAAAGGTTTTTTCAAGTCATTTATTTTATTTTTGTTAAAAAATTATTTTTTCAGCGACTGAATCCGTTCTTGCCAATCTTAAGGCAGTACTGACTGCGGTATCCGAGGTGGGATGGCGACTCGCGGAGATCTACCTGCCTCAAGTCATTCTTCTGATTTTGGTTATCACTGCTTCTACTCACATCTGTGTTCTGAGTCTGATCGTCGTGGTTTTTGCGGTCCTGGGAGTATGCTTTTCTCGGTTTTCGAGGATGACGTCGTTGCTTCTAACGGTCTATTTATCGATTCTCATGGTAGCTCGCGTCGTCTATCAGGTGAGTCATTTGAATTATGATTTGCGCTTTGGAATTAAGTGTATAGAAAAAATTGTTTTTTTTTTTTTTCGCTTTTTATTTTTTCAAAAGACCAGAGAATATTTAATTTCCGTTAGGGTAAACAATTTCCGTCTAAGCTGATTGAAATTCTTGACTTAAAATTTTTTTCCAGATTCACTACCAAGACGATCCTCGTGATTTCTTTGGCTACAAATCAGATGATGCATGCATGCATTTTGACAATGCGAATAATGAAACGTCGCAAACCTTCGCTGAATGGATCGGCTTCAAGAATGCAACGGTTGTCTTTGAATACGATCTCATTGGCCTGATCATCGCCATCGTCGGCATTGCTATCCACTTTTCGGTTCGATATCGCCAGAATCACTACCGCAGACTTCACCTGCTTCAAACGCCGAAGGACAACATAATTTTCCCAGATGCCGATCCCAAGGACTACGATAAATGCATTCCGGAATGCTTCAAGATGCTGTGCAATTATGGTTTTTACAAATTTGGCTTTGAAATCAACCTCATCATGATGTCAGTCGTCATTTGGTTCCGCATGGACTTCATTGCATTCCTTATTGCTGCCTGGATCATCTTGTTTGTCATCCTTAGTCGAACGTGTCTTCGCCGCATTTGGGGATTATTTATTCTCTTCTTGGTTACAATTATTCCACTCGAATATGTCATGTGGGTCGGCCTGCCCAAGGAGGCATGCATGCTGTATCCATGGAGTAACTGGGCTATCGACGAAGATGGCAGCACTTTGACCACCGATAACCTGCTTCGATTCCTCGATCTGGCCAACTATCGAACCACGCCCGATGGAACTACCTCCAAGCTGCTGACCGAATTTCTGCTCCTTATGTTTGCCGTTGCTCAGCACCGCGTCTTTGGACGCGAGCACTCAGATCACCCAGCTGGTGACAACGATTCGGTTTACACAAATGGCGTTTTTAAACTCAACCGGGAAAATCCAAGACACGATTTCATGACCGAGCAACGCAGCTTCGTGGATTACTTCAAAATCGCCATTTTTGCCTACGGTCACTGGTTGACGCTGGTCTTTGTCCTGGTTGCCGGCCTCGGTGGCACGTCTCTCTTTGCCTTGGGATACCTCATGCAGGCGTTCTTCCTTCTCTGGCAGGGCAACAGCTTATACACGATGCTCAACTACCGATACACACTTCGACGCTGGAATCGTGTTCTCTTTTACACGGCTTTTGTCATCATGTTCAAAGTTGCGCTTCAGGTATGTTGTATTTTTATTTTTGTCGCAACTAACGTTTGTAATAATTTCAGCTTGCCGGTTGTGTCTATGCCCGCGAAATTTCGGATTATTGGGGCTGTACTTTCCGACAACTCTTCAGCATTATCTGTCTTCAGCAGCAGTCGTACGATAACCTTGCTGCCCAAAGTATAACCAAAATGTCTCTTGCCACATGTACAGTAGATGCCGGAGAATCAAGAATTGGCTTTGACATCCTGTGTTTGGCGTTTACGATTTTCCAAATTCGAATTTTCAACTCCTATTACTTCCAGCGGTGTATGATTGATTTCCGGTGTGAAATGATTCAATCCAACCGGTAGGCTTTTGTTTGCTTTTCGATTTCGGCTAATCCGTTTTTTTAGTGGCGCGCTGCTGATCAATCAACTGATCGAAAAGGAAATGAAGGAGCAAAACATCCAGCAGGATAAAAAGTTCACTGAAATCCGCACCCGAACGGCTGCTATTCGAAAGCAATACGATGATCATCAAAAGGTCAAGGGTACCAAGACCTATGAACCCAAAACCTACGGACATTGTAAGTGTTTGTCAAAAATGATTACGGTGTGGAGTTTGAAAGGTGTTAACGTGTCTGATTTGATTTAACATTTTTTTATGTGGATTTGGTTTTCAAATTTTTTTGGAGAATGTTTGTTGTGAATAGTTGTTTTGTGCAGATAGTTCTAATCGCCCACCATCAAGCATTGATGCTGATGATCCCTTTCCTGAATACAGATACAACGTATCGTCTTGTGAATCTGGTTTGTCGACTGTATCATCGCTGATTGATTTCTGCAACTAACACAACTTTTGTTTTCCTGCACTCATACTTACTTTTTTTTGCTAAGAAATAATATTTTTAATCTTTTACCTTTGCTAACATATTTTATCACCCTCAGTTGTTTTTATATTTCACTTTTACTATTTTTATTTTTTTATTTTGTAATTTTTTATATTCAATACAACCATTTTTTAGCCAAAAGAGCTGGCGATTACTTCATGTTTGACTACGCCCCCGATGAAGATCAACTTAAACCTCGCATCGAATCTTTTGTTCCTGAAATCGCTGCCGCCATCGAAGAGGAAAAGAACCAACTGGGTCCTGCTCAATTGCTTCATACCGTTATTGCGAAAGATTTGGATATCGGAGAAACCATGGAAGTTATCGAAAATGCCGAGAACATCAAGGATAATGAACAGCGCATGCTCCAAATCCTAGGGGATCATCCGAGAACTCAATCTGGCGCAGATACTGCACATGCAGTTTCTAAAGTTTTGGTTAAGAAAGTGCTTGACCCTTCGCATGTGACAACTGAAGTTACCACTGACCCTGTGATTGATGCACCCGTGGACAAGGCACCAAAGACGCCGAAGCCAAAGCGGAAGAGAAGCAAGCCAGTGCTGATTTTGAAATTTGTGTCAAAACTCTTCAGAGCGATTTCTTTGCACTTTATTACATTCCTCAATCGACGTTCCCGCGAGCATCGCTACGTTGCCTTTGTTTTGAATGAAGAAAAGCGTCGCATGCGCTCGGGCATGCTCGAAGTACTGTTCGACGAGAAGAAGCATACCCGTGAATGCCGCATCGAATGGGAACGCCGCTGCCTTCGGGTTGTCAACAGCGCGCGAGACGTTGAGCTACTGGAAGAACAATTGTCTAATTCCTGGCAGAAGAAAAACACCATTGCGCAACTCCTCGTGGCTTTTGGCAACTGCATTGCAGCGCATACCGATCTCATATGTTATGTGCTGGCTTGCATTGCCATGGCCAAGAACTGTGGACTCATCACGCTGCCTCTGCCTCTGCTGGTCTTCTTCTGGGGTTCTCTTTCGAGTCCTCGGCCTTCTAGAATGTTCTGGATCGTCATGATTTCCTATACCGAAATCATCATCATTGTCAAGTTCATCTTCCAGTTTGGCTTCTTCCCTTGGAATTCCACAGCCCGAGAAATAGCCATGACCAAAAGCGTATATCGTATGCAAGACGTAATCGGCATCCAGAAAACCGATTATTTTGCTTTTTGGGACGTTGCATTGCTGATCTCGCTCTTCTTTCATCGCTACATGTTGCGTCGTTTGGGTGTATGGCGTGATGCCAATATCACCCTAACCTTCGCTTCTCTCAAGGAAACCAGCCGAACAACCTCTGGAAATGATGGAGACGAAGTTGGCATAGAAAACATTGAACCGCCGCCAAGCACGAATCCGTTCACCGTGTTCATCTACAACCTCTTCCACCCTCGGTTCCGCTACATCCGGGATCTGTACCCGATCATGTTCTTCCTCGACGTCGCTTGCTTCTTCATCGTCGTTTTGGGCTTTAGCTCCTTTGGTGACGGCGGCTCAGGTGATGTGATTAACGATCTGTCTGCAAACAGAGTTCCACTTACTTTTGTCATCATGCTCGTCGTCATCTCATTCATGATTGTCATTGATCGTGGCTTGTACCTTCGGAAAGCAGTCTACTGCAAGTTTGTCTATCAGATCGTGTCCATTATCTTCCTTCACTGCTGGGTGTTCTACGCGTTGCCAGCCATCACGCAGACCCGCGCCGTCAACAACACGACAGCTCAGCTTCTCTACATCGTGAAATGCGTGTACTTTGTTATTTCTGCATGGCAGATTCGAAACGGCTATCCTCAGCTTTGCATCGGCAACTTTTTGACTCACTCGTACGGCGTAGTCAACATGGCGGTTTTCAAATTGTAAGTTTGTTTTTATGATGAAAAAATACATTATGCTACCAATTTTTAGGTACATGCTTATTCCGTTCCTCTTCGAACTCCGAACTGTCATTGATTGGACGTGGACCGATACATCCATGCCTATTTTGGACTTTTTCAACATGGAAAACTTCTATAGCGTTATCTACTCTCTCAAGTGCTCGCGTGACTTCGAATCAGCTTTCCCCACTCCGAGAGCCGTTAAGAAGACTTGCATCGTAAAGTATCTCACCGGTTTGCCGGTGGTGCTTTTCATAATTATCATGATCTGGTCGCCACTTCTCGCTTTTTCACTGCTGAATCGCATTGGCAAGGAACTATCCCTTGATAAAGTTCAGATGTCTGTCAGCATTGAAGGCTATCCGACGTTCTACCATATGGAAGCTCAAGGTGTCGACATCTTGCGCATCACTGGAGATCAGAAAAGTCAAATGATTAACAAAATTTCCAACTCAACTAATACACAATTGAGTCGTAGTCGTCGAGCTGTGTCTTTTATTGAAGAATATCACGATTCTGATATTTACGTGAGTTTTTTTTCACTAAAAAAAAATTTGGAATGAGAATTAATATTTTAGCGTGTTCGCTTCCGTCCTGTTTCCGAAAACTTCTGGGGTGTCTCGGATGACTCCTACAGATCCCTGGCCTACGAATTGACAGCGGCTACTAACGACAGTCGGTCTAGGATTTTCGTCAATCTTGCTGTTCTGCGTGAACGAGATGGCAACAAGGAGCCTATCAGTCACACGACATCGTATGCTGTTGATATTTCCCCGAGTTATCCACCGGGAATCTGGAACAGTTTGCACAACATTCTGACTGTTTCAACCGATCAAGAATCGGATCCTGTCGTCTTGCCCTACATTGTGCCGTATTTCCTGCTCGTCCCCAACGAAGGCCAGGTCAAAGCAGCCAATGCGCTGGAAGATTTTTGTCGGGAAGCTGGCAGTCAACCTAATGTACCTCTGCCGAATATCAACGTTACTCGGTCGTCAATTGAGCTTCGTCTTCGTCATCTTAGAGATTCTCAGGTTTGTTTTTTGTGGGAAAATTGACTTCTGAGCAACCACAAATCAAATGATGTTTAGCAATCCAAAGTATGGCTCCTCCAAACGAAAACAAGTGCTTCCGTTTCGGATTTTACTACTATCTTCACACCTGAAAAAATTACGTACATCACGCATTCAAACCTGACCTACGTCGAATGCATTATCTTTGTGGACCGCGTCTTTCCGGATTTCTTGCTGAAGTTTGCTCAGGGTGGCATTATCGCCATGTACATGGCTGTTGTCTTTATCGTTAGCCGCTTCATTCGAAACGTAGCCGTTAGCGCACCGATGAACGTCATGATCAGCGAAATTCCGAATGCGGATCATCTTCTCAAGATCTGCCTTGACATTTACCTGGTGCGTGAGGCGCAAGATTTCGGACTTGAACAGGATCTCTACGCCAAGCTTATCTTCCTGTTCCGCAGCCCTGCCACGCTTATCAAGTGGACTCGGCACAAGCCAAAGAACGAGTAGTCAGCTAATGCTCAAACGCGTTTATCATTTTTTGACCGTTGCAAACGGGTCACTACGTTCTCTATTCCGTCGTGTTTTTGTCTATAATTTTGATACTCTGGGTTTTGTTTTGTCGCGTTTGCTTACGATGAGTCCGTTTACAACATTTCATTGAATTCCCTGTTTTTTGTTGGTTGATTTGTTTGTCGTTTTATGTCACGATAAACTCTTCATAATAACACTGAGGTAGTTTTTTGGATTGTGCAGTGAAGATCTTCTGGTTTCTTCGATCTTTGTGTCACAAAGATCGAATTTTCCCGGTTTTTCTGGCATGCCTAAAATCATCAGACAGCCGCGCGGCTTTTGTGGCTAGCCGGCTGGATTTTATGCCTTGACTCCGAGTCGTTATCATTAATTTATTTATTTATTTATTTAGTAAAAAAGAAGGGAAACAACAGTTATTAAAGGAAAAAAAATTGAGTGATTTAGAGGTTTGGATCGAGGATAAACGAACTTTCATGAAAGCTTCAAGTCGGCTTTTCGTACCTTTCCAGCCAGTTTTTCCATGACTGCTTGTTTGTCGTGATATGCCCGATTATAAAAGCGTATCACTTTTTTGTCAATTACTAGAGATCTGTTTGGGCATTTATCTGGTACATAAGGCAAAAAATCCCTGCGTGCAGGATCTCTGCGTCAAGATCATCTTCTTGTTCCCCAACCCTGTCATGCTTATCAAGTACAAGTCAAAAAACCAAGAAGTCAAATGAAGCAATGGGCAAAAGTAATTATCAATTTTTGGCCATTACAAATGGGTCACTATGTTCTCTATTCCATCGTGTTTTCGTCTTTTTGTGTTGCGGGTTTATTTTTGTTTGTCATTTTCTGTCATGATACACTCTTCAGAATAATGCTGCTTAATGGAGGTAGTTTTTGTGCTTGGAGAGTAAGAAGTTGTCTTCTGGCTTCTTCAAACTGCGAAAGCACTTTCATGATTCTCCAGTGCATGGAATTGCTGACACCGAAGACACCTTTGTACTGTAGGGAACGGAGAATCTGTCGTGAAATAAGGTGCCTGCTTTGCTGAATGCAGTGAACAGTGAGCTCTAGAGTTCCGCTGCTTCGCGTGTACATACAGATGGAATTGAGCATCTAAAATTCCCACGCATGTCTGTTGATTACTAATGGGGAGAGGGGAAACTCCGTGTCGTTGATTACATACCTTACCAACCCTGTTCTTGGTTGTTCCTAATGACGCAGAATTTCTGAGATCAACTCCCTGACCGAGAAATGTGTCTCGTAGGGCAAGTGAGTAATCGTGCGGATTGATTGGTCGCCAACACTGCGTGCGAAGTTTATGAGCCCCTGCCTGCGTCGGCAGGGGGATTCGTGCGTAGCCGGAAACAAATCTCCGTTGCCAGTCGTCTTCTGAGACGATACGACACAGCAGATACGGCCACTTGGCTACCGGGTATTCGTCATGAACTGGCACAGGCTGGCATTCAATCATGACTTCGAACGCAAACGATAATCGAATAACGTCATTCTGAAAATAAAAGTTGTGTTCAGAGTCAAAAAATAAAAATAAAAGAATTTCTGTGATAAATGTGCATCGTACTTCATGCTCTGTTCGTTGAAACGTTGTCTGCGTGCGACCGGATGCGTCGTTTTCTCGAATCATCATATTAGTAGGCAATTCAAATTTGTATTCAATGTATAAACCATCATGCGAAAAATTAACTGCTTTTTCTAAAAAGGAGGAAGAGAAAGACAGGGTTTTTAACACGTGGCATACTAAAATTTTAATTTACCAATCGTGATAAGGTACTGAAGCCAAAGCCGCCCGGCTGGGGGGTACATAAACGAGTTCCTGTCTTCGTCGGTCAAATTATGCTCCATCCCTATCATTCGATGTATGGCTTGGTATTTGTTCTCGTTCTCTTCATTTAACGTAATTGTGAGATTATATAATCCGTGCCTGGTCTCAATTCTCCGCGTTCCAATGTCTGGTTCAAAAATGAGTGTATTTGTGTTCGTTATAGAAACCTGACAGAGCAAAATGTTGTTCACATCATCGCTGTAATCATCGCTGGAAAAAAATAATTTGTGGAGAGAATAGGGAATAGAGATGAAAGAATCTTAATCAAATTTGCGTATACATACGTGCGAGTGCGCG
Organism: Turbatrix aceti; assembly: GCA_963969345.1. NCBI lineage: Eukaryota > Metazoa > Nematoda > Chromadorea > Rhabditida > Panagrolaimidae > Turbatrix > Turbatrix aceti. Next base: position 1,485,481 of record OZ017770.1, on the reverse strand, counting down.
CCGTTAACGTTAATCATTACCTTTGCTTAGCCGCCGACATGGAACCAAAGTATCCCATGATTTGCATTGTCTGATTGATGTGACGAACACTTCGTTGGATTTTCCTACGTCGTTCTGTGGGGTGGCCAATGATGATTTTTTTTCTTTTTCCACACAGAAATGGAGCCACCTTTCGGTGCCTAAGCAATCCCAATCCAAGCGTCGATGATTCGCCCATGTTAGATTTTTGCTAAAAATATTTGATAAAAAAACTGATTTAATCAAATCAGTGTCAATGTAGAAAATTAACTGACATTTAATACGCTGACTTCGCTGTTGTTCAATGTATAAATTCTTGAAATTTCTTCTAAATTATCGTGATGTGATTTTGACTGAAATATGTATATATATACGTGACAGATCCCTTACTTTTTGACATTCGCGAATTTTTTGAACGACAATCAACAACCTACTAATGGGTGATGAATTTTTTGTTGCCACCGTACAATTCTTTTTTCAAAAACTCCGGGATCGTCATCGTTAAGCTGAGTATCGTCCGATGGATTTGGCAGTGATGGAGGTGGGGGAGGTTGCGGTTGTGGCGTCTCTGGGTTCAATGTCACGCATTCTTGAAATTTGTTAAAACTCGGTAGATTACCAAACGCTGCTCCGAGAAATTCCAACTGTACTCTAAAGACGCCAAAATTTAAATTAAAAATATAATTAACCTTTCTTACGTAATTTCCAGATCTCTGATGTCAGCACCTGTGTGGTAAACATATTTGGGAGGCATCACAACGCCAGTTTGCCAAAATAGCAGCTTTCAGCATGCGCCTTTAGGCGAAAGTGCATTAGTATGCGCCCTATTCCTGTTACCTTGGATACGATCTTTCTGCCTGCTTTTCTGCGTGGTCGTAGTCGTGCCATGCCTTCAAAACAACAACAAAGTCTACGAAAAATCAAATTTGCATACATCAAGGTAGAACAAGATCCTTAATACGAATAGAGTCAATAAAGAACTCAAATCCATTGAAGCAGAAAGAACAACCTTGTCCGGACACAATGGTGAAATGTACACATATAAGAAATGGATCAAAACTGAGTGAAATGGATCTATTAAGTGGTCGAGAGTAGGTTGTACCCCTTTTCCTTTGTTACTGTTCATTTTAGGCAAACTTTCTGCGTCTCGCGGAGTACAGGGACAGGAGTGCATGCTCGTAGGCGTGAAAACAGCAAAAGTTGGGTTAATAGTGTGGGGACACCGACTGCATCCTGCCAGTCTGGTTACCAGTCTTTCAAGGTGCTCTACGTCTACTCGACACATCTACCCTCTTTGCCGATTCGATTTGATTTGTCTGCCTCAAAATGAGTGTTCATGATTTTGCGGTTGCGTAGGCACTTTGTCACCGAAGGTGTTTTCTGAAATCTCGGGACAAAGTGGTATGCAACCGAAATCCTTGTACGCTATGCCACAAGCAGTGCCCTCTTCACTGTCGGTGTCTGTGTTGTTCAGTGCTGTTGTTTTACGACTTACATTAGCTGACAATTATTTTACCGTCATCCAGCAATACAAAATATGAGTTTGCACTAAAACACTAATCACCCGCTGTAAACACCTTGACGCCTTTTATCCAAGTAATAAAAATTTCGAGCGACTGGCCAACAACATGATCATAGCCACTTCTTATCCAACAGCGGTCCTGGCCACCGAGAGTTTCCCTGGCAGATGGACACAACAGTGGCGGGCCAATCTTCGGCGGCCTGGCTTTGGTTGCGCAACGTCATTCGGGAACGCTTTTTTTGCTTTCTTTCGTCCTGGAGAGTAAGAATTATGATTTTCGACCGTTCGGGTCAGTAGCAATTATAATTTTGGTAAGCATGTGGTTACTACAGGGTAAAATTTGCGTCTTAAAACAGTTTTTAATGTTATGTAATTATTCAGTTATTGATGTTAAATAAATAAAATTGTAGCAAACCAAGAAAGAAAAATTCTAATAGAAATTCAAGAAACATTTTTTTTTCACATTTCAATGTGTTGATTCTTTGTTTCATGCTAACATTGTCATACTTTTGTTTTTTCAAAAGTTTGAAACTGACCACCCTGGAAGAAAAATCAACACCCAAATGTCACATAACCAAGATGTGTTTGCCGTGTGTCTACACACTCATCGGAAAGAGCATCTCAAAAAAGTGGTTACGCAAAGATGAGCGATTTTGCCGAAAAAGCCGCCCGCTGAGGTCATGTGGCCGAGGTCTTTGATCTGCCGCGCGGCGGTGTCCTCACACACGGGCGGCACCAGAGCAGTCGTCATAATCTGCATCAGTTTTGGCCTGAACGGTGCTTAGCTGCGCGGTGAAGGTGGGAAAGTTGCTATCTATTGTCCTGCCTAGTTGCGTTGACGCGCGACCATGCCCGCAGATCAGGTCATGACTTTCGTTTACGGCATGTCGCATTCCTTTTGTCGCTCTGTACTTTTTGCCACCGTATAATTACTGTTTTTACAAGCAATTTAATTTCTTGCGCTTTTTTAAACTGATAAGTGTGCGTAAGATTGAGTAATACTGTTTTAGGTGGTGTGTGAGTTTCTGCAACTGATATGCATATGGTTTGGCCAGGCATCGATTACACCAATGTCAGCTACAGTCCCCAAACAACTAATACGGCCATTTTCAATGCAGGCCTCAAAGGCGATACTGCCGAGGTTTTTTTATTCAATCACCATGTTTTTTATCAGATAAACATGTATTTCAGATGACAAAGGAAATTGAACTACAACGCTATGCTTTTGCTCAGCATCTTACGGCCATGAATTTCTTCCCCAATGGAACGTATCCGCCTACCGTATCCTCGACATCACCGTCCATGCAACATATATCAAAGAAGAAAGCAAAGCCAGTTCCAGATTCCGAAAAAAATCAGGTAAGAACACATCAATACTTTTTTAATCCTGTTCAAACATCAGCTGGATGACAAAATGTCCGATTTCACAACTTTTTAGGCCTACTACGAACGACGGTCAAAAAACAACGAATCGGCGAAACGCTCAAGGGAAGAACGAAGGCGAAAGGAGGCCGAAAAGGAGTTAGTCATACAAAGCCTCACAGCCGAACGCGCAAAACTAATACACGAGATTAATGTGCTTAAATATCAAATTTCGTGTTATCAAAACCAACAATTGCAAATGACCACCCCTACAAACCCTACGACTACGCCGCCCTTTTTCCAGTAAAAAAGTGCAGATTCCATTACCAATCACTACCACTCGACTTATCAATTTTCAGTACTCTGCTTTGAACACACACTCGGGTTATCCGTAAGCGCAATACTCTGTTTCACAACGACTACATTTCAAAAAGTATGATAATATGATTTTGTTGTGCACTTAGCCAGACAGTGCCAACAAAATCGAGAATTTATTTGTTTTTGCCGGCATTTTCGATTTCGTATGTTTCAGGCGAAATTTCTTAATAAGATTCCTGCCTGCTTTCAGTCTGTTGTGTCGTATTGCCTCGCATCAGTTCAAATAAAATTTCGCGAATACGATTTCTCTGTAACCAACCGGGGTTGTAGTTGTACTAGTACTAGTATATCGCTTGCAACAAAGGCAACATGGGGGAATAAATAAAAAACTTGATGTGGCAATGCGGGGAGGGAAGGATTATCGCTTAAGGACAATCCCATTTTGTCGCAAACCGTAGTTCCAGTTCAAAAAAAGCAAAGACTGGGAAAGTAGATAAACTTTTTTTGAGTAAAAATTAACTCGTCAAACGAACAACAAACGCAGAGCGTTATTGTGTGACCAACAGTAGCTATAGAGATAGCGTGGGGCTATTACTACTACTACTCTCTGCCGAATATGCTCCTCTTAACGTGGCGAAGAGCGACGACGAGAGGCAGAGCATAGGGAGCATCGACTTGCATGTCTCAATGCGCCGCTCGCCGTCGAAATGAATCGCGAAATGCCCGGCCCGGTCTGGTCTTCCCGTATTTCAACTATTCGGAAGTACTATGTGGTTTTGTGGGAATTTGTTCATATTCTTGTTTCAAGGGAGGAGGGGAGCATACTATTTTCCAAGGTCGGCTGTGACGTGGTTATCTTTATTTATCCTTGGCGTTGTTTATCTCGTCTTGTTTTCATGGTCTTATTGACTTGGGGTGTGTATACGGACACTTTGCCTCGGTGGGTATATGCATTTTATATAGTTTCATATATTGTTCCTTTTTTGTATTGACAATATTTATATATGCTCGAATACAGGTAACCCGCCTGAGCTTTATCTTGTTAAAAGTCATTTCTTTTTTGAACACACGCGGTGGTAATCGTCTGTGCTTGCTTGTATATTCAGCAACGAAAAGTAAACGCTCCGAAGGCTTTTCGGCAACCGGGTACAATTTTTTTGCTTTTGCTATTTCGCTATCTAAATGAATTTCCTGAAGTGACGCTGTCTCAATTGCGCGCTTTTTCTTTAATGGGTGGGCGTGTCTCTCAGACTGGCATATTGGCTCAAGTCTTTGTAACAACGTTGTATGCACCCCTTTTTTTGGCAAAAAAACGCCAGGCTTGAGGGCGAAAGCGTCTCAGATACTATCGATCAATACTCATAGCTTTTAATAAGCATAACCGCACACTGGCTAGTAGCTCATCCCTAACGAGGTTAATGTTTGTCAAGTAGCGACGGTCAATGAAGCGACGATTGTCAATTTTTGCTTTTGTCAACGTTACATGCATTACAGCGTAATACGCCGAGAAAAGGTGCGTTATCCACGCGAGCGAGAGAGAAAAAAGTGGCCTTACAGCTGTAATTGTTCCACTCCTTTCCGTACGGCACACCACAAGAGAGTGTAGTGTTCGCGCCAAAAAAATTTGCATGTTGATGTTCTGCTGCGCCTAGGCTCGCGTGCAATGTGCAGAATTTTTCGCTGGCTTTACTTACTTCGTTGGTGGTACCGCGGTCGGTTTTAAGAAATACAACTGTTGTTTGCTACTTTTTTTGTGTGTAACTGCTGATTTTTCCAAGTCCCTGTGGCCGCGTGGTTTCTCCTCCAGAAATATACGCACAACGGTACATAATTTTTCGTTTTTTTCTACAATGAATCTCGTTCCATGATGACTCATCAATTGTCCGTGTTTTGAAGGCGCCGCTAGGCCTGTTTCATTTCATTGATTTAGATTTTTCTTTCGCTTGGCTAGAATTTTTTTGCTTTCAGATGGCGGCCATCCGCAAGAAGCTGGTCATTGTTGGTGACGGCGCGTGCGGTAAGACGTGCCTTCTAATTGTCTTCAGCAAGGACCAGTTCCCGGACGTGTACGTGCCAACAGTCTTCGAGAACTACGTCGCGGACATCGAAGTGGATGGCAAACAGGTCGAACTTGCCTTGTGGGACACTGCCGGACAGGAGGACTACGATCGTCTGCGTCCTCTTAGCTATCCTGACACGGACGTCATTCTGATGTGCTTCAGTATAGACTCGCCGGACTCGCTTGACAACATTCCGGAAAAGTGGACCCCGGAGGTGAGTGCGGCGGGTTTTATAGCGGTGTAAAGAGCGAGAAGCTTGCAGGTGCGCCACTTTTGTCCTAACGTGCCGATCATCCTCGTCGGCAACAAGAAGGACTTGCGCAATGACCCCCAGACCATCCGTGATCTCGCCCGTAACAAGCAGGAGCCCGTCAAGCAAGACCAGGGCAAAGCCATTGCCGATCAGATTGGCGCGTTCGCCTACCTCGAATGTTCTGCCAAAACGAAGGAGGGGATTCGTGAAGTCTTCGAAAAAGCTACACAGGCTGCCCTTCAACAGAAAAAGAAGAAGAAGCGCACTTGTGAAGTTCTCTAAAAATCCCTTGTTATCCCGTTTTTTATCTTAATCGTAATGATGTGTCATCATTTTTCATTTTGTCATGTGTGAGGGACTTTTCTAAATACATGCAAACAAAAAAGGGTATGGTATTGATTGCTTTTCCATTGATCGTTGCCTTCCTCACGTTCCTCTTTTTGTCTATTTGTTCTTCGTTTGATATAGTTTCTGTTTTTTTCTATCCAATAAGGCAATTCTGATCCATTTCTGTTGTATGTGCGTTTTATACTACCCCGCAATGAAAAAGGCATGCGTATCTCTAGGCAGTCTGAATTTTATTGACGTTAGTCGGGGAAAAAGGACTGTACCTGAAGGTATCACCGTCAGGAACTAGTGGGGCTTTCAATCCATGTGAACAGCATGCATATGCATATGCTCATATTTTGTGTTTCACGTTTTGTATGCATAAAAAAGTATAAAATGTTACCCATTAGAAACCATAATAAAAAAACGTTTTTTATATGGATTTTGTATTATTAAGGTTACGAGATTTTGCTATGCTTTTCACGTGCCTTGCTTTTTTTTGTTATCACTTTATCACGCTTTTACACCGTGTTGCTTTTTTTCTCATATTCCTGCCTCCAGTGTTCTCCTACTCTACCCCTACAATGCACAGTTTGAATCGTTATTTGAGGCCAATTTTATCGTTACAAACCAAAACAAGTTTGCTGGCTCTGTGGTTGTGGTTTTGCGCTTATGTTCAAGTTTTGGTGTCCTTATCGGTGAGTGAGTGCAATGCTGCATCGCTTTGGCTTAAGCTTTGTCCTCACTTGCTGTCGTCATGTAGTATCGTTATTTCAAGCATTCTCTCTCTTTCGCTCTTGTTTGTAAATTTTGAAATATGTTTTGATGCAAACCAAAAATAGTAGTGTAGTTTATTTTCTAAACTGGTGGAAAGAAAGAGCGCATAAAATAAGAAGGCATGACATTGTCGGGTCTTCGTGTCTAGGCAGCCAGTTACTCAGTCTCTCATGTGAAGATGATTTTAGAAGAAAAAAATAGAGAAGCCCGAAACAGCAAATACGATTTAATTGTTATGTCAAAGCTCTAAGTTAAGACATCTTCAAGCCTGTTATCCTTTTTGTCTCTTTCTCGTTATTCTTGACTCTGTCTTTTCTTTTTTCGCAAGTCGACTTTTTATTTTGGCCCAGGCCATTTTTACTCTCCATCTTGCCGGGGTTGTTGTTTCGATAGAAATGTACACGCCTGCCAAAGCGAATTGACTTCGTCGCATGTGGAGTCGTTCTCGACATAACGCGTACCACAAAACGGCTCTGATTGCCCGCGGTTTTGGGGAGGACAACGAGAGGCTGTCGTCTCACAGTCTCGCTTTGGCATCTATGATTACATCGATTGCGTCAGAAAATGTATTATAGAGCACCAAGACCGTTGCCGTCTTCGTATCACAGTTTGTTTCTATTTCATATAAACAATACGTTTTTGTGCCCTCTAACACTTGTATTTTTATTTTCGGCTCAGCTTGGTGGTTGTAGTATTTGCTCCACTAACAGTTAAAAAGGAATCGGATTGTGTGTCACCACAAAACAAAAGAAACACGCCATAGTGGCAGTTAAGAGGAAGCCGTTTTATTTGGCGACATCCCTTCTGTGTCGTGTGTAAAAATAAAAATAAAACCATTCTTTGTCCAAAATCGGAAAACTCTCGTACTATCAAATTCTGGATTTGAAAGTCGGTTCTCCCTCATATAAATCAACCTCATTGCTAATCAAGCTTTTGTCACAAATACACACATACACACACACACCCCACGCATACATATACTCACATACATACAAAGCACACACATGCATACACACATACACTTATATCATGTTACTTGTCGCCTCAAACAAAACAGTACAAACTAACGAACTGCACAGGGTACACAGTGCAGAGGAAGCCTGCGTAAAATTTGTATCTAGAAACAAAAGCTCGAGGCTTAGACATCAAAATTAAATATCATCAAAAGCGCACACTTGAGTTTAGCCAACATAAGTTTCTTTTTATCCACAGTGATCAATTCTATAAAGCCGTGTTGTTGTGTTTTTTTCTTTTTTTTTCCGACCAAGGGCGTGTCATTTGTTTGTCTTCTTTGTAATATCGTAAATTTATTTTTTCTTGGCATCAGTTTCGGGATAATTTTTCTTGTCACAATTTTTTTCATCGTATCCTATCAATCAATATGGCATTTATAACCCCGTTTCGTAGAATCTGTTTTATTTTACTAATGACTAAAATGTTAATAGCTGAAAAAAAGACTGGCATCAGGGAAAAGGAGGGGTTCCTCGTGGTCAAAGACATAGCGATACTCTTGTCAGTTTTGTTTGAAGCCTTGCTTTAAAACGCTCACTCAAGCGTAGCTTTTTTAGAGGCAAGAAAGGGCGTTGTTATCCACGCTATGTGGACTTACAATAATTTTGTTGAAACTATTAATAAAAACTAAATACTGTCAGAACCACGTGCAGCTGGTTGTTGGTTGAGGAGTTAGGAATAGAGGATACCCAGAATAGAAAAAGCTTGCGAAGTGCGCCCAGATTGCGTGCAATATGCATAGCTGACCGCCGAGCTTTGTCACTCACTTTTTCCAGGGAGCGGCCGGACGATGACAAGGATTGACCCTACCTATACTTTTTTTTCTACCTCTATACGTTCTGCTCTAATTTTTGTGACTTTATCCTTTTTGAAATCGTCTTCATATTTTGTGTTAGTTTGCCTATTATGTGTTTTGTTGAAATGTGCCAATTAAGCCTCATGACTCTCATTAGCGAAGGTCTCACTGCTGCTTACTGCGAATACTCACTAACTACCGGTGTTGTTGGTTGTTAAGCATTTGCGCTTAATCGAATGCACCAAAACATCTTTGTCACGTGTAGCTCTATGAGTTATTTTTAATGACAGAAATATAATTTATAGATGCCTTTCTTCCTAGATATCTGGCTTGAATTTATCCCATTAAATCTGTTTTTATATCTCGCACACCTGTGAGTCGCATGATTGATACCACAAATGTTGCACCCGCGTATAATCATTGTTTTTTCTGGCCAACAATAATGTTTGTTAGCATGCCCTTTTTATAGTAGCAAATGATTAGCAGTTAGACGTGAATGATTCATAGTGCAACAACGTGCTTAAGTTTAGGTTTGAAACAAGGACTACGTCGGTATAAAAAAAAGTTAATCTGAAGACAATGTGTTCATCCGCACACCGAAAAGGACCTTTTGTGGTAGTAGCTCACGGTTACAAAGGTTTTCCGTAAAACATTTAAAAATTGGTTTTTGTTCTCACTCAAAGAATGGAATCTGAATTTTTCAACAATAACGTAATTTCAAGCTTTGAAATAAGCTTCTTTTTTTGCCACAATTTTTTTACCTTGTACAGTACGGTACGTAGGCCGGCCAGCACCCAAGGGTGCAGCTGTAGCGTGCATTATTGCTTTTGGCTTTTGGCTCACGATGTGGGTGGCAGGCACGGGGCAGGGCACTCCTGAATTTCGATCACGAACATGGGGTTGAAGCAAAGCAACCAACCTTGTTTTTCATTTTTCATTTTGCAGTTTTCCACAGCATTTTTCTTTTTTCAACTTTAAAGGAAAAACGTATTATTTTTAGTCTTTGACTCCGTTCGCAAACGTGGAATTGCTAAATGAATACCTCATTTAACATGCTTTTAACCCCGTTTTTATAGGGGAATTATTGTGAACCTTTCGTGTTCCATATATTTGAGCGTGCGCTCCTTTTAAGATAAAAAAGTGTTACATTACTAACGTTTACAGATGTCCGCCATCCGCAAGAAGCTGGTCATTGTTGGTGACGGCGCGTGCGGTAAGACGTGCCTTCTAATCGTCTTCAGCAAGGACCAGTTCCCGGACGTGTACGTGCCAACAGTCTTCGAGAACTACGTCGCGGACATCGAAGTGGATGGCAAACAGGTCGAACTTGCCTTGTGGGACACTGCCGGACAGGAGGACTACGATCGTCTGCGTCCTCTTAGCTATCCTGACACGGACGTCATTCTGATGTGCTTCAGTATAGACTCGCCGGACTCGCTTGACAACATTCCGGAAAAGTGGACCCCGGAGGTGAGTGCGGCGAGTTTTATAGCGGTGTAAAGAGCGAGAAGCTTGCAGGTGCGCCACTTTTGTCCTAACGTGCCGATCATCCTCGTCGGCAACAAGAAGGATTTGCGCAATGACCCCCAGACCATCCGTGATCTCGCCCGTAACAAGCAGGAGCCCGTCAAGCAAGACCAGGGCAAAGCCATTGCCGATCAGATTGGCGCGTTCGCCTACCTCGAATGTTCTGCCAAAACGAAGGAGGGGATTCGTGAAGTCTTCGAAAAAGCTACACAGGCTGCCCTTCAACAGAAAAAGAAGAAACAGCGCCGGTGCAACATTCTTTAAATAAAACTTTTGAGTTCGTTTGTTTCTTAATTTTTGCTTACTTATGGATAGTGAAGTGTCATAAATTGGGATCCAATCGATTTATTGTGTATGTAGGTGTCCGCCGTGATTTTTGTCGGAAGAATTGCCTTTTCGCGATTTGCCTCTATTAGTACTAGTACCGTGGTTTTGAGGACAATAGACCCCCTGAATGCGTTTGTAACCTTGGTTTAGTATGAAGAGAGTTGTTTTAGGCGATTGACCTCAATGATTACGATGTCATCACTCGTCGTAAGTCTTGGACATTTTGTTTTTGGTAGTTGTTGTATGACATGTTGGGTGTCTTTTTCTGGACCATATTCTGGTACGTGAGCGTGGCCTGGTCGTCGAAATGTTTGGACCTCAATGCTTCAAAGTGCTGTAACATTGCTGTTACCGCCGAGTGCTTTGATCAAGTATGCGTAAAGGATATCTAATTGATGTCTTATTTTTTTTATGGATTTTAGTGTCAACGACTTGCAATGGAACATTGCCCCGAAATGTATCACAGCCGTTTTCCACCTGACGAGAAGGTCATTAAATGGTCCTTCAAATCACTTGAGAGTCAAAATGCAATTTTATCACCCTCACAGCGTTACAAGGCACTAAACATGGTTAATTTTATTACTCTTTTATTTGCCAGACCAAAAAAATAATTTTTAGTGTGGATCAGAGGAATCACACTTTATTCCATGCGTCTCACGGAAGAGGGCAAATGACATGTTTCTTGACTGTTGTCTGGCTTTCGTCGACCCCGAGTGTCATGAACTATGCTCGTATGATTCAGACGAGCAAACAGCTTATTCGAAGGTGTGATCCAACAGTTCTTTTTTTTATACATGATTGTTAAATAATTTTCAGCTAAAAACAGCAAAGAAAAAAGGCTGCTCGCTTACAAACATCAGCGCTATTCTCTATTGCGCCGCTCAAAACCGCAGCAACAAGAAATGTTGTCAGACTTTGGAATTGGGCTCAAACGTATGTGGCAATGATAAAAAAAACGCATGCAATGAAATCCAAAAGGTGCTTTCAGGACAACACGGAAAACTGCTTAAGACTATGCAATCCCTCTGAAGAGCGCGTAGGGACTCTGACGGAAAACGATCTTTTTTGTCTTTACAATTGGAATGTTCTTATGTACTGTCATTTATCCGGCCTAAATTGAGGGCGAAAAAAAACCTTTAAACATGTGTAAAAAAGAATATAAACACATTCATGCCAAGTTCAAAAGTCATTTTGGCGAAAGTGTCGCGGCACGCAGGAGCCAACACTACTGGCTAGCTCCCTTTTCATTGCAAGCCACTACTAGGCAAAATCAATTTTTGCTCATTTTTAGCGTTGACAAAGACGGCGCGCATCGGGAAAAATTTTTCGCATCTTGTAAACTTGCTCGTTTTCTGCATCGTCGTATTTTGCGTTGCGTTTTACGCTTAATATTAGCGTTCATCATGTTGGCTAAGGTTAGGCAAGTGATGAGTCCACGGGGCCAGCCTCCGCCTTCGTCAGCAGCGTCGACGACAACGACTTCCGACACACCAAAAGTTGGCATGGTTGTTGACATGTCGGACACGCATCTTATCGGTGGATTAATTCCTGGTAAGCATTTTAGGACAGGTTTTTTTTTCAAATTGTTTCAATTGTATTTGCAATCTTTCGTTTAGTTATCACCGGCGGCGACAAGCAACCACATCCATACACTCGTCCCGATTTTTTATTTTTAACAAACGAAGAAATCTCACTTTCCGGTGATCAATCGGTGCGTCCGGTAATATGCCCAAAATATCCCTTGCAGATGCCGGTTTATGCAGGCTATGCCGACGATGAGTTAGGGAAGCAAAACAACTCGCGCTGCCGAACAGCGGCGTCGATTGACCCCTCAGGTGTGTTGTCGGCACATGCTGGAAACATTTGTTTGCGTTTTTCGTCGTAGAATATATGGGACGCACCTACCTAAATCATCTGGTGCCCGATGAAATTTTGGATTAAAATCGTTATTCATGTTCTTTTAAAATTTTTTTTCGTTTGACTTTCGGTTTGTGACAGCTTGCATAAAATTGCCGGGTTGAAGTTCGGGTCGGGTTTTCGGGTCGGGTTACCCGAACTTCGGGTTTCGGGTCGGGTAACCCGAAATTTTCGGGTTCGGGTTTTGGTTCGGGTCGGGTAACCCGAAATTTTCGGGTTCGAGTTCGAGTTCGGGTCGGGTTACCCGAAATTTTCGGGTTCGGGTTCAGGTTCGGGTCGGGTAACCCGAAAATTTCGGGTTCGGGTTCGGGTTCGGGTCGGGTTACCCGAAATTTTCGGGTTCGGGTTCGGGTTCGGGTCGGGTTACCCGAAATTTTCGGGTTCGGGTTCGGGTTCGGGTCGGGTTACCCGAAAAATTTCCGAACCCGACAACACTGGTCATAAACACGGGTGAGAAACTTTAATTCATGCTGTCAAATTTTTATTTAATATTTCTATTTTTAGGAAAATCAGCAGAAAACGAAGATATGGCCACTGCCAAGATCATGAATATTGTGCAGCAAGGGTACGAAGCCGAAAAAGCAGTCGAACTTGAAGACTTTGTCAAGCTAAAGCGAGAGAAAAAAATTGAGCGTCAACAATCGGACGAAGAATTGTTAACTGTTTCGCTTAGTTTTTCGGTGAGCTCTTACGCCTGACAGCTGCACATTGGTGCCTAAAAACTATTTTTGTAATTATTTATAGAGTGACGATGGTCCCGTAGCTCCACGATGCGATGCTGCATACTTTGGACTATTTGATGGCCACGCAGGAAGCGGGGCTGCCATGCTTGCTTCAAACTGCCTTCACGAACATATAAAAGTAAATGACTTTTTGATGACAACTAATATCATAACTCATGCCTTCTTGTAGAGTCGATTAAGCGAGGTGTTGGAGTCTGTCTTGCATTTGAACAGACAAGAGCAACTTTCTACACTGACCAATCAGTACAGACCGGCGTACGAGAACGGTCGACCAAAGGCTGTGATTACGAGTGACGTTCTTGTGATCGGAGCTTTAGAAGCCGCGTTCCTTGAAATGGATAACCAAATCGCAGAAGAAAAAACCATGGTGAAGATTCCCGGTGGCTGCGCTGCCATTGCAGCACTTTTTCTTCTTGGAAAAATATATGTTGCAAATGCCGGAGATTGCCGTGCTATTTTGGTCACGTCAGATGCTATCCATCCCCTAAGCAATGACTTCAACCCTATCCACGAGCGCAAAAGACTCCAGGCTATCGTAAATCTCTGTCTACCATTTACAATTTAGGTGAACTTAATTTTTCAGTCATATCGACTCAACGATATCATATCGCCTCATTTCTCACGCCTAGAATACAGCCGATGCCTCACAAGCAAGGATCTCAATCGGAAGGTTCTGTTTCGTGATTGGTACATGGAAGGATGGTTGGTGAAAACCCCCCGTTCTATCCCTACATTTTTTTCTTTAGGGCAGCGAAAACAGTTCGCGATTCAGACTTAAAGCAGCCTCTAATTAGTACACGCACTAGAAAGGTATATCCGGACTTAATCTGTTGTATCACACTACTCAGCCTGTTTTAGCCCCGGCTTTTAAACACGATTGGCGTGACAAGAGGCTTCGGAGATCATCATCTTATGACCGCGGACGACAAGATTTCTATCAAGCCTTTCCTCTCTCCTTTTCCCGAGGTTAAAATATTTGACGTCCGTTCCTTGGATTCTCTGACAGACAAAGATGTCGTTGTCATGGCATCCGACGGTCTATGGGATGTCCTAACAAACGAAGACGTTGCACAGATAGTCAGACAATCGTTGAATAACGCTGATCATACTGATTTTTCTAAGTATGTTTTTGTGCTATTTTTGCAAAAAAAAAGTGTTTGGCATTTTTTCTAGGTACACTTTGCTAGCTCAAGAACTCGTGGCCGCTGCTAGAGGCGAGCAAGTCGGGCAGTTTAAGTGGAAACTCTCCAACGGAGATATGGCTTCGACGGACGACATCAGTGTTTTTGTCATCCCCCTCAAATTTGCTGTCAACCTACCGAAAACAGAAGATGACGACGAAGAACTTTTATCGTAGTATTTTTTGTTATAAAAAAATGTATTTCCATAATCATAGCAATACCCGTGTAGTCAATTATTTATAACTCTCTGTTAAAAAAAAACAAAAACAAATTTTAATTAAACCTGTATCAATTGTAAACGATATTAAACTAAAAATCTGTGCAAATCTGAAGAAAAATAAATATGTGAGAATGCAAAAACAACAGGATTCAGCAGCCTTTTCGATAACAACAAACAACGGATTTGTACCTGAGGGGATGATAGAGGGAGGAGTAAAAACAATTTAAAAAAGGCACCAAGCAAATGCACCAGGTAAAAGTGCAGTCAATCTTCGTTCTACAATTGCGTTGTGACGTAGCTACGCGACGGAGTTTTGAGAAGAACCCGGCTCATTTTGCGCTGTCGTCGATTTTTTAGAAGGTGGAGGATTGTTCACGGGATTATCCAAGCCACATAATTGACCAAAAAATTTGTCACGGGGTATAATATCAAAAAATTGCAACATTTGCATATTTTCTCTGGTCTTTTGCGCATGTACTTTTACACCGGATATCAAAAGAATGACCTGAGCCATACGTACCTCAGGACAAGCGTCGTTTTCGACGTAGTAGTTCTTCATCATGTTTTTCATCAACTCGTTACGAACGTACTGGAGGTGTTTTTGGGTTTCTGATGTAACACCTTCAATGGCTGAAAAAAAAGTTTAATAAGTACCATAAACTTGTAATTTTTCAAAAAAACGTACTTGGATCAAAGAGAATAAAGCCCACAAGACAAATTAGCTCTCTTCTGGTTAGATCCATGTTCGCCATGCTGATTCCGACTTGTTCCATGGCGTGCATAAAGGATGGCTTGAAAAGCCTTAAAAATATAATTGCAAAAAACATTCAAGAAAAATAACAAACTTGACGGCAGAAGCTTTGTCCAAGTTCAGGCCCTTCATTATGCATTTATTGCTATCAAAGTAGTGATCTATTCTTGTCATATCAAGGTAGACACGATTCTGCATTACCCAATAACGATTTGTATTTGTTCCACCGAGCTTCCATGT
This sequence comes from Turbatrix aceti, assembly GCA_963969345.1. Classification (NCBI taxonomy): domain Eukaryota; kingdom Metazoa; phylum Nematoda; class Chromadorea; order Rhabditida; family Panagrolaimidae; genus Turbatrix; species Turbatrix aceti. The sequence goes on along the minus strand of OZ017770.1, from coordinate 1,470,131 downwards.
CAGGTAGGGCTCTTCTACCGCTTGAAAATGAAGAATAAAATGAGACAATATCTTGGTCTGCAACGTAGTATGCAAATAAACAAAAACACAAGACACAAACACTAACCTTTTCTGACGTTTCCAATGGTGACAGGTAACGATTCTTTGTGATGAATTCAATACACAGCCGAGGCTCAACACGGTACAGTTCGTACATACAGTCGCCGAAGTTTTCCAATTCACGCATCTCCTTGAACAATAGGTCGATTTGTTTAAAAGTAGCCACTTACTACAAAAACTTACAAGTTCTCCATCATCGAAAAGGTCGCATATCGAAACGTTTGCATAAAAAACTTTGCGTCGTTTGTTTAGTGCCTCGTAGCATCGAATTAATTCATCCAGTACAGTCGTATCGGAAAGCGAAGGCTTTTCTGAGGGTAAACACAAAGCATCCGCTAGCTGCGTGTCTGGGTTAACTAAAAGTGCATCTGGTGTATATAAAATGATTAAAAATTACATACATGACACTGGTGAATATTCTCTTTTGACAGCCGCCGAATATTTGCCAATTGCATCGCGTCTATGTTGAACGGCTATAACGGTTACAACAATGAGGACGTGCATTCACCCGGTCAACACGCAAGAAAAATGTACCTGATTTATCCATTCCGACTTCTAAGCATTTTTTGAAGCGACAAGAACGACATTTTTGACCGGTCGATAAACCTAAAAAAAATAGGTTTATAAAAAGTGACAAGAAGAATAAAAAAGGATAAAACTCACTGTGATTAAACTGGCAATCTCCATTTTTTGCACAAGGATAATTTTTGTTTAACACAACGGTCCGCCTGAAGAATGCCGAACAAGCAGCGCATGCTTCGACGCCAAAATGAATACCCGTAGAATCGGCACTGCATACGGAACATCTAGGAATGGCGGGAACAGAAAAACGAGAATTTTCGGTTGTACTGTATTTTAAATCGATTTTTGATACAGATTTATCAGTAGATGACTGAGATTGCGACGTCGATGGTTGTTGCATGTAGTGCGGTACAGCAACGGGAGTATGCAGTGCCGCACGCCCTGATTTCCCAGATAGCGGTGGTGAAGCTAGAACAGCGTTTGCCGCATCCTTTCGTTCTGATGCTTGTATCATACTTGGCAAGTTATTTGTTTGGTACATAAGCGGAGATCCACCAATAAAATCACATGAGTTATTCTGGCTACTCGACGAATTTGACAGGAATGAGGATATCGAAGACGGCGCAGAGCCAAGAGAGCCAACGGAATTCGGTGCCGGAACGATATTGATGTCAATAGTGTTGTCAGGTTCAAACGATTCGCTATCAGTTCTGGATCTTGCCAGTGACATCATCATATCATACGTATCAGAAATCTGAGTTTGAAAATCAGTAACACAATTATTGATTATATTTGAACCAAGTGGGTTGATCATTCTGAAGACAACAGATCATCATAAAATCTCGTGCTAGATAGAACGAGCGTAACAGTTGAAAAAAAACCGAAGAACGCTTTTCGCCACAACACGTGTTAGCGTCAACAAAATGTCTCGTGACGAGACAGTGATATGAACATTCTTCTATACACACACATATACTGTTTTTGTTAATACGAAACATACAAATTAAGCACGCGTAACGCAACATTAAAAATGCAATCAATAAAACGGTATTTCAAAGTGCGAATCAATCACTACAAACGGACGACAAAAAATGACACGAAGAGCAAAATCCACAAAAGCTACGGTGAACACGATACAATTGTTCTCTGGGTATAGACACACGCGTGATGTCTTGGCTGTGTATGTCGAATGTTGTTTAGTTGAGCACGCACGTCTTTTTGCCTAGCCAGCGCATGCTAGTGCACTACTACTCTACTCGCTCTCCTCTTCTGCTCCCGTAGCAGAGGTTGCCAAGCAGTTGACGACCTTTGTTTGCTAACTTTCAGTTTGACCGAGATGTAGTGTTCACACTGCATCCGTAACCGCGGAGTTGAGTCATTAAAAAAGGAGACTGAAATACAAAACCATAGGAAAAATCGGTGGGTTGGACTTTCAACTCGGCAGATGATAAAAAAGAAGACAACACTAGTACGCGAGGCTTGGTGGACATAATGACGACGACGCACTCACTCTTGATTAAAAATTCGCATTTTGGAAATAGGTAAAGTTACAGAATATTGATTTGCGCGAATGCAAAACGCATTACACCATAAGTAACCTGAACAACGTGTTTCACTCCACGTTTAAATCAAGGAATTGCTGCTACCTGTTTGTACGTACCCTTTGAATAAAGGTCACTTTACTACTACCCAGTGCATATGCACATGTCGCACTGCGTATGTACTCTTAAAAAGCGGAACTCCCCCTTCTCAAGCGCGCAAAGCTGGACTTCGGCACCTCCTGTTGACGGTAAATGCATGCAAAGGGCTCAATCTGTTGCCATAAAATCGCATCAACACGTTTATTCGAACAGCAGAAACGTACAATGCATTCAAATATGCTGAGACCATAGGTTGATAAAAAACTTGAAAGGCAGTAGCGGCTTACTTCTTCTTGTAGGCGGCGTTTTCTTTCTCGTAGCGAGCCTTGTCCGCAGCCGCAGCCTTCTCCCACTTGGTCTTGTCCTTAACAGTGGCCCATTCAACACCGGCAGCCTTCGTGACATCGGTAACGCTCATGCCAGGCTTGGTAAGGCGAGCACGGTTGTCGGCAAGCCAAAACATGTACGAGGACTTGGCGCGCTTGGGAGCATTCGGGTCCTAAAAAAAGGGAATAAGATATGACTTCACGTGACAGCACAAAAAGTCAACTGACCTTTTCCTTCTTGGCACGCTTCTGGACTTTGCCCTTGGGCGACTTGGCGGCAGCCTTGCTGACCTTACCGGCCTTCTTTTCGACTTTCGGGGACTTTTTGGGGGAAGCGGCCTTTTTAGCGGGACGAGGCATGATTTCTACTAAAATAGAAAATAAATAAGTAAGGCAAATAACAGGGGGAAAAAAGCGCGCCAAAAAAATCCCGCATAAAACAGGCGATTGCAAATCCGACCGGTCCAGAGTTATTGCAAGCCATAGACTGAGTGAACTGAGCTGACTGACCCAGCCTGGTTCTGCATCGTGGTTGGCATACAGCTGACCACTACTAAAGTCCCGCTGTGTTGCGAGAAACATTCGCTGTCACCGCCCACATGATTCCCGCTCTTTGCTTGGCACTCAATATCGGCGAGACTGCGCGCACAGACAGCTTGGCTAGCTAGGCTTGAGATCTGGGGACAAGAGGAAACATCCATAACCACAAACCAAAACACAGAGGGAGGCAAAATGGAATACGAAGAGTAAGAAATGACCTGAAAAATAATAAACAACCGACTGGGAAAAAAAGCAACACATCTGACCGATCGCTTTTATAACCAAACCAAAGCGCGCGCGCGCGTTGGCCAAAGCGCCCGCCAAGGTTCAATCAAAAACGATTTTCGAGTGAAAATAAAGCGTAACACGTTGGATATACCTTACTTTCAAATTGAGGAGAATATAAATGCTACTAAACATAAAGCATGAAACTCAACGTTTTTAAAAATTGACCCCGATTAGTATCAGAAAGAAAAGCTTTTAAGTTAAAACGCGGGACTGGCAGTAATGTGTGAAAAAAGCGCGCGCAGTTGCCCGCCAGAATAAAACCATGACACAACGTAGTATTTACCTCTAATTTATGACAATATGAAAATTGCGGAAGTACTGCATGCTATATTAAATAGCAAGTGTAAGATAACTGAAAACAAAAAGCCATGTGACATCTAGCCAGCCGAAACGTACATAAAAATGACGCGATGCACAATCCATAAAACACGCGTCTTTTTGTTTGTTTTCCAAGTTGGCGGAAACTAAACGCGGCATATGAGCCTTTCACAAAATACAGGAAACATAACTTCGCAATTCGAAATCGATTGTACAACTCTGTAGTTCCACCGGCTGTCGATAATGCATAATCGGGAGTTGTTTTGCATTACACATTGCTCGATCACATGTTTTTGGTGAAAAGAAAATTTATTGCAATGATTTTGTGTGTTTTTTGGTTTAACAATAGATGCCTTTTTGAAAGAAGAGGATTTGGCACGCTTAGTTGCTTAACCAAAATACCGAATGCTTTGGTTTTCGGTAAATACGGTTGATGAATAATGACACACCCAAAAATAAAGAGAATACGTGATGTTTCTCCTGACAAGTGTGGTGGAATATAAGATGTGTACGGGTTCCACCGTCGTTGCTCACATCGCTATTTTTAAGAACGTAAACGCCAGCAGCATGACGACGCTTTACGAAATTCTCGGCTGCACTCCCCAATCCACGGTTTGTATGTCTTTTTTTAAATCTGGTAATATTGAGATTTAAATTTTTCAGGAAAGTCAGATACTCGCTGAGTATAGAGCGCGCGTTCTGTTATGTCATCCCGATAAAATAACATCGGAGGAAGATAAATCTAAACTGGAAGTACAGTTTCACGATCTTAAGTTTGCGCGTGATGTCTTGACAAATGCTGCAAAACGTCGGCACTATGATAACTACCTGAGCATGGGCACCACGATGCCGCTTAAAGATTGGATGGATAACCAAGAAAAATTACAACAGGTGCGAATTTGGAACATTCACTTGCATTTTTGTCTTCCATGAACGTTTTTTTCTTTAATTTTTAGACACTGCATTGGGCCTCCAATACACACAACGTGCAGCCCATTGAATCAGGGCAGAGCAATACACTACAAAGCTTTTCATGGGAACGACATAAATCGCCTGTTATATCAGCTTTCCGTAACTACAATATTTGAATACAAAATTTATTTTTCTGCATGCACATTTATCTTTTTTTTGTGGAGTAAACATATTTTTTTGTTTTTTGTATAAATAAATGCTTTTTGATCATATAATCTGAGCTTATCAGCAACTTTTTCTCTGATTTGTTAGCCATTATGGGCTGGCATCAAAATAAGGAAATGACTGCCTATTTTGTCCGTGTGGCATGAAGCCATATCTCTTGATGTGCAGATTACGTAGTAGAGAGGACAATCACAATTACGGGATTATTTAGCCTTTGTACTTATGAGAAGGTGAAATGAATTCCAATAATAGCGAACTTGTACGGCTTAGTGTTCAATTCATGAACATAGCTTTATCATGAATTTTTTCATCAATTGCTCTAAGATTACATGTTTACATCTTACCTCACAATTGCTTATCTTGAAAGCGTTGTTTCGAGGCACTGTTAACAATTGTAACAGTCATCAGACATGTTTGGTTGCAGATCGAGTGCATCAAATTTCGCTTATATTCGTTGACAGTACGCTTATATTCGCTTATATTCGTTGACAGGACGTAGAATAGCGATTTATGGATAAACGTTATTCTACGTCGTCTGCCTGTCTGATATTTACGGTATTTAATAAAACGTGCGAAAAAGGATGTACAAATAAAACAAAACTTTATTGGTATAAACCCTTTTACGTGTCATTATTTCTCTGTCTATGTCTATGTCTATTTGTATTGTATTGTCGTCATTACATTTATGCATGGCATTTTATGACCACTCACGTGCACCTGTTATTTTTCATTTTATCCGGTTGGTCCCTGAAGCAATGATGAATTTTTACCAGTCTCCCTCGGTGTAAAACAATTGGTGCTTGTGTCTGTTGCGGTGAGTTGACCCACATATGAACAACTCCTGTATGAAAGGGAAAACAGCGAACTCCATTGCAGTAAATCCAGAAATGTCAGATCAAGGCTTTTTAGTATTCATTACGGCTACTAATCACAGATCTTATCTCTAGACTTGTTTTCCCAAGCGTGCCTGTTTTTCCACCGGTATCAACACTTTCGCAAAGTTTCAGCTCTTCGTTCTATTTATCCGGTTTCCGGGATTGTAAGTCTCGAAAAAAAATCGACAGAAAAGGCATAAAAACCAACAATTTAAAGTATGCTGACGCACAAAAAAGTAAGAGTAAAAAATCTGAAAAGACATTAAACCTTCGAAATTCCCTAAAATTTATCACTGTTAAAAAAATGTGAGTTACAATTTTTCATACTGTATTTTTTTGAAAAAAAACCAAATACAATTGTAATAGAATTTTTTTTGGTTTATGAATGACAAAAAACTACTAAAAACTGTTTGCCAATCATCACCTTTTTTTCTCGCGAGAAATCCTTGTTTTTGGTCGGGGGCATAGGCATATTGCGCATTTTGCAGGATCGAATGCCCCAAATTGACGATGTCTAAAGGCGGACTATTCTAAGTGGGTCACTCCGGAATCGAAGGGTAAAGGGCTCAATATGCCTCATTCCATTTGCGTACATTACGTGAACCGGACAAACTTTAGGGTGGCTCAAGGAATACGAGAAGGTTTCCGTTAAGCGTCTCAAGACTATGCTTGTTACACGACGCCCTTCAGGCACCTGATTTCACAAAAAAAACGTAAAGACCGGTTATCCCTAAACGGGATCAGCCATTCTGACTATAAAATCTACGTCGAGATTTTACTTTCTTCAGTTTTTCAACTTTCACTTTTATCCTTACCGGTCGCCCATGAATTACGTATTATCTATACTTCTTTTTGTAACCGCCGTTTCTGGCCAGGGTTATCCTGGATATGGGCCTTCAGCAGCTGCAGAAGAAAATCCACCTTCTGAATCCGTAGTTATTGCACCCCAAGCTCCTATTGCACCCCCTCGAGTACCTCTTCCCAACGCCCCGAGCTCTTCTGAAGTGGAAGTTTCCTCCGGACCGTCTCGTGGCTACCGACCCCCTCCACCTCCACTTCGTCGAGACGTTGAAAGCATCGGAAAATGTAGCTTCGGTGAGTTTATTTTTTTACGGATTCCGAATATTAAACAATGAAAAAAATTAAGTGGCATTGTTCTTTTCGGTTTGAACGGATAATAGTGGGTCACCTTAGGGGTCCAGACATGTTTTATTTTATAACTTGGGTTGTATAAATGTTGTCGTAAATGTTTATTCAGCCTCATAAGAAGGGTATGAGCGGTGCAGGATATTGAATCTATACCAAGTACCACTTTACCTGCAAACCAAAAGTCTAATTATGGCGTTTGTTCATGACGATGATGACTCAAAGATTCATCTTTTTAGACAGTTCAAAATGGCAAATAGAACCACAGTCAGCAATTGCACGGGCAATTATGTTCGACCGAAGCACAGGCCTCTCGTGCGAGGAATGCCTTGAAAAGTGTGGAGAATTCCAGGACGCTTCGTCTGAATGGATTTGCCGCACACTAACGTATGACAATAACTTCAAAATTTGTGATCTCTTTGCAATTAACGGAACCGAATACCCCTATTACCTTACTCATTACGTTGGCCGTGACTACTTTGTCTATCTCCCGGCTCTGCCTCCTGCAGATGCTGAAATCAAGGGCATTGAAAGTGAAAGCAGTGTGTCAGCCTCAGCGCAAGTCGAAGTGGAAGCCACTACTATTACCAATCCCCCGGCAGAGAACGTTGAAGTTGAAGCAAGCTTTACAGGAGACAATGTTTGTTGTTTCACCTTTATCATATTTTGTTTTTGCAATGCAGCAATTTTAGAACATCGAAAGCGCAGGTGAAGCAGCTCCTGCAGTTCTTGAAGTCGTCACTCCAGGTGCACCTGAAGAAGCTTCGTCAGCTGCTGCTGCCGAAGAAGCTGCCCCAGCAGTCCTTGAAATCGTTACTCCGGCTCCGTCAGTGCCGGAGGCATCATCTGCAGCTCCGGTCCCAACTGGAAACCAAATTGCTGTCGCTGCATCATCAGCATCCAACAGTGAATATCAGGCTGTATACCGCTCTGGTGCCTCAAAGACAGGATCAAGCGTATGTTCTTCGGGCGAAGTGACCCGCTACACTCAGTTTGAATCAGCCGAACGCACGCGACCCGGAGACGATGTTGGCCTTTCGCCCGCTAAAACACGTGAGGATTGCGCCGCTGCCTGCGACCGTGAACAACTTCAGTCCTGGTTAGTCATCGGATTAGCTCAAAAATTTTGTTCTCTTCATTTTTCATTGCTATTTAATTACATTGCAGCTCTTCGGCTGTCTATTCACCTTCCGGTTGCGAGCTTTCGGTGAGTGCGGCTAATCATACCGAATCCGACGCTCTGACCCCTTCATCTACCTCTGTGTACCTCGAAAAGACCTGTATTGACAAAAAATTGGCTGCTGGTATGTTGTACACCCACCTCTGTTGTTTCATTCAAAAATAATATGAATGCGGCTATGTTCTAGGAACGCGTCTATTTTTCCCTGCTGTCTCCAACTACCTCATGGTAGGACTTGTTCAAGAAGTCGCTGACGCGAACACCCTCGCAGAATGCCAAATCGCCTGTTTGCGGGCAGAAAAAGAATACGGATTTAGCTGCAAATCTGGCATGTGGTATCCTACGGATAAGACTCAAAACTGTGTTCTCAATGCGCATAACCGTGTTACACGCCCTAATGTTTTTGTCCGGGAAGACCAGGGTGTTAATATGGTGTACTTCGAAATCGCTTACGAAAACGACAACGACAAAGGAAACAGCATAACAGCACGCTTCCGGGTGCGTAATTCATGCCATTAGCGTATGATACTATTTTTGTATTATAAAAAATTTCAGGACGTTCCGGTTGCTGACGTGACTGACACCAAATGGACACGCTGGTCACAATGCGGAAATGAGTCGACTGCTATGCGCTATCGCTACCTTAAATGCGGGAAGAAAGATATTCGCAAGTGTCCTAAGGAGTCCGTTACGTGCCGACACCGTAAGTAACTTTTTTAAAGAAAATAAACATTTTTTCTCTGAAACAACATCCTTTGTTTTAGTTCCTAACTTGCAAATTCAAAAGCTTGACAAAGTCAACGAATGCAAGGCTGTTGTTGATTCGCGAGGCCGCAAGCGCTGTCCTCATGGCTCCCGTGTAAATTCTGCCGGCATCAAAGAGTACTGCACCAATCCGGTTGATTGCTGATCACCATCCTTTATTATTTATCAATTTCCCCTTTTTACTTCAATTTGACTCGCAAAAACAACTATAGGTGCATAACAAATTGTTTCTCACACATATCCTATCCCTCGCCCCCCTAATGATAATTACTTATTCACCTAGTATTACATCAACTCGAAATGAAACAATACCGTTTCACACTTCCTTCTTTTTTGTGTCGTATAATTATATCCATTCTCATCATTGTAATTCGTTGTTGTCCTTCCAACGTTTACATTCTATCATCGCTTGTTTCACGCAAATGCCATGGATCATATACTGCGATTGTAGATTGTTTATGTTGTACTATATGCCAAACGTTTGTGTTTCTTTAATTGAAGAATTTGTCTATCACAAGTAATAAAAGAAGCGATTATTGTATAAGTTATTACTTTATTATTGGCTCTCAGACAGAAAAAAGTGTTTCCAACGCAGGGGTACATGGTTGGGATGTCGATGTTACTGAATGCATCAACGCGGTGGCATTCTGTCTGTACAACTCTTTCAGGGATAGTGTCATTTGTTTCTTCCATTTTGTCCTGAAAAAACTTGCAAAAATAATATTACTACGGTGTTCGTTCATTTTTTGAGCTGCATAAATAAAATGCGTGCATTTATAATCGGGGATTAATTCAATTTTTTTGTAATAAAGTTTGTCTATTTTTTTACGTTTTTTGCCGTATTTGAGCTTTTAAAAGTTTTTTTTAAATATCGTAATACGTCAAACTTGCCTTCGATTCTGAAACCATGTTTTTATCTGTGTTTCAGTCAAATTAAGCGTTTGTGAAAGCTGCATTCTTTTCTGAACGCTCAGATACTTATCTTCCTAGAAGCCAAAAGGTTATAATTTTTGCCCTTAAAATAATCGTTAAAAGATCGTTTACTCGAAATTCTTGCTCCAGTGTCTGTAGTTGCGTTGCTGAATAAGTCTGCCTTGGTTTGCGTTCAAATACTGTTTTTCGTGAACGCTTATATTCATGTTTACGAGCTGTAAAACATTAATTTTAATTTTTCCCTTAAAATAAGAACTTAATACCGCCTATACCAAATAGCATTTGTAGTTCTACAAGAGACGGTTGCTTGATGTCATTTGCAATTGCAAAAAGCGGATTGATCCCGACAAAATTGGAATGCTGCAACGATTTCTGAGAATCGGGTATAGGCGTAACCTCTTTCGGCATGTCTGTCGTTTGATTAGTCACCTGGTATCCTAAACATAATGCACTAAGGAATAATGACAACTTTTGACGCCATTTACCTGGTAGACCACCGCATTGAGATGACGAAAGCAGTGTATTGATGTCAAAGGGCATTGTAGTTTATATAAAAAGTTTGAAAACAACACTCAAATAAGAAGTCTTCTATAGTGTAAAGGCAGACAAGTTGCCTTAAATGCCTTAAATATATGACTCGACAAACTCCTTTCCAAATAACCTGCATTTTGAGGTAGGAAAAGCCTTTATATATTGTTTCCCATGCTTATGCATCGAGTCCGTTTATTTTTGTTTATATCGTCTTTTCCCTATGTTCAATTAAAAGCTATCGTAACTCCGTGAGAAAGTAACCGTATAACGACTAAAGCCGCATAGTAAGTAATCATCCACTTTTCAGTTATTGTCATCCAATACATCCGAATTTGTCGTCTGCCATCATGATAGCCTCGTTGTACTTAGCGGTAATAGTGTACACCACAATTTGTCAAGGTTTCATCTTTCAACCTGTTGATAGTAGTCGAAGTCATGGATTGGTAAGTGACTTTTTCTATTTTTTTGTTTTTACAAGGCACACAGGTGCACAGACAGCCTACAAAAAAATAAGCATTTTGAAGAATAACTATTCTATGGGAAAATGAATTCAGCAGTAAATTCTTTCTTTCAAAAACACAAAAGCTCAATTTTTTTACAAATTTTCTCTGAATGGTTATTATAACATTTATAGGAAGAACAAAATGCAGCAAAAGTTGATGCATGTCAACAAGAAGCCAGATGGATGGAATTAAAACTTGTAAAATGTAAGTTTTAATTGACATTTAGTAAAACGACTTTTGAAAATCATTATTCTCTTTCAGCAATGACAGGTGAAGTGGTTCAGGTGCACCATTCTACAGAATTGGGTCCACAAGTCTTTTTCACGACGCAATGTCAAGAGCAGCAAGAAACAATGCCGTGCAACGGTATACAATCAACGTAATTTTTTTCTGCACAAAATATATAATTTAAGTGCCCGTACTTTTTAGAGTACCATCAAGATGCGAAACTCGATTTAATCCCGTGGCAGCAATTGTATTGGATGAAACAACCAAAGAGGGATACCGATGGGACATGATTATGGTTCCATCACAGTGCGTTTGTGCAGTATTTTTAAATACAACGAGTTACTTGTGAGCCATCATCAGCATGCCATGAAATTTTATTTCTATCACAATTGCAAGAGGTTGAAGAAAGGAAGCTTCGTTAAATGAAAATAAATACGAGAAATTGTGCACTGCAAATCGAACAAGGTGCATGCAGAGAACAACAATAATTGTGCGTTCGCGATGGTCGTGAGCGCTTTTGTTTTGTGTTCCGAAAGATATTGGCGATATAAAAAGTTCATTGTGTGCATGACTGTGCAATCAGACTGCGGTAATTTGTCTGGACGAAGAAAGAAAGCCAGCAGAAGCTTTCCAGTGACATTTGGAAGAGTGTCCTTTTTTCATAACAAATCGACGCGCGATCATCATTTTCGCCTGCTCTCTTTGGACTGCAGTTTGAATTTTGGCGGCAGTCAGTCAGTCATTCAAAAGAAAGCTGGTCGCATCTTTTCTTATCTTCACGCTTTCATTGCCGGGATTGTAGTTTGCCTAGTTTGAAATTATCTTCCTGAAAATGGGGAACAACGGTGTTAACGGTACTAACGGTACCTTGCTTCCGTTAACCGATGATCCAGTCAGCTTGTTAGGAAAGTGTCGCGAAAGGTGAGGCAATTTTGTTCTCAACTGATGTCAAACTTTTTTTTTCAGTGGAGAATATGGTGCCAGCTTTTCGCCCAAACGCGATGGGTACATTAATTGGGACGAAATGCATATGGGACTCGCACTTCTTTCTTCTCTGCGAAGCAAGGATCCCTGCACACAGGTGCGTTATTTTTTGAACTCCTTTTTTTCGCGGGAAAAAACATGTTTTGACACTGACTTTTTAGGTGGGAGCCGTGATTGTTGACGATGATAATGTCATTCTGTCGATCGGGTATAATGGTATGCCGAAAGGCTGCGATGATGATAAAATGCCCTGGGGCAAAGACCCATCACTACCATTTTTGGACAAGCACTCGTATGTGTGCCATGCCGAGGAGAACGCTATATTGAATACACATAAAGTGCAGCTGAAAGGGGCACATATTTACACTACAATGTTTCCGTGTAATAAGTGTGCCAAGATGATTGCGCAGGTAATCGACTTTACCCTTTTCCTTTGCCTTTAATTGTTTTTGCATACCAAATTGTTTTTAAAGGTCGGCATCAAAGAGATCGTGTACTTGAAAGCCAAAGAAGAAAGCCAGGAGTCTATGGCTGCGAAAGTCATCTGCGAGTTTGCCAAGATAACTGTTCGGTATGTTTTTGATAATTGAATAGTTATCATTTAAACTTAAATTGCTATTGTTTTCAGAAAATTCCAAAGCACAAAACAGAGCGTGACCCTTCAATTCCATTAATAATTTTTTTTCAATTTTTTTTGTGTCACGTATTTTGAATGTTTCATTGTATTGTTCAAAAAACTTTTGGATGAATAATGTTCGAAATCATTCATTGCCAAGGTTGAATGCGTTTGGGTACAAAAAATTAAGCATATTCCATGGTTATTTTTTGGCGTATCAGGTGTATGCTTTATTGTTGACCAAAAATGAAGGGTTGTAGTGTTGAACGAACATTTTTTGCATGTTGTTCCCGGCTATGCTACAGTTAGGCTGTGTTGGGTTAATCCAAAGATTTACGTGTTGAGTTTGACAGAAATCACATCAATACGCTCTCAAAATATACACACGCTGTTTTTCCTGAAAGTACATATATTTTTGTTCACGTGACAAAATATGGGTGGTATCCGTTTTACGTACGTATGCTACTGCCGTTTCAGAGTATTGCAACTTTTTGATCCCTCAGGGAAAATTACTCCTAGGATATAATAAAAGGAAGTACTTTGGCAGGGGTTCGTTGTCGCTGTCTTATGGTTTATGAATTTTTCGAACTCGTTTTTTTTGTGTTCTATGTTGCTTAGTTTATACATTCCTCGTATGTCACGTAATATCCTGGTGTTAATTTGTTTTTAGTTACCCATCGGTTTTGTGACACATTGATTGCTCTCATTTGCCATGATTTGACACCCATAAAATGGCATGTCTAATTTATTTTAGCATACGGCCTACATAAAGTCGTGAATTATCCATGATAATCTACAAAAAATTCAAGATTTTAAAATTCACCGTAATTTCCTTTTTTTCAATCGAATAGCAATGTGATTTAGACAACATCCTGGCAATTTTTGGTTCCGTATAATAACAATCTTACGCGACTTTTAATTTTGTGCTATCCAGTTTTATCCACACCGTGAAGAACGTTTAACGGACTGCTGTAGACAGCATTTTGCACGACACTTAAAAAGTCCAGTACCACGCAACCGAAGGTTATGAAAAGGTTACGTTACTTTTATACTTTTTATTAAGCTTTTAGAAAACGCATCGCATACTCCTGTTCTTTTCAAAACGGGGTGACATAAAAGTATAACAACACTATTGAACATTGAATTTAAAAGTACCGACAGTAAAATAAACTTCTAATCTATTTTGTTTTTTGAAAAAAAAAACAACATTTTTGTTGAGCTCGTAGTCAAATGTTTATTATTATACATTTTGCCCCCAACAAAGAGTGGCGCTAAACAAATATGTCTCCTTCGATCCGGATAATAACAGGACTCAAATGTGTTATTTACTTGTTACCACATCGTCTCGCGTTTTAAAATAATTTTTTTTACTACCATGTCACAGAACATGTGGAACCCGCTTTGTGACTTGTAAAAAGCTAACTGAAGCGTTGTAAAAACATTACGTAATGAATTCAATTCAATTTTAGTTATTGTAACATGTGGTGCCCTGAGTGATTGATGCTCTATTTACTATTTGAGTTCACAGCGAGTAGTTATGCCGTGCGTAGGAGAAACTGACGCTTCCCCTTTTGATGACAGACTTTTTGTCCTTATTGACTGCGTCATTCATTTTCATATATCTCTAGTCTTGCCAGTTAACGCCATTGTTTTACCTGACAGCGTGCAGTTTTTTAAGTGAACTTTTTGTACATATGTACTGTGGTTTTTGGATGCTAAGCCTCTTTCGTACTTCACCTTAACTTTGAATAAATTGTACTCGACGTATATTTTTTTGTCTGTGATACAATTCAGTTAGGTAAATAACTTTTATTACTGTACATTACGGATAGTCGTAAAATATAAAGTGAAATATTTTTTCCCGTTTTGGCATGATACCTTTTTTTTTCACATTTAGCTTAAAATATTTATTGTTTTTTTAAGACCAAGCATAGCGTGTGTTAATTGTTTTTTTTTGGTTTTTTGGACAACTTTGTGATGAATCAAGATGTATGTTTTTTTCTACGCCATTTTATTTGTTTTTAAAGCTCGCAGACAGGCGTAAGTATTTTGGTTGTAAAAATAATAGATGTTTTTTCCTTGTCATTGTTTTCTTTTCATGTGAACATAGGCTTTTCTAGCTACCTGAAAATGTATCGGTAGCAGGAAATAAATGTTTTTTTTGATAGTTAATTGGGAATTCGTTCAGGGTTCATTTTTGGAAAAACTTGTGCATTATATGATCAAGGATTCATTTTTTCTTGGACCAGGGTTCCCCAAAAAGCATAAATCATGTAGCGGCCTACGTCTGCGCCTTCGAATTTTTAAAACACAGTTTATTCTCGAATTCCTATAACTTTCGGGGCGGGCGGTGTTAAATTTATTTCTAATGACGACAAAATCGTTCAAAAAAAAAGAAATATTTTTCTTCAGTTGAGTATTCTTTTTTAACATCCTGTCTTACCATATACAGATTTTCTAATCTCACAATGTCAGCTTACAATTATATTTCTGTCTTTATTTTTCACCCCTACAACCTGTTCATTTTTTATACATTAGTAATAATAATGTGACTGGCACCTTAAGTAGGACATGTAAATAACAAAAAATGTTTACGCATAAAGTTTTCTGTTTTACTGTATTTTGATTCCTTTTCTAGTATTTGTGCTTAATGAGCGGTTCCATTTGTGTGATCATGTCGTATCATATTTCTTAATTAAAGTTGATGACTCATTGGTATAAATGTTTGCATTTTTTCCCGCTGATGTGATTTTTGGCATCATTGTCATAAAAGTCGAATGTACACGATAACTGCTTTTATTCCGTTTTCTTTTTTTCGGCACTTATTTATTTATCGCATTTGTTGATGATAAAATAATGCATCCTATTTTTTTATGCACTTGGATTACAAAATATCTTATTTACTCATTCTTTGTATCCTTGAAACATTTCTTGAAATTCTAAAAAAAAAATTTAATACATTAATCGCAATGTTTTCGCACATTTGAAACGGAAGAATACTTACTCATGGCATTGAAAATTGGATAAAACTTAAAAAAAATTTATATTTGTAGTATTTAGGTTGTTTTCACGCCAGACAGATGGGTAAATTATCACACCCCTTTGGCAATAGATGTAATACGATAAAAGCTTATAATCCAGTTTTTTTTTGTATTAACACTACACTACGCAGTTAGTCATAACGCCTAAACAATGCCTAGCCGTTGGCAGGCTTTGCTCCGGAAATGATTGCCATATTACATTCTGTTTTGTGTATGTTATAGTAAATACCTACTCCTCCTCTTCCTTTTTCTTTTTTTTCACTCTTCGTTTTGTTTCCTCCCCCAATGCTTCAGATGTGCATTTTAGTGGCTGGGGTAGTTGTCCATGATTATTTAAAGAATCCCCCTAAATGGTTTTGTTTTCTTCGTGAGTCATTTTTTATTTGTTACACCAAATCAGTGTTTTTTATTTGGTGGCATTATGACGGAAAAAAAATATGCTGAACTGTAACATGCCTCGCGTCGTACCACCTGGACGTAGTAATATCACTTGATGCATACTACTCAATTTTCTTTACAATTAAACATTTGCAGCGTAGCTTGACCGTCCTTTCGTGTGGTTTTTTGATGAAGCTGTTTAGAAAAGTGCTGATAACCGAATGAGGCAAGTTACCGACAAACAGGTGAATTTTCTATATTCACGCTTTTTTTTATATATCTGATCTTACATGCTTAGATTTTTAGCTTCAAGCTATTTAGTTCTAAAACAATTTGCATTATTCTACGTTATACTCAAAAATCATGTCTAATACTTCTGAAATGGGCAACTGTGGTTACCGCTACGATGTAGACAATCCAACAGTGACCCTAGCCAGTCTGATTATAGACGGCCCTTTGACACTTTTGGCTGGTCTACTCGCTATTATTAGTGGTCACTTTGCTATAAGGTTCCTGAATAGTGCCGGACTTAATCGTGACCTTACTGCGGGTGAGTTGTTTGATCTTTTAGCATATAGCCTTCAGCTAGATGTTTAGCTCTTTATACGCTTGCCATCTGTGACGTCTTTCTGATGATCGCTGCAATATGTCACCACGCTATTGAAGCGACAGGTATTTTATTATTCAATACGAACATTATGTGGAATCATCAAGATACTACCCTGCTCGCTTACTTTGCTCTGACTGCGGCAACTACGGCTTCTACGCTTCTCGTGGTTATTATCACGTTTCAACGATTTTTTGTTGTCTGGTGGCCTTTGAAGTATGCCAGGCCCTCGGAGCAAAACAAGAAGACTGTAAGTTTGTTTTTGACAACAGTCTATATAACTCACTAATTGCAGCAAGTCTCATTCCGCTTTTCAAATAGTTATGAGGGTCCCAGTCAAACTCAAAGCTCAATGCGAAAAATGCTGCTGCCTGCTAACGTATTCCAGCGCAAAAAATATCGCTTACGGAGTAAAAAAGCGTTACGGTCGTATGCAATTCCTTGTAAGTCCACTGCACTTGCCATAATTATTATTTATGCAAATATTATTTTCGTTTATAGTTTTTGTTATTGTTTTTTCTATAACACTATACTCGACGTCTTTGTTTGAATTTAAAACGGCTCCCTGTTGGTCCGAACTTCACGGCACGACTTCTAATGAGTTGGTACCGTCTGATCTTCGTCTAAACAAGATTGTAAATCCTTTTAGTTCCGCATTAGAATTTACAAAGACGTTTTAATTTTTTTAGTACTATTATTTTCGAACAGCTATCTTTATGGCCACACAGACGTTTGGTCCTATTCTTAGCATTTCCTTCATCACAGCGATTACCGAATACAAAGTTTATACGAGTATGCAGGCCAGACGGAAGTAAGTTTAATTGCTTTTTTGTTTTTTTTGACATTCGAGCTTCAATGTAATTTTTTTTCACGTTTTAGACTGTTTGAAAGCCAGCGACGTAGGCGATCAGTGGTCGTTTTTGAAGAACTGAGAGAAAAGGTTGCACGGGCGGTTGCCATCTTTATAGCAGTCAAGTTCATAATTTTACGGTTTGTTTGCTTTTTGGAAAATAATATTTGCCGAGTTTCTAAGCACATGCCTTCACGCACGTACATTTATTTAGGTCAATGCCTGTGTTTTTTGACATTTACGAATCTATCAATGGCATCGAGTCATTTGGCACAATTATAACTATTCTCGTGAGATTATCCGACTTTGGAATATTGCTGAATAGTGCTACAAACTCTCTGGCCTATTTTGGCAGACGTCAATGGCTAGAAAATCGCTTTAAGGATCGCATTCTGCGGAAGCATCATTCAACTGCGTCAGGTGGGTCGTGTCTAAAAAAAGCACACACGTGGAACATGATTAAACAAAAGCGTCACCTTACTGTATGTATTTTAGACAGACAAACACAGTCCCAAAAATCATTATCCAAAAAACACAGTTCAGTTAAGAAACTAGCCAACAACGTCGCAGAAACCGAGAATTCCGTCTAAAAAGCGTGTGCTTCTTATGATAATTATTTCTTTGCCTTGCTTTTGTTGTACAATTAGTTGTCATGCATGTGTGTATAAATATACATTTGTGAACACATAAGCTTACTGAATCACCATGCTTTGTTCCTATTTTGTTTGTTTGTTGACATATCAGATGAAATAATAAAGTGTAAAATCAAGCGCCTTCCGGCGATTTACAGGTGACGACTTGTCCTGGCTTTTGACACACACACACACACACACACAGACAGTAAACGCTGAAAACATTTTTTTTCACGCAGAAGAAAAAAGAACTGAATCATTTGCGCACATAAGAAGGAAAAAAAACAAACAGATACCAGTTCCGAGCATTTTGTATCATTTTTTAAATACCTTTCTGCTGGCGTGGCTGGTGGCAATAATCTTCGGAGAAGAAGAATAGTCATCGTTGCGCTCGTTCGTTGGGTGCCAGAATATTCGCGTAAAAGTATTAGACGACCTTGTATTCGTCGACGCTTGACGCTGACAAATTTGTGCAAATCGTTGGCTACTTTGGAGCTTTCTTTTTCATTAATGCGTCACTCGTTTGGTATATCGCGAAGACGTTCTTTGTTCATTCAATGGTTTCTTTTTTGTTCCTGTAATAGTGTACATCGAAAAAACGAGTTCACGCTTGTTTAAAGAATTTTGACACAAGATCAATCCGTAAATTGCGATGCCAAGCAGTTCCGGAAAGACAGAATTGGTTGACTGGTTGTGTGAAAATATTTTTCTTCTATACATCCACGATTTTGCATTTCAGAATGGCTACCGACGATAACTTCTTGACCGTAACTCAGCCTAAAAAATTGCCGCGGTTTAGTCTGCCAGGTAACATACTTCTCTTTTTCAACGGTTTTTTGGAGGGTTTTAAAACGAGTTTGTCATCCAGATGAGGAAACACTCATTTTGGTTGTTTTTTGAACAATCAGGCACTTGTATTTTCTTCCACAAAAAACCTGCACCTACAATGATAGAGACAACAGCTTGTTGACTGCTTGGAGTGTGTCAAAATGCTTCGTGGCCAGTGGTCAAGTTTTTGATTTGGCCCAAACAAAACTGTCCACAATAGCGGGGAGGGGGAGGTCTTCTCCTAAAAAGACACTGCGCGTATTGCACTTTTTGTTGCGGGGAGGGTGAACAGAGATAGTAGGTGGGAGTTTTGCATTCCCTTGATTTTTGGTAGCTTTAGCCCAAAGGGCTTATTGTTACTCTCTTTTTGTGTAGCTTTCTATTTATGATCATTGCACGCGACTCTGAGTGAGCATTGGATCGCGCACCCAAATCGTGGTTTATCTATGCGTATATCCTGTGTGATCACCGCAAGCACTAACGTAAACTTTGCCCCTTAAAACCATTCTTTCGATCGACGATGAAAAAAATCTGTCGTTTCTTTTTCGCATTTGCACCCCTTGTATGTTTTTCTCACTCTTCTTTTATGAATAACGGTGACTATTAGGAATCATTGTATGATTTGTTACAGAAATTTTCGTGACACGAGTTTCGACGCCAATTAACAATTTTGTAAATTTGTGGAGCAACGGCAACAATCATCCTACTAATTTTGAAAAAAAGAAAGGTCGAAAATTTACTTTACACAATCGTGATAGCTTTACCAAAGCGTGGATTGATATCCATCACCTGGAGTAAGTAGAAACATTGTAATATATCTTTAACATGACTACTCATACATTGTTTCCCGTATTTTAGTAACGCCGGTAAAATGGCTGATCCACAAAACGCAGAAGAGTCATTTTCGTCACCAATCGAAAATGTAAGTGACCATTGGGCTTGACATGCATACTATTTGTTTTTTTCCGGATATTCTTTTTCTTCCGGTTTATGCAATACTTCTTACGCTTGTATAGTTTCATTTTTTTGTTTGTATAGGTCCTTGGTAGATATATCCTCGATGTAGGACATCTCACTTGGTTATAATTCAGACAAATTGACAGTTACTTTTTTTTCTATGACGACGCATACAAAAAGAACGTCTTTTAGATCCCCGAACACAAGATCTCTCGTATAACTGTGAACGATGAAAACGTCGATAAGGCTTCGGAAAAGGCAGTTATAAATTTTTTTCTGGGGGATACGGTAAGCAGACAGGTCTCCATGACTTCGACATCATCTGAATCAGATGGCATTAAACACGAACGCTGGATAGATAACCAAGAAGCACTGTGAGTAATCTTTGTTTTTGGTTTAATTAAATATCACTAATATGATTTCAGAACCGCTGTAAACAAAGCATTGACCGTTTTCTACGCTCTGATGCTTACGATATTCGCCTTCGTATTGGAATTATCCCATGCTTTTCAACATCAGCGAATTGTTCGAGCCAAAGATTTTGTATTTGGGATATACATGTATGGCTTGGCGATAGTCTACCTGTTTTACTGTTACATCGTACTTCTGCTGAATCCTAGATGGCACATTGTTTTGGAAAGACTTGCAAGCTGGGTCAAATTCCAAAAATACAAGTAGGTTTTTTTCTTTTGCAACTTGCAAAAAAATACGTACATTGATACATTAAAGTACGGAATCAAGCGTCAATCTTGACGGTGTGTCATCTGTTGCTGTCGTCACCATTCACCGAAAAGCGTCCCACGATGCGCCGAGTGCGGGAAGCATGTTCCTACGACTTGGGTGTGTGGGTATGTTTATGACTACCCTTCTAGGACACACGTGATTCGATCCTCTTGCAGTGTTTGGCATCATCGGCACAGTGTACTATGCTTTTTCTGTTTTCTTATGCATTATTAATCCTAAATGTGAAAAGCAGGTTCTCACAATAGACGTTTTTGCTATCATGTTTATTTTCACGCAGATGCACTTTCTGTTTTGCAATTGGAAGGTTTGTTTGATTTTTCATGCAAACCGGAGATGCAAACGAACGCACGTGTCTTTCAGATGACAGTTATGCGTCATCACACAATAGCCAGGTTTGGTACCATGCATTTGTTGGCCGTCAATGTTTGGATGTGGATTCAGTACATCCTCAAAGAGGAAACGGAACTTCAAAAAGAAATAACGTCTGTTGATCTTTTTTTGTTTCCATATTTGCTCTGTCTAACAGACGTTATGTTGTTTAGGGAAATATTCAAAAGTGGAGGAGAGCACCGGAATAACGAATCGCCTCCTATTGTTCGCCACAACGATGAAGACGAACGTGTTACAGCCAAAAACGTTTGCATCGCTGCCGAATGTTTTCTCGGTCAGTTAGTGAAAGCTCAAACAAAAAACTGTTAAACAAATATTAATTGATCAAACTTGTTACAGGAAGCATTACAAATATAATGTACACTTCAATCGTTGAGTACTCACTGATCGGGGCGGCTGTAATGTTTATTGTCTGGAAAAACATTGACCACATGAGACCTACTTCGCATTACGTTAAACGAAAGCATCAAATTCGCATAGATTGTTCAAAGACGACATCGGGATTGTTTTTTGGTTTGGTTTTTATTGCAGCAACCTTCACGTCGATGGCTGCGTTCTACGGTTACTCCGCTATGGGCGAAAACTACAAAGCAGCATTCGTTTTTAGTTGCACAGATATTTTTCAAGTTAGGAAAAAATATGCAATTTTAGATAAAAAAAAATTCAAATGGCTTTTTTAGTACATCATTGCCAGCCTTGCCTGTCTCTACACACTTTGGACGATGCGGTTGCTGAAGTACCAGCGAAGCACCGAACACAAAGCCGGCAATCCCAGCGCTGTAAATGATGATTGCTTGCATTTTCACACTCATACACATTGCTTCCAGGAATTGCTGGATATCATCCTGCTCTGCCTCGGCATGACCGGTGAAATGATCTACTCTATAGCCGGTATCGTAGGCCTCACGGGCGACAATATTCAAAATGCTTCAAACCTGACACTGGTCCTAACTACGTGTCACATATTCAGACTTATGCAGGTTGGACTTCAGTGCTGTCTCATCTACATTACTAGTCATCTACGCATTCATAATAGCAATACCGCAGTGCACGAAAAACAACCGGGAAAACAGTTCATAACCTTCTTGCTTATAGCAAATATTTCCATGTTTTTTATGAATCTCTTCGAAACCGAAAAAGCAGGTGTCAGCGATGCAGTCGTCAATTTCTACGGCAAAGACACATGGGTTCTCTTTGTTCGAGGATTCAGTCCACTTACAATTTTCTTCCGCTTCCACAGTTCCGTATGCTTTGCAGAAATCTGGAAAAACGTTTATGCTCATAAGCAATAACAACCTACGACCCAAATAACATTTAAACCCGGGTGCTTTGAAAACAATAAACTGTACGAATCTCTTAGACTACGTTCACATTTTGTTTACTATCTCCACTTTAATTATTTGGAGTCTCTATCGTGTTGTGACTCATCACCGAACAACCAAGGTGTTCGCGATAAACTGTGGGGTGCATGTGGAGTCCAACATCAAACAAAAAACATTCTTATCGCTGGAAAAAAATCAAACAAGAATAGCTTCATTGAATTCATTTTTGTTTGTTTTTTTTTAGTTTTTTAAACAACAGAAATTATAATCATGTAAAATTAAGTTGCAATTGCGTTATGATGGTTTTGTGTTTTGCTTCTGTGTCAGTTGATAGTACGCGCCCTTCGCATTCATGAGTTCTTGGTGAGTACCTTTTTCGATCACGTTACCATTTGTGATAACAGCAATGCAGTCGGCGTTTATGATTGTTGCCAGACGGTGAGCAATGACGATAGACGTACGACCTTCACGTGCACGATCCAATGCTTCCTGTACAATTTTTTCGCTGTTGGTGTCGAGTGCAGAGGTCGCTTCGTCGAGAAGCAAAATCTGAGGATTACGCATCAAAGCTCGTGCAATGGCGATGCGTTGCTTTTGACCACCGCTCAACTGTGTACCCTTTTCACCGACACGTGTCTCGTATTGCTGAAAAAAATTAGATAGACAATTAAGAAAAATATAGCATTCCTACATCTGGCAGTTCTTTGATAAAAGTATGAATGTTTGCTAGCTTTGCAACTTCGTCCAGCCTGGAATCTGTCTTCAGATCTTCACTGATGCCGTAGAAGATATTTTCTCTGATTGTGCGATCAAACAAAATTGGTTCCTGTGATACAAGGGCTATTTGTGATCGAAGATCTTGCAAACCGTAATCCTTGATGTCTTGACCATCTACAATGATGTTGCCTGATAGCGGTTCATAGAACCTTTCCAGAAGTGATATGATTGTCGACTTTCCACACCCAGAAGGCCCGACAATGGCCAGTGTTTCTCCTGCCTTGGCTCTGAGCTGCACGCCATTCAAGATGTTGATCTCCGGTCGTTGAGGGTAGACAAATCGTAAATTGGTGAAGTCAATGTCCCCAATAATTTTTTGCTATAAAATTAAAACGTCATCGTAAAAGAGGTGTGCTACAAGTGTGTCTACCTTGGTCTTGGATGCGTTTGACATGTTATCAACGTTGGGTGTCGTTTCGAGCATTTTAAAGATAAGACCTGCAGCCAATTTTGCCTTGATGTATTCTGGGAAGTACGCGCTGGCAAATCCCATGCTACCAGCTGTAAAACTGATCGCATAAAGTGTTCGAAGAACATGCATCGGTAAGATTCCGCTGTGAATGACGAGGTAGATACCAAAGCGAAGCGCCGCTGCGTAGAGGAAAAAGAAAATTGAGGTGGCAAAACCGTAAGTAAGACCTTGAATAACGGCCTTTCGAGTGCTCGACCTGTGAGGGAACTCCAAGTGCTCCGCAAAGGTATCGTATATCCTTTTTTCAAGCGTGAGCGCCTGCACCGTGCGAATATTTTCAATGGCCTCAAGAGCTGTTTTGCCAGCCTTTTCCATATCCTTGGCATCCTGCGCTGATCGACCCCGAATGTATTTCATCTGGAAAGCCTGACCAACGCCTCCAAGGGGAAAGATCGCAACGACGACACATGCCATCTGCCAGCAATAAGAAAAAGCGATGATCACACCCGCCGAAACAGCGATAACGGATGAAAAAACGGATCCCAAACGATAGTCGATAGCCTAAAAGCCAGAAAAGCAATAAGTACAAGACCTCACGATTGCTAAATTACCGATTTGACATTTGGCGCATCAGTGGACAAGCGAGTGCACAGCTTGCCAGATGAATGATTTTCCATGTCAAAATATGCAATGTCCTGTCGCAGGATATTTCGGAATAGCTTGCCGCGAATACGCATTGTAAGGCGTTCTGCAGCGATGCCAAAGAGCGAGGCTTGTAGGAACATGGAGACTCCCATGACGATGCCGAGTGCAAGGAACGAGAGAGCCCAGAGGTGGCCGTTTCGGCGCTGTGTTGCAGGGTCGGTAAAGGATTCCAGAATGTTTGTGAAAAACATGGAGAACGCAGGGAACACACCACCCTGAATGACGGATGCCAGCACTGCGCCTGCGATGAGGAGGTACTCGGGTTTTGCAAATTTAAGAATTTCCAGCAGATTTCGGGGTGCGGCATCCTCAAGTTCCATTTCTCTTTGCAAGCGTTTAACTTCGTCTTGCGTATCCTTAACATCTGCAACAGCAGCTTCTTTTTCTACTTTTTGGTCGCTATTGTCTGCAAAGCTGTGAATACGATCTCGCTTTGAAGCCGTTGATGACACAGACGTGCGGCGACTTGTCGCCTCACCCGGCTTGTCAACATCGGCAAACACTTGTGCGCTGACCAGTTCGTGGTAAAGTCCGTCGAGGGCCATGAGTTCATTGTGCGTGCCAGTCTCAACGACCAAGCCGTCCTTCAAAGCAATGATCTTGTCCGCGTTCTTGATTGTAGACAGACGATGAGCTACGATGATTGTCGTACGTCCCTGGCGTGCCTTGTCGAGAGCTTGCTGAACGATAAACTCGCTTTCAGCATCCAGAGCTGACGTTGCCTCGTCCAACATTAGGATTTTTGGATTTCGTACCAGGGCTCGTGCAATAGCAATTCGCTGCTTTTGACCTCCTGACAGCTGGACGCCACGTTCGCCTACGATGGTTTGAAGTCCCTAAAAACAAAAGTATCATTAATTTGCAACACGACGTATTGCCATAACTCACAGCTGGCTGTTGGTTAATGAAGTGTTCCGCGTTGGCCATGCGGATTGCTTGTCTCACTTGCGAATCCGTGACGTCTTTTGCGCCATACTTAATGTTTTCTTCGATTGTGCAGTTGAAAAGAATAGGCTCCTGACTGACAACTCCGATTTGATTTCTCAGGTAATCAATGTTGATATCTGTCAGAGGTGTGCCATCCAGTGTGATCTAAAACAATGAAGTGGTTTTTTTGGTTTTTAATTAATTATCTTTATTTTACCTCTCCATATGCAGCATTGTAATAGCGCAGCATCAGCGAGATGAGTGTGCTTTTTCCACAACCACTAGACCCCACCAGCGCAATTGTCTGACCCGGTAGAGCTTCGAAAGAGATGCCCTTGAGAATAGGTATTTCGGATCGCGTTGGATAGGAGAAATGAACATCTTTGACCCGCACATGCCCTCTAATTGATTGTGGCTTAAGACCTTCTGGCGAGTAACAATCGATTTCGGGTTCCTGCAATAATGTACAAATAGATTAGAATTATTTAATCTCAACATACCCGATCGATGATTTCGTAGATAGCTGATGCAGACCCCATAGCAGTTCCTATAACTGCGACTTGCGGTCCAGCTTGGCCCAAAGCCATTGATCCCATCATGACCGAGAAAAAGCAGGTCAATAGCGTGGATGCCGTCATTTTTCCATCTGCGACAAAATCAGTGCCCACCCAAAAAGCAAGGCAGTACGAGCCGAAGAGTACCAAAAATGTGGCACCCAGTCCAATACCAACAATAAAAGACTTGATAATGCCATTTTTCTTTCCAGCCTCTAAAGCCGTCTCATAACGCTGACATTCGATCTCTTGCCCGCTGAATGCATACACCGTTCGCAAAGACGTCAATGCTTCTTCCGCAACAGAACCGGCGACGGCATATTGCTCCGCTTCTTTCTTGCCTGAATCAGCCATCAGCTTGCCGAGAAAAGCTCCAGTAATGATCATAAAAGGTGAGAGACTCATCATGATGAGGGTAAGTTTCCAATCGTAAGTAAAAGCGACCACAAAGCCCGTTAGGAACTGCGAGAAAAATTGAATTGCTAGTGCTACTTTGTCGCCTGTGCCTTCCTTGATTCTTTCCAAATTGTCAAAGAGTTTCGTAGACAGTGATCCACTGTGGTTTTTGTCATACCAGGCTATGTCTTGTCTCAGTATTGATTTGAAGAACATTTTTCGAAGTCTGTGCATCATGTTTTCGGACGCAGTAAGGAAACAGGTGACCTGTATGAAGCTGCAGATGTAGATGCCAACACCAATGTAGATTGACATCATGATTTTGCCCATAACTGCATCAGAAAACATTTTATTTGTGTAACACTCCGCAAAGGTCATGTTGGGATTATTGCCTAAAATAACGCTATATTACACAATATTAGAGTGCAAGCGATGACGTACACATATGGAGGGTACCAGGTGATTGCACCAGGATGGTTTCGTTGACAAAGGCTTGCGCCATATCACCCATCACTATAGCTAAAAGGGGCATAGCAGTACCAGTGCCTAGGGCAACGCAAGCGCCAATAAACATCAGCGTAAGATCGAATGATGATGAATATCGGAACTAAATTATTTTTTGTAATTTTTTAAAACATAAATTTAAAAAAAAACTGACAAGCTTAACAAGAGATACTTTGGTTTCCGGTTCTTCCTCTTCTAACTTTTTCCTAAATAGTACTTATTACAACAACTTGGCTAATCCAAAACTTACTGGGCATTTTCTTCATCTTCGGCATCGTAAGACTTCTTTTTCCTGAACAACCCCATTGCAACCGACACGTAGAGGTATTACTTCAGAGATCGGCGGTCGCTCTGTCTTGAGGACTCTTTTATAGTCAATAGAACTGATAACCTCTTCCTTTTCACATTTTCGACACAAGATGAACCCATTGTTTTTCAATGTCCTCAGATAAGAGCACAGGCGAGCCTGAATGTTTCGCACTATGAGTCTGCAAAATATTTGCTTTTACCTGGGGTCGACATAAACTTGTGACGGAAGATACTTTTTTCTTTTCAAGTTTCACACAGGAACAATGTACTTTGCACAAAACGTAAAACGATAAGATTCCGTGTTACCGAACAAGCCGATGCTTTGAAAAAAAATAATAAAATAAGGGTGACTTTTATTTTTTATGGTCTGTTATGAGGCTTTATCTTTCGATGCTTTTACCAACCACCAAAAGGATTAATTTGTTCCATTGGGAATTGATTACACATACCTCAGATTTGTTTTATTCCTAGCGGAAATGGCAATGTGCACGGTGAAGCTTAAAACCCGTACGACAGGCTGCATCCAATGTATACATCAAAGACAGGATAACAAATCGACGCGCAGGACTTGTCGGCGTATCCGTCTTTCCCGCAAGGTTTTTTTTGGATAAAACACTGCAGATAGGTGAAGCGTATCTTCTCTGAGGGAAGAAAGCACTTTGTGTTTGTTTTCTGGTACACCGACTGTAGTGCTCGGATCTCAGGGGAAAAAAATATGCTTATGGTGGACCTTTGAAAACTTCGCAACACCTACTATTTACATCACAATCTTTCGTCTTATATTTATATTTTGAGACATTTTGGTTGCCTCGGCTATCCTAGACGTCTTTTCATTGGAACAATTTATCTATGTAAATATTCCATTGGTCCAAAAAAAAATCTGTGAAATTTTATATTTTTTTATTAAAATCAAGAATAATTATTGTACAACTAAATAAATCCATTCTGATTACTTTTCAAAAATTTACGGAAATTATTCTATGATTTTATTTCCCCTTTCCGGCTTCAGGAATAGATAAACGGCATCAAGGAAGGCGGTCTTTTGAGTTAACGTACCCAAGAGAAACACAACATGTCGTTTGACTTTGACTTGACGGCACCATTTGTGCCCGAGTTTAGCATTCGTGACCAAATGGAACATCGCCATAAAGTCTTTCCAGTGCAGCTGATTGCAGCTCCTTCCAACAATCCAAGTACATTTAAGCTTAATGAAAGTGCCCTTAATGCCGTATTTGGTCATCGCGAAATAGCCAACAAAAAGGTAGAGTAATCCGTTTCGACGTATAAACAGACTTATGTCTGGTCAATTTTTTTTTGGATTTAATGTCTACGGCTCTTTTTTTTCCAGATTGTTGTAATCTCCGTGGCGGGTGCTTTTCGTAAAGGAAAAAGTTTTTTGCTAAACTTTTTTCTGGAATATCTGTATGCTTTACAAAATTCACAGCAAGTAAGACAAGTAGTTCTTGAAAATGGAATCTTTTTTCCTTCTTTTTTTGCAGAACGATGTTCAACTCGATTGGCTTGGCGATGACGTACAGCTGCAGGGCTTTCACTGGCGTGGTGGCGCAAAGCGGGACACCGTCGGTATCTGGCTCTGGGGAGAACCCATCATGATCGAAGCTGCTAACGGAGAAAAATATGCAGTTATTTTGGTATGACATAACGTAGGAAATATGAATTATTAATGTTAAATCCCTTAAGATGGACACTCAAGGTACCTTCGACAACGCTTCGACAATAAAGCAGTGCACCACTATTTTCGCACTCTCCACGCTCCTTAGCAGCCATCAGTGCTACAACGTAACCGACAACCTTCCCGAAGATGCATTACAACATTTAACGCTTTTTTGCGAATATGGAAGACTTGCACTGAAAGAAGCCGGCGACTTTGGATCACCTTTCCAAGTATGTTTGTTGTTGTCTCAGACGACTTCCTGTCACAATTATTTTAACCCTCATCGTATTCCAGTCACTCACATTCATAGTTCGTGATTTCAAAGCACCGGAAGACTTTGCGTACGGAACAGAGGGGGGCGAAGCGTTTCTCAGTCAAGTGCTCGAAGTTCGGCCTGATCAAGACGATGAACTCAAGTCGGTTCGACAACAACTCAGGGAATCATTTCAAGAATTAAACTGTTTTCTTTTACCTCATCCTGGCTACAAAGTAGCTGAGCGTAATTCGTTCAAAGGCTATGTCAAAGGTTTGCATTGTTTTTGGGCGAGCAAACTTTTAACAAACAACACAATTGCAGATATCAGACCTGTCTTTCGCGAAGAAGTAAAACGCATGACTCAAAGTCTCTTAAATCCACACGTTATAAAGCCAAAAATGGTAAACGGCAAGGAAATTACTTGTAAAAAAATGATGGATTACATACGGGTTAGCCACTAAAACACAATGATACATGTATGCTCTTCTTTCTTTTAGGAATTTGCGCATGTGTTCGACAGTAATGAACTTCCACAACCTCGGAGTATTTTAAATGCTAATGCCCAGTTGATGTGTGCTGAGGCTGCAGCGGAAGCTAAAACAAGCTACTGCCGGGGTATGGACAGAGTAGGTTTTTTTGTGTTTTTTTGCCAAAAATTATCATAAAGCCTATACGATGAGTTGTCGGCCCCCCACCCGCTTAACACTTCCTTCATAACTGCTTTCAGGCAACGTCGGGTGCGCGTATGATGTCGGAAAAAAAGTTGCTTGAAGCGCATATCAAGCACGGTATTACTGCCCTCAACATATTCGATAAATGCCCAAAAATTGGAGATGGGGAAGTGCGTAATGCCAACTTGGCCAAGCTTCAAGAGGATATCAATGTAAGTTTTTTCTGGCACTCGTTTTTTTGGGGGCAACTAAATATTTTGCCAACTTGCAGGCTGAGCTCGAAAAATACAAACGACTCAATGAAGACAAGCGTGTTACTGGTTGCGCATCTGCCTTGCTTGCGTGTGGGGATTCCGTGCTCTTCGGCATCGGCCTTGGTGGTGCAGCGTCTACTGCAGTTGCTGCATCGGTCGTAACCCTTCAAATGGGCATT
This sequence comes from Turbatrix aceti, assembly GCA_963969345.1. Lineage (NCBI taxonomy): Eukaryota > Metazoa > Nematoda > Chromadorea > Rhabditida > Panagrolaimidae > Turbatrix > Turbatrix aceti. Next base: position 1,440,132 of record OZ017770.1, on the reverse strand, counting down.
GTAAGTGCCGGCATTGTCGCTATTCCAATCTCACTAACAGCTTTATTTGGAATATGGTGTTACGTCACAATCAAGCCACACGTTAGAAAATGCCTTGGAAAAAAGGTTGTTTAACCACGAGCATTTCCATTTTATTGTTTTTCATTTCGACACAAGATATCAGGAATTTTCCCAATTGTTTTCTTTTATCGAGACAAGATATCAGTCTGGTAAATTAAATATTGTACCAAGTGCAAACATAGTCATTGTACTTTACTGTATCAGTAAATACCCCGTACAACAACAAAAACAAGCAACAAAAATAATTATTTACTACATACAGTCATCTAGTGTTGTACCATCGTGTTCGTGTTAATTACAAGTGTTTATACGCGTTACACCAATTAGCCCAGAGCAGCAGCATCAGACAGGAGCTAAAAAGACATGACCAATTAACCTTCATCAAATGTGGCACAAACAACTACCTGTTGCAACTCTTGAACACGACTTGATAGATCCCGAATTAGATTCTGCGTAGCTTTCATTTGCTCCTGCAGATCCCGTATTTCAAGTTGATCGTTGTCAGTATTTGACTCGTGAAGAGATTTTGCTTGCATGCGAGGGAACCAGTCCCGGTTCCTTAACTGAAAAAAGAAAAACAACCGCCATGAGAGAAGCGCATTAAAAAAAACCAACTTTGATGCATTTCGCAACGTATGACTCTGGACCAGTAAATTCTGTTTCGTCTTTAATTTGAAGCCAAACAATAAAATAAAGATAGTGCCAAAGATTATGCTCATTTGCGTTGTGGTCTTCAAACGTAATTGACTTATTGTCAAAAACTCCACGCTCCAAGCCACAAATGAAGCACGTATTTTTCAGGACGTCTTCTTTTTCGTTCTTTTCCGTACGAAGGTCACCAAATGTGTCAATGATGACACCAAATACAAGGTTGAGAACAATGACGATGAGTACGACAAAGAAGGCGAGATCGTAGAGGATACGCCAGACGAATAAGTTTTCCTGGAATATTTTTTTTCATGGGTCTAATGATAATTTGGGGCCTTACATTAGGATGAGCGTTTCGAAGGAAATCACCAATACCGCCACCATTGCGAAGACCCCAGTTTAGCGTGGTGATAATACACATTCTGAGTGTATCACATGCTGGATATTTTTCTTCTACTTCCTCAACTTCTTCGGAAGACTCGCACTGGGGTTTTCGTGAAAATTCAGCTGCCAAACTATAGCTATTTTCCGGCGAGTGACAGGTAGCCGCTGGGTTATCAATGAGTTCTTTTTCAACCTCCAATCGAAAATCTTTTTGGAAGAAAAGATATCCCATAATTGAAAAATGATAAACCAATATGAGGGCGAGTAGTCCTGTCAGGATGATAGACTGCCAATTACGAGTGACCGAACGAATAACATTTCGCAGAGTATCTTCGCTTGCCACAATATCCAAAAGCTAAAAAATTGATGTTGTGCATTTAAAAATTCAGCGGGGACAAAACAAACGAGAATGGAGTAGTAGAATGGATGTATTGCAAATCCCAGTAGACAGCAAAACAGGTAACCAAAATGGTACAAAACGTTTGTTTCTCCAATCCAGTCATTCCACGGCTTATCAACCAGGCCTTTGTCCCCGACAAAGCTAATTATATGAATCATTTTGTTCGCAAGCTAAAAAATGAAACCCATAAATCTTGGACTAAATTTAGATTACAGACTTGTATAATCCCAACGAACATCAAAGTGACAGGCGCGCCGATGAATATCAAGGACAAAAGCAATCCGCTTAGCATGAATAATAATATGGCTATATGAGAGGTTACATTGACGTTTACGTTTGCATTTTGTTGTTCCTTGTAGTAGTTGTAAGCCAATAATCCGGATCCGCAAAAGATAAGATAAAAAACAGTGGACAATCCGTAGGTTTCAACTGTAATAACTTGTAAGCACGTTAAAAAAAGAGCAAAGCTCTACTCACAGAAACTGGTGCTACTGGTATCAAAGGGGTATTCCAGAGCAATGATAACATTGGTCAAAAGAGCACTGAAAAATACCATTCTTTTCCAGAACGGCAATCTTTTTGTACATGCACTTAGCAGTTTTCTGTCTGAAATTATGCATTCCAGTTATGGTACACAAAAAATGTGTTTTCAAACCTTGCAACTTTTTTTGCCATTTCATTTCTTCGTACAGCGTTTCCCAGTTGTTGAAAAAATCGGTCACCTTGCTTCCCTGCGCATCTCTTTCGGTGTTGACGAATACGTTTTCTATCGTTCCCTTTGTGAGGTAAGAGCATATATCGTGAATGGGAAAGATGACGCGCTCCATCTTTCGATCACTACGAACGATCTGCAGCGTCTCTGTTATGTTTTTCTTTTCCACAATCAATCGACAAACCTCAATCTGTGCAGTATGTTTTTTGTAGTAAGATAGTGCCTCGCTTGTCATTGCGTCTTTTGCCTTCTCGGGATTGAGCAGTTCGTTAAGCTGTTCATTGTGTCGTGAAAGCTGATAGGCTAGAATGTAAATGTTATGGCCTACTTCCCGTGGATCGACAATGGTTGTCGGCGAGGGCATCATGGGCTTTATTGATGTTTCATTGATTGGCAAAGCCAGTTGCATGTTCTGGTGTTGACCATTAGGCTCATTGTTGTAATAATGAACGTAAATCTGGGGCAGATGCTCCTTGTTCTAAATTTTGTCATTTTTTAACCAGATTGTATTCATTTTTTCCTACCTGTTGTGACAATCCATGTTTCATTTTTGTCAATTCGTAATCCTTTGACGTGGTCATTTTGTACGCTTCCGTGATGGCTTTAATCAGGGGATTGGGACCATTTGTGGAGTTTGTCATGTTCCTCAGAACTCGATCCGCATTTTCGCTATCATGCCGAGATTCCATAACCGCAAGTAGCAATTTGGATGCTTGACTTTTGATTTCAAGCGCAAGTTCCATATGATCGTCAGCAAGAGGCTTGATATCGTTCAGCACGAGTGACGTCACCATATCCAGGCCATTGGATTCGTGGAGTGCAAGTGTGTTCTGATTTTCATGACAAGGTCCTTGACAAAACTCGGTCAGTGTAATCAGCGTTTGTGAAATGAGTGAAAAATTATGTTCTCCAATTTCCCCAAAAACTCCCAAACTGCCTTTTGTACTTCCGCAAACTGTATCCAGAAAGAGTAGCGTTTCAGCAACTAAATTGTAATCCGGCCGCGTGTTTTGGGTTCGAAGGAAGTTTTGCAACATTGAGTTGTGATTCTCGCACAACAACTGGAGAAACCTGAGTATGAGTTCGATGATAGCGACTTCAGAAGGCAAATTGGGATTCAGTTTTTCTCCGTCTTGATAAACAGTAATGTCAGGAACGTTGTTATGGTAATCTTCGTAGTCCACGCTGTTGTTGCTCACCAGTGTGGGGACAGAACCATGTAGTACCTGATTTTCTCGGTGAAGGTGGTCAAAGAGGCTGCTGACTTCTGGTCCCATCGGAAGCGGTGTCACTGCGTTGGATGCTTAAAAAAATGCTTTGTTTATGAATATTCAGAAAAAAATAAGCGAGTTAGTAAGTAGTGCATAGAAGAAGAAGGAAAAGTGCAACTGATAAATCACCTACAACGCCTACTGATGGATGTCGATGAGATTGCTGAAAACATCGTGCCAAATTAAGCAAATCTTTAATGTGCTGATTATTGTCACAACAAACTCAGAAATAAGTTAGAGTGTTATTAAAAGTAAGCTCACCACCCCGTGATCGCGAATTACTGCCGGACATCATGTCAGACTTCAGCCTGTTCTGAGCAGCTTGAAGCTTTGTCATGAACGCTTTGAAGAAGTCAGTTGCCGATGACTTTTTGCCTTTTAGTTTTCTGTAGACCGACATTTGTACTTCTTCGTTTCCGTCGTGTAAAAGGGCTTTCGCCAGCTGACATGTACGGACGAAAATTTCGTTTGATGGTTCCATAACTATCAAATCGATTACTAATTCTGAAAAAAAATATAGGTTTCATTTCGGGGAGAATGAACGGCGTAGTTCTTACCAACTGCACCGGCATCATTGAGCTTGCACTGAATTTCGTGCAGCGATAGATTCTTCAGTGGCTTTAACTCGGCGTCAAACAGATAGTGTTCGTCACTGCTTGAAACCTCTAGGTTTCTCAGTTGTTTTTGAGTTACCGGCTGAACAGCATTGAGGCCAAAGTAGCGTTGAAGTAACTGTTTTCGGACTTTCATGCCTTGGGCTGTGAATACGTGTTCTGTGGATTTTGTCATCTGGCAGAGGGTTTGCAGAACGCGGACGCATAGATTCTCGCACTTGCTAATGAGCAGCAATTTGCAATGCTGTATCAGCTTTGAAATTACGCCTCCGTATTCACACTTTTTTCTGAGTTCGGATCCAATCGGGAAAAGTCGGTGTGGATAGTGCAAGACATCGACAAGGACTGAACTTTCGGCATGCTGCATTGGTAAAAGGTAAGTCTTCAGGTCAGAGATTAGCTGTTGGTAGAACATGACCACATTTGAGCTTGTATCAATGGTCCGACTGTATCGATGAACGGTTGTTCTGTTTGTGCGAAGATTGATGGAATTTTGATTGCGCTGAAATTTTTTAATTTTATCGAAAATCGAACTGAAAGACTAACGGATATGAAAAATGCTGAATGGGCTGCTTTTTGCCACAATTGTTTTGGTGCCATATTGGCGTTCAGAGCCGCCGCATTACCGATTGGAACTACTCCCATTTCGTCGGAGTGTTTCTTCAGGCGTTTACAGCATTCATTGATCATATACCAATTTCGATCGTAATTACTGGTGGCACCGTAGGAAGCTTGAAGCTCTGTTACCAACTTTATAATGCTGCCGAATCGTTTTCTGTGCTCCTTGACATCCGTGTGGGACTGCGTGTTGTTATTTGGTTTTTCAAAAAATTTCTTTAAAACTTCGGTGACGGTAAGGCAGATGTAGTTTACCAAAGCAGTCGGAGGAATCTGATTTTTGATAAGCATTTGATTGAGCGTGCGCATATCGATCATCATGCTGTCGACGATGTTCTCCAGATATTCATTGTTGGATGCATCCTTTAACTCAATGTCGGTATCAATGTAGCACTGCAGCATGAATTGCATGTAGACATCCTTGATTTCGATGAGACAGTCTTTGTGCCTCAGAACTCTTACAATGTGGTCCATAGGGATGAAAGATGCGCATTTCAACTCAGCGATTGGGTTTTTCCCTCTGGTGCAAAGTGACATGAGTCGAACGAGTTCAATATGAAACTTGAGCGGATGTGCCTGATCCAAATCATGAGCGTGACCAGCAGCTTCGTGCATCATGTCCACAAGTTGTTCACATGATGCACTGTCAACGTAGAACTGTTTGACGTCATCGGATGCTTTGCTGATTTCTTCCACAATTTTGAGCTGAACAATGTCTACCTCTTTTTCGCAGGATGTGATAAGGGTTTGCAGGAATTCCAAAAATGTTGCATTGCGCTGTTTTTGCTCAATTAAGCCAACCACATGCCCGATTAGGGCTTCATTGACATTCTCGCAGAGTTCTGAATTGTTTTTAAAAATTGCAACCAATGTTTGTACTTCTTCTACCTGAAAGAAAAAATGATAGTTGTTCAAAAGATATTCAAAGATCAGTTTTTTGATACTTACGCTTTCAACTGATAACATCCCTTCCTTTTTTGCATCGTGCTCAATCGATACGTAAGCATGTAATCGATTTTGGTTTTCTCTGTTGTTGCGACAGAAGCTTCGCAAAAACTTGTGACTCAGCGTGATGAGTTGTGGAATTTCAGTATCAGTTTTTTTGTCATGAGGAATAGAAAGAAACTGCAATACGACCTCGAAAACTTTCATATTTCTTAGAAGTTGCTGATTCATAAGGTCACTGTGAGTGTCTTCAAAACAGAGCATTTTCATTTGTTTCAGAATATCCTGAACAATGAGATAGGCAATAAGCGGCGCCTTGTCCATGATGTTGTGAAGCGCAGCCGCAATCGTATCCTTGTCATTGTTGTAGAGCATCTCGTGTAGTAAAACAGTACAGCGCTGAACTACGGTAGGATAGTGTTGACGGATAAAGTTGATGTATCTTTCGGGAGGACGTTCGTGCTCAGGGAAAGTATGACTTGAGTTGTCGACTACACCGTTCATGGCAGGATCGTGTTCTTCTGTGTGCTCCCTGAAGTTGGTCATTATTTTAAAACCCCTGAATGAAAAACGTACTCGACAATCAAATCATCTCCACTAAGGCTCCGGCTTCTGTCATCCACTGTCGGATGAGGGTGGCTTCCCACTACTGCCGGATCGATGCTGTTGGTAATGTGAAGTCTGCCCCAGTGAACCCAGAGTTCGGACTTCTCGGTAAGATTTTTGAGGATAAACAGATCGCGGTCGATTTGGTGATAATGAGAAACGTCGTTGCTCGAAACCAGCAGTTGAACTTGTTTCATGTCTTCTATGAGCTCCTGATACTGAGTAAAGTGCCGGAATAGCACCTTTAGGGCCATGCTTGTCAGCTTTGGAAAATCGTTCATGGTCATTTGGAGCAGGATGCGCAAAAGTTGTTGTCCCTTTTCACCGTCAAAATCGAGTTCCTCCTCTGTTGATTGAAATGCGACATTGCACAACTCAGCGATCACTTTTTCGTCGACCCCTAAAGATTGTTGTTGTTTTTGCTCTCGTCAGAAGAACACTTACTAATCGGATTGGGCAACTCTCCGTTCATGTTGCATGGAAACTTTCGCTTGAACCATGATAGCGCTACTGTCATACGGTAATCTCTTCTGACATCCATGATGAACTAAAGGGTATTAAAAGTTGAAAAACTAAAATAACATTTGTAACACAAACCTGAAGAATTTCAACAACAATCAATTTTGTCTGAAGTATCATTTCACCACTTTCTTTTTGCTTCATTGAATCATCCGGAATATCAGAATTAGAAGATCTGTTGAGCTTTCTGGGAGGACTGGCAACGGATAGGACACCGTCTGTGACCTGACGAAGAAGACGGGCTGACGACGCATATTGCTGGTCTGAATTCAAAAATTTTAATTTTTGTCAAAGACTGTAAAAACCTACTGTTGTTATGCCCGTCTTGGGGATTACTGTCGGTGATTGCTAGTAGATTTTGAGCGAGTTTTAGCAGTTGTGAAAAACTGTAGAATCCAAATTGCGCCAGTGCTCTTGCTAAGTTGACAATCTAAAAATTTTTTTGACATGAAAAAATGCCAAAAAAAAAGTTTGCACCTCATAGGTCAGTCGATTTTCATCGCATGATCTACTCGAATCATTCAACACCGGTTTGCCGTTTCGAGTCTTTTTTCTGAGTTCTTCAAGGTAGGCATTGACGATATTGAGCACTTCCGTAAAGTGCCGGCTACTGGCGTAATGCCTGTTTCTTGCATTTTCTTCCAAAGCTGTTGTGTGGTAATCCTCGACTGTCACGTTGTCCGGAATATCCCTCCAAAGTCTGGCGTATCTGACGGTTGTCAAAGGTAATCCTCGAACAACGTGCAGATGAAGCATAAGCCGAGCAAACAGTGCACGAATGTCACAGGGCAATCGGTGGTCACTGATGCACTTCAGAACCATGTGAATTGGAAGTTCTTTGGAGAGATTCAGCAGTCGTCTTTCTTGTGGCGGGTCGATGGCCAGGTATTGCTGGTCTTGGCACATTTGGGCAAAAAGGCCCAATTGATGCCGGTAGTAATCTAGCATGTCCTGGTGTTGCTGTGTTTTCTTTTGAATGCACTCGGTGAGGCATTCGCACGATCCTCGAATGAAGCTTTCTTCCCAGCAAATGAAAATATCGTTATTGTTAATGCCAAAGGAAGTTTTCATGAAAATATCCCTATTCTTTTCGCTCAGCACAATGTTGCAAATCAGTTCTTGAATTTTCTTGTTTGCTTCACCGCGACACACACACAGATCTGCCAGGTAGTCCAAAAATTTGCCACATCGGTTGTTGCGGACGAGTTCGACAAATCGCTGTACATGCGGTGTTTTGACGTATTTTTCGAGTAGCTTGGGATTGTTGTGCAACACTGCTGTCATCGTGTCCTCAGCCAAGAGATTGAATCCAATTTGTTCTTGAATTTGATCAAACTTTTCGGCCAGGAACTCTTGATTTTTACGGTATCCGGCTTGCGAGTAACGCAACAACGAGTAGCAAAGCTGGAACATGCGTCTGAAGACATCGTTTCGAGATTCTGTGAGTTCCTGAGGGGAGTTGAGCAGGGGAGGAACTTCTGTCGTGCCCTGTCGAGGCAAGAATGGTGCCTTTAACAGATCAAAGATTTGCCCCAATACGCCCTGTTCTCTCAACAATTTTTGGCGATCTCGCGCAGGCGTAAAATCAACGATACGCAATGGATCAATGACGTGATTTTTGACACTTGTCACAAAATATATGCAATCTATGAGAAGTTGTGTCGTTGAGCTGTAAGTTGGGGATTAAGACCGGCATTACTTTTTAAAAAGATACTTACTTGATTGGCTCCTTTCCAACGACTTTCCCGCTTCTGATAAGCATGACAAACTGATGCAATGCTCGGCAAGCATCATTGGCAAAGTCGAGATCCCTTACTTCATTTGGCGATACAGGCAAAAGTGCAAACGCTTCCTTGTCAATTTTGTTTTCACTGCTGACAACTTTTACCCATCCTTTTTCTGTTTTGCTGTAGTGGTACAGATTTTGCTTAACCGAGGGATCAATGGTATGAATCCATTGTTTTGTCTTGCAATGAAATAGTCGAACGTACGAGTTGATGGGAACCCTAGCGTCTTGCTGAAACATTTATAGCAGCATCTTCTTTTTTGATATATATACTTACGTTTGTAATAGTGCACGGGTCAAGTTTAAAAAGCAGTGACTCGTCATCGGTGGGGTTGATGGATTCCTTAGGCACTAGATAGTAACTATGCATGCTGTCAGTCAGATCATGATTTGGAATCGACATGCTTTCACCCTGTCTGAACATGATGCTCGGTCTTCTGCTTTCCATTGGAATGTGATCTCGCTTGGCGACACTAAGGTACATGTCGGTGGCGAGATGCTTGAATCTGACATATCGTCGCCATGTAGCTGCACCTCCCCGAAAAGCCGGGCCTTCGCTGTGAACCAAGATTTCCCAAAGTGCCCTGCTTGATGTAGCATCTGTGGCGGATGGTCTGTTTGTCATGCGAAGGAATACGACATCTCGCTTTGTTTTTGGATCTTCATCTAGCGTGAGAAAAGTTTGTTGATCGGCGTGAAACAGTCGTACGACATCTCCCTATAGAATTGTTTTCATTTTTCACTCTGCACGCAAACTTAAAAGGTCAAAATCTAACCGATTTAACATTTTCTGGTTGATTTTCATCAAACTGTAGAAAAAGACTGATCTGCCATTCGGTTTGCTCGTTTAGCACATTCACTTCCCATGCGTCTGGGTGATCAGGTAACCTGTGGTGAGACACATGCAGCTGTTGTTTGACTTGCGTGTTGGTTGCCTTGTTGCCGTTAGCAAAGGGGATGAGACAGATGCGTTCACCATTCATGACATTGTCCCCGATGGATACATGCTTATACACCGGCTCAACCGTAAACCACGAGCCTTCGTTGCCAAGTTTGTCCAGGTATGCACGCATTGCGTTGCGCTCTTGTCTGGCTGGAGAGTTCTTTTGCATTGTTAAATATTTGTCTGATTTAACGTGCAGTAGCTGGATACTGCTTCCATACTGGATAATGTCACCAAGCATTTTTCGGTATTCCATCTCGTTTTGTTGGTGTTCTTTGTCTGCAGCAACACGGAGTTTGTTAAGAATCTCTTCATCAAAGGGTTCTCCCGACTGGCATTTTTTCTGTTCCACCCAGTATTGCTTCTGAGCCGCATAACGGTTGACAGGGCAGATCCGGAAGAGACAGTCTGCAATCAAAACAAAAATTTTTACATGCAAAAAAAGTGAGTGTCGAACGACTTTATCACCTCTGTAATTTTTCGGCGGCGAGCACAAAGAGCCATTGCCTTCTTCGACGAGTAAACGATCGTCAACTAAACCCAAGGTGCAAAGAAAGCCCTGACATTTGTTGGACTGTGATGACAACGCGTACAGAGAGATAACGTCACCGATGCGAAGATGAGTGCCGTGAAAGGCATCGATACTGACAGTTCGGTATTGCTCTGGTACCTGAAGCAGTTTTTTCATGAGCAAAATCAGGGGGTTATTTGGTTACCATTGTTGTTAACATTTAGACAGTGATCTTGTTTCAAGCATAACTTCCATCACCCGCGACTAAAAAAAGATAGGTTGATTTACCACTGTAGTAAAAACGCACTAACCGTTCACAATCTGACAAGGTGTTGTAGGAAAATGTTGAACACGTTGTAAAAGTGACGTCAAAGTTGCAAGGTGATAAGTAGAGTGCACGTTTTTTGATTTTTTCTATATACAGATTTTTTTGGTCAACAGTTCGGCAAAAACTCTTATGAAAAAGGTCATAACAAGGTAGTATGCGACACGTCAAATCGATTAGAAAGTCCATTTCACGTCAGGTTTTCTGATCAGTTAAAAGATTACGCGGAACACACCTCGGATAGATGACGCGCACCTACCCCCCCCCTATTCCATGGAGTTACAAATGTTCCTGTTTTGTAGTAAAAAATAAAAAAAGTACACGAAAATCAATCATATCTCCGGAATGATGGTATTATAGTGTTGTGGAAATGCACGCCGAAGGAAAAAAATGCTAACCACGACAGCACAATTCCCCCCTAATGCTACCTCCAAAGAAAGCCTTAATTCGGGGGACTGATAGACGACGGGCAAAAGCCCAGACACAAAAGACATAGCACTTGTAGACGACGTGGCCACCAGAACCATGACAATCGCTGCCGCCGGCGAACACGCCCGATCGACACATTTATCACGTTGTTGATCTAATAATAATAATACTACTAATAACCGTGCATTTTTGCGTGCAGAAAAAACTTAATGGCACTGTACAGGGTGGAATAAAAAGTTTAGATCGATAGCGAGAGGATCCAAGGTGATTACGACTCTTGTTTGCTCAACCTGGAATACACAAAAAAGGCAAAAGCGCAGACAAAAAAAATCATACATGAAAGAAGCAAAGTTGCACACCGTTAGTTGAAAAATTCTATTTAGAATGATGACTGTGTGTGTGCTCTAGAAACAATGTCTCAGCGATATGTTTATGTATTATAAGGCAAATCTGTACCTGGAACTTTGTTCCGGAGAACAGGTACCTTCAAATAGCAGTAATCTATGCAATTTGTGTTCCATGGCTACGATTGTTTTCTTCGATGCTCATTTTCCCCAATAAAAAGTGATTGGTATGGCCTACAATGATTCTCTTTTTTCCGTCCCCTTACATACGTACAGTTTTATCCCTTTCATCGTTGCGTTATCATGATTTATCGCAGCGGACAGTTTTTATCCAGCTTTCAAAAGCCGTCTAGCTAGCGACAACATAGCGGACACAAAAAAGCAATACGACACATCTTGCGGCGGCTGCAACACGTGAATCATGAGCATTTTTTGCATTGTCGCTTTTACACCTCGATCACTGATGGTATGGCAATCTCACGGCAGCGAAGAAACACGCATGCAAAAAAGTGATGATGAGAAATAAGTCACAAGCAGGGTTTTTGGACGAACATCAAACATTTTGAATGTGAACTCTTTTTTCCGCCCAAAAGAATACAAAAGAGGGGGGTATCAACACTCATCATCAAGGAAAACTGACTGTCGAGACAAACACTACAACGACTTCCATCTCCAGGCAGGCGTATCAAAACCTGTTTTATACTGCCATTATTTACGTTTATGTGTATGGATTCACACAGAGAATTGCGGATAACTCCCCTAAGAAATCCGACATCGGCAATTTCATAAAGAAAATAACCCATCAATTTTTGGCCAATCTCTGTTTATTTTTTTTCTGCAAAAAGGAAAGAAGTGCATACAAAACAAAATAGAATATGTATGGAATGTAAAGGTTTACGTTCTGAGGGGAGTGGATGTCTCAGGGCGATCCGGCATGAGATCCAAGCTGCTGCTGTGATCGTCTTCGTCAATCATGGAATCGCCACCCATGGCCTCATCGTCAGACTCGGATTCATCATCGGCAAGCGATATTTCAGATTGCAATGCTGATTGCAAGTCAAATATTCTACGATTGGCGTTTTTGTAATCGTTAAGCGCTTTGCGATACTCTTGTTCGATTTGTTCACTTTTTGAACGCTGAAAATGGTTTTGTCAACAAGTATCACAAAATTTGTAAACAACCTCTCGATCAAGTGCAAGTCGGACTTCCTCCAGTTTCCTGCGATGATCCTTCAATTGGGAGTCAACTTCAAGTAGTTCTTGTTTTGCCTTATACGCCATGTTAGATTCTTTGTCCCGGACCTGCTGGGCTTCGGTAAGCGATTCTTGAAGAGTCTCAATTTCGTCGTTGAGTTTCTCGACGGTGGCTTCGAGGCGCTGACGAGTGGCAGTCTCAATGTCAAGTCTGCCTTGGAGTTCTCTGGACTCAAGCATGGCCTTGTTCGTCTCACGTTCGTAAGAGGCAAGTTTTTTCTTGTGTTCAGCACCGAGAGTGAGCAATTCCTCGTTTAGATTTCTGATTGTGTTCTCGAGTTGATCAATCTGAAAATCACGTGGTCACAACTTTGAAGAAACACGTTTCGGGTGTTTGGCTTACGGTCTCTGCTTGGGCGTCCAGTTTGATGGCATCCACCTTGCTCTGCTGCAGGTGTTGTTTGTACTTCTTCGTCAACTCCCTGAACTGCTCGTCGTGTTCGTCGAGCAAGAGCTTCAGATTGTTTTTCTCCTTTACCAGATTGATATTTTTGTCATCCACAATCTTCTTTGCAGACGCAAGTATTTCGAGCTAAAAAAAGTGATGCATTGAATCAATACGAAAAAATTAAAGCAAACAAACCTGGCATTTAAGTTCGTTGACTTCGGTCTCGAAGCAGTTACGCTCCTTGACGGCATTGACCTTTGCAGCCTCGGCATCTTCGAGTTCATTTTTCAGCTGACGCAGATGATTTTGCGAGTGAACGCCACGTTGCTCCGTTGCGATAGCGGATTGGGCATCTTGCAGCAGGATGAGAGCCTTCTTGTACTTCCGTTTGTACTTGTTACTGGACAAATCAAACAAGCTAAAAAATATAGGTAAAAAGCTGAACGACGGAAAAAAACCAACCTTTGATGAGACTGGTATTGCCGAGCCTGCGATTCAAGCTGACGATTTTTCATCATCAAATCGTGGTTGTTCTTTGTCAGCGATTCGATCTCTTCTTCAAGAGCGCGGTACTGGCGCTGGTGTGACAGCCGCATATCACTGATTTCGGATTCCCGTGTTTCAACATCACGCTTCTTTTCATTTCTCAGCTTTAAAGCTTCCATTTCAAGGCGTGTCACGTTCTGAATCAATTGCTGATTGTGCGCGGCCGTCTCCTCGATTTCTTCTTCGAGTTTTTTGACACTGTCCTCAAGCGTTCGTTTGTCCCGACGCAGCTGATCAAACTCGTTGTCAAAGGCTGAGTCGTTAACTCTACTTTCTTCTGCTTCCTTGAGGTAGCGCTTGGTCTTCTCCAGCGAGACTTTAAGCTCTGAGACTTCGGCGTTCAGTCTCCTGACTTCCACGTCCTTGGAACTTTCTCCAATGCGTAAATCGCAGATGGTTTTCTGCAGCTGATGATTGTTGTTTTCCAAATCGTGAATAACGGCTTCCTTCTTGCTGACAACATCGTTAACGCTGAAAAAAATTGTTAACTATTTTTCGACTTCCGTTTGTCAAAAAAACATACGAAAAACTATTGCGTTGATAGCTTTCGTTTTTCGACCGTAAATCCGTGATTTCCGTCTGCAGGTCTTGGAGTTGCTCGATAGCTTTTTGAGCCTTAAACTTTTCCGCTAGCTCGGAGTCTCGCATTTTTTCCAGCTCAGTCTTCAGCTCGATGGTCTTGGCGTGACTCTGCCAATCTTCAATTGTGGATGGAGGCTTTGACGATGTTGATGGGGTGGATGATCGCCTTTGATCCCCTTCTAAGCCTGGAATAAATTATTATAAGTTCAAGCGCTTAAAAATAGTTTAAATTTAAAAATTGAAGTTAAAAGCTAAATAACTCTCAAAAAAGCATACTTCCATTAAAGCCGATATTAAGGAAGCTGCCAGAACCACCGTTATGTCGACAATAATAGTAATACTCTCTCAAAGGTTTAGCCATGCTTGGCACGACAGGTATTACAGCCGCCTAATAAATGAACATTAAGTATGCGTACACACATACACCCAAAAATGGATAAAATTTTCTGGAGAACAAGCGACGAGTAAGGAAGAAAAGAATAGGATTTGGGTCAAACACAGGAAATTCAAGCGCGCAAACAATGCGGACAACTGTGGGGATACTGATCAAAATCGTAAGGCACATGGTATGGAAAAATTATTAAACCCGAAAAATCACCGGAGGCAATTTGTGGGAAAAAGGAAACAGATTTTCGGTGTAGTACATGAGAAATATAACACTCCCTTTCAACGTACAATGGTGCGTGAATAATGATGACTAGACGGACACTGTCAAGACGGCATCGATCTCATCCTACGACCAAGCAATTTGACGTTGAATTGACGTAAAGTGTCTAACAATAGAGCCGAGAGAGAGGTAAGGGTGATTCGATTTACTGTTTAACGAAGGGATAAGAACTAATTGTTGGCGAGAATAAATAATGCTCATCATCGCTGTTCCCCCTAATCATTTGGGTGTAACAGAGCAAAAAAAATACAATACTTTTAAGCTGGGTGACAACCTGAGCAAAAAAGAGAAGCAATTCAATGAATATATACGATTGAGGAATTTTTTTGGTATTTGTAATCTATCCCTTGGCAAATTTTGTAAATATATACAATCTCCCACCCTCCATCCTTACCTTGGTCACGCAAAACTTGTTTTGTTGACATCAATTCAAGTTCCAAACGTGATCGAAGCTCGGATTCGCGTTCTAGGCTAATGGACATTGCCTGGGAGCCCTGAGTTGACGTACGAACTAGCTGTTCCAATTCCGCAAGTTTGTCTTTGAGTTGGGCATTCTCAGATCGTAAATTACGGTTAGCAGAATCAAGTTGGGTAATACGTTCGTGGAATTGTGCATCTGGCTTGACAGCACTCAGCAGAGGCTTCACACGTGTGTAGAGCTTCCACCAATTCCACTGCCTAATCTGGAGATACTTCAACGCGTTTTGTTGAATACACTGAATTGCCAATTCCTGGGTGCGACGTTTAGAGAGCCATTTGCGTGCCAGGTGTCTTCTGCATTCATTTTGGAAGGCTTCGATGACACCGGACAGTTGAAGGTCGCGTCGGCTTTCAAGCTCCACCAACATATCACTGCGAACCAAGATCTGCGAAATACCAAGTCGATAGCGATGGTCTTCAATCTCCATGGCTTCCAGAATGCGCTTCACCGCACCCCGATCATCGAGCGCGTCTTGAATACTTCTCGGCGAATCGTTGTTCGGAATGAGGCATTGGAAGCGTCGTCGAAAATCACGGAAAGGCATACGCTCGGGATAACCACGATTACACGCTCTAACCGAATCCACCAGAAGTAGCGACTGAACCTGGGCACGAACGTAAGCGACATCGAAGCCATCAGAGTCCCGCCCGGCAGTTGACGAAATCATGCTCCGCTTTGGACCAGAAGACAGTTCATTTGCCTTGGGCTGAATGCAGTGAACAAAGAATACACGTCCACAGCGGTGAATCAGCGACACGACGTGTTCCTGCAAAAAAAATTGTTGTACAAAAGATTCAATGTCATCGGTAGGGGCGCAAAATCTCGGCTAGTTTGTACACCCGTGGAATAATTCCTAATGTCTATTTAAATAACGTTTCAATAACAAATCACAGCTAGTTTTTTAGCTTTTAAGACACAATTGTTAGTTTGTTGATCAGATGTAGATTATGGTTCACCAGAGGTAGGGGACAACCACCTGGCGAGAGAGAAAGCGACCTTCTAGTTCTTGTTCGACGATAATGTACTTGGTTAACTACATATCAAAAAAATAAATTACTGAATGTAATCGAAAAACGGTCGACAACAAAAAAAACCAACAAAAGCGGGTCAAGCAAAACGATGAAACACTAAGATAGCTCCCACCCTCCCTCAAAAAACCGTTGACCGCAGCAGCGTGTCTGCGCGTCGCATGACTTACAATTTGTGATTCAATGTTGTTGAAAAAACCACCAACAAGAACGGGTCCCAGTGATTCCTGCTGAATTGACTGCGTGAAGTGTCGAAGTTTGTAAACGTTATCAGTTGTATTTACGATCGAGGAACCAAAGAGAGCTGTTATAGCTGGGCTAAAGAAATTCAACTGGATTTTTATGCGATATTTCCCATGATTTGACCTACTTTTTGGATTTTTTAAGCAATTCAGGTGCACTGAACTGAGCTTGTCGTGGACGGGCTTCTCGCACCCACCCACGAACGCTGTAGGTTGTTGGGAATCGGTTCAGGCCATGTCCGAGGACAAAACATTGTTGTTCCAGATCGTAGCCGCGTATCAGTTTGTTGTTTTCGAAGAACAGCATTAGACGCTTGAGGAATGAGCTGTCAGAACCCGCGGGGAACATGGCCTCCTCCTGGAGCAGATGGAATAGCCCACGCGTCTCCTCGCTTCGTTCTTCGAGATTTACGCTATTCAGCTGCAAATTACAGATAATTGCAAGAACGAAAAAACAAACAAATATCCTACCAGCTGAGGCTTGCGATCTATCAGACGGGTAAGCATATGAGGCTGCAAGATCGGTGGCTGGACATCGACGGAAACCTGTTCACGAGCATACACCTCAAGCGGTTCTTTGAAGCTTCGATCGTAGAAAACCTCGGCGATGCGTTCGTTGCAGTAGTTGAAAATCAACTCTGGCAACTGTGATTGTCGTGCCTGAGCATCATCGACGTACTGAATGCCAAAGTTGGATCCCGGAATGTCAAACAGTGTTATTGTGTTCGATGAATACTTATCCAGAGACTGGTTAACGTGAATGATGACGGCAGTGATGAGTTCTTGATACAAAATGCGCACGAATGATTCGAGGGCTTCTTTGCGACCTTCATTGCGATTCGCCATAATACTTCGGCTAAAAGAACAATCAATATATTAGAGTTAAAAAATTCAAATAATAAAAAAACTTTACTTGACAACGTTTGGAGCATTGTGCATCAGATGCGCGTTGAACATGGCCGTACTCAACTCATCCACCGTTGTTCCAAGCAACTCGGCCGCTTTTTGGGCATGTTCAGGACGTCCGTACGAGCGCATCACTACGTCTGCCCGTTTGAGGTGCAAAATAGCAGCTAGTACTGAGAAAACGCCGCTGAGGACCTTGGAATCAATTTGGAGGGTATTGAAAGCTGATACTATACTTTGAACAGTCTGAAGGATAAAATTGAAAATAAAGCAATGATGCGAATGAAAGTAAACTCACATTAAGCTTCAAAAATGAGATCTTATCGGGAGACACGTAGGGATCAAATTGGCTGGCAAGTAGGTCGAGACCGAGCTTTTTCTTGGCTTCGGCATCCGAAGTCAAGTACAATACATGAAATATATGAAAATAAGAGTCGGCATTAGAAAGCAGCGGCGTTATGTTTGGCAGATAGATGCGATGCTTTACCGACGACAGGGCAGCAGAAGTGTCAAAGCCCATTGTGATAGCCCGTATGCACTGTGTGGCACTCAGATTCAGGTAAGTGGGTGCATTGATAAACAATGTTAATACATCTTCGATTAGGCTCAACTTTGAGACTAAAAAGTTTGCATGCAATCATTTTTCCAACATTTTGATAACTTACATGGCAAAATTTTAGTCCAGCCCGCAACACCAGAAAAATACTGTAAAAAACTTCGAATTTGTGACGATTTTCCAGAACCGCTGACACCGGTAAGCACAATACCCTGAGACTGTACCCCACTTTGCAAATTTCGGTAAATCTCTTGTGCTGCAGAATAAACGTGCGATGGCATCTGATCTTGCCTGCATCCTTTAAACAAATCGATGAGAGTGTCGTTTGCATACTCATCCTCGGCGGGCGTGAGAGCTACCATGCTGAGTGCACCGGCGTGGGAGTATGTGAGACCGCTCCCAGCAAGTCGTCGGAGCAGGTGAATCACCGATGTCACGTTGACGTATGTGAGCTTTGCAATTTCATTGCTCGATGTTACGGGATTGGCCCTATCGATGTCGGAGCGATCAACAGCCATCTCGGTATTGGCTACACGGATTTTGATTTTATTGTTCGGAAGGTGTTCGAGTGCTTGGCAAACTGTATAGCCCTCGCTGTGAATGAGCCAATACCGCGAGTCCTCTGGGATGGCCTAAATTTTAAACCACTCATCTTCAACGAGGTGTGAGAGAAAAAAACCCACAGCAAAGTCATTGCTTGAAATTTCGTTGGCATTGAGTCGCAGTGCGTCACCTGCATCACGGATGCCTCGTCTTGCCCTGCCGCAGAGTTGAACTAACTCTGGAGCTGTACGAACGGTCAGGGAAATCTCGCTTCCACTCTTCTCGATCGCATCTTGAAGTTCTTCGCGGCTCATCGCAGCCACCTTGACGTGATTTACCTCGATGAGTTCGTCACCTGGCAAGACGTGGGTCAACATGTCGCTCGGCCGTGGTGGACCTGGCATAATGACGGTTGGATCGGCGAATACCCGCATGCTATCCGAATTCTTTTCTGCATAATGCCGCCTGATCCGGAAGCCAAAATCTCCCCCAAGATGGCGTTGAAGGGTGACCTCGCGTTCGTAGATCTGAACAACCTTCAACGCGGGCAGCTTGAGTCCGGCGATGTCAAATTTCTTGGGCAAAGCAAACGAAGCAGCATCGTCAACTCCGTTTTGCAGCATGACTACATTCGGCTGATCTGCAAAAAACAGCATTAAATAAATTTGAAACAAAGCATCTGGATGCTCGTGGCTGACACGAATCAAGAACAAACGTGATGAGGTCAAACAAAGTAACATAAAAAATGGTCAATTGACAGCCACGCTCTATCGTCCGCAATCGACAACTAACAGCAGAGATTTTGTCATTCACGCGCACCTGTGCGTTTAATCCGCTCAGAATCGTTCTCCATTCGTTGACCACATTACCTCGTCGCTCTCCCATAAAGGAGGAACCGCACAGAGACAGTTGAAAAGATCTACTGTTATTTTTGGCGTTGAAGGTTCGGTGCAAATTCAAATAAATTAAAACCAAATTGTCAATATAAACATGTCTATATTTATAAACCTCGGTGAAAGCAAATCGATTTTCAAAAACTTGTTCAACACCAAAAAAAGGTGAAAAACGCGTGTATAGCAATATGCTGGACAAAGAAACTGAGCGTAGTGAGTGACCCCATATATTTATATATTCGCGCTAGCTATGCCTCAGTGATTGATGAATGAATGCTACAATGCAAAGGTATTCATTTTCCGAAGCGGGCTCAAGGCATCACTTAAAAAGCACTTCTGTATCGCAAGCAAACCGATAAGGTGCATCGGCGCTGGCTTATCGCACAAAATAACGAGTCAGAGGTGTCATTACGATTTTAACAGTCAGCTGGTATTCATACCGATGTCAAAGCAAGATATATGTAATAACAAAAATTACAGAAGCACTTTAGAATGAAAAAAACCACTCAACGTGCGATAATCCTTCTACAACGGTGAAGAAAACTGTAGCCTCGTACGGAAATGTTGCGTCTTGTGGAGAGCAGACCGTGAAAAACTCTATGGATAAAAAACAAACAAAACAAACATGAAGATGGGTTGAATGGAATTTACAGGAAAAAAGTATGGTGAGAAAGAAAGCGCACAAATCTAGAGTACTGCCATCCAATGTCATTTTTAGAACACGCATGTACGCATCCAGGTTTTAAAAAATTGCACTGGCAATCGCATTACCAAACCAACCGTTCTGCACACCGCAACACAATCGCCGAGCATACGTACGCACCACTCTCAGCAGTCCAAGAGACGAGGTCGTTGGGTGCGGTGGAGTCCAAGCGTTGGGCCGGTTGGTCATCACGAAACGCGCAAAGTAGTCCCCATCCATCCCCAAAAAGAGAGAAAAAAGCCGCGCTAAACAACAAAGGATGGAAATTCCTGCCTATTTGCCACGGGTTGAATGCTAGTGAGCAGTATTTTATTATAAAAATCAAATTAATAAATCTGTCTTAGCATTGCTGATAAACGCGAGGGAAAGGCGGGAAGAGCCTTCGATCGCTGCAAGAAGAGAATAAATAAGCGATTGTCATCACGGTAACATAGACGGAATATTACGTATAGACATACAACCATGAATTGACCCAGTACACACGAAACAAAAAGAACAACGGCGTTTTTTTACTGCCATTAATTGACGGTTACGTTTGCATCGTCGTCATCCGGCTCGGAAGCCACAGGAGAATGCGTTGAAACGGCGTTACCGTTCGTGCCATTGTCCACACTCGCGGAAGGGTCAGGGACTTCCAAATCGCCGATGGCCCCGACGGGAGCCGTCGTATCGGATGCCGGCTGGAGCTGCTTGCGAAGCGGCCTTTCGGGCTTGCGGAAGAGCGTGATCTCCTGCTGCTTATAGTACCGGCGATCCTCTTCATCGATCAGGACAAGGTTGAGAAAGTAGCGAACCGAGAAGCGCTTGCCTACATCGCGCATCGTCGGTCCGAGCTCGTAGCCGGCCAAGAAGAGTCGAATGGGAATGGTCTCGCCCTTTACGGGAGCGCCATCCATGATTTCAAACTTGGCGATGACTTCGGCCTCGTTGTACGTGCTCGCGCCCGCTCCGACGTACTCGCGACGAATGATCTGGATTTCCATGAACTTGATTTTGATGCGGACAAGCAAAAAGTAAATTTTGCCAATGATGACGTCTTTCAAGTGATATCTGAAAGAAAAATCGTGGAAAAGAGTATGCGAAAAAAAAGAACAAAAAAACTCACCTAGACCGGTTGTATTCGAACTCGATGTGCAGGCAGTCCTCAATTCCGACTTCCATCTTGAGGTTTGCGTCCGTTTCAGGATATGAAGCTAAGCTGTGAACCAGAATATCCATTTCCTTGACAATGTCAGTGAGTCGACGGAGAATGGTCGCGCGGATGAAGTATCTAACAAAAAAAAACAATGTAGATGCATTCATGTGTGAAAAAAAGCATACCGAAGCTTCACATTGCACCCGACGTAGCTTTCATACGTCTTTGAGACCTTTTCGAAGCAAAATGGAAATGTCGTATTTTCCATCAGCTCGCCAGGTCTAGCCAAGTCTTTGGAGAGCGAGATAAAGTCGAAAGCGTTGCCACGATCATAGTAGACTTCTGCAAAGCACGCGTGATTGTTTATGTAGATATAATATAAAAAAATAGCATCACTTACCAATCTGACCGATAAAATCGATACGTATGCCTTGGTGTTCGAGCTTTTGATTGGCTTTCTTCAGTTGAACTGAAATTTCGCCTTCAACGGTTTCACCGTCATAGAAAAGAAATAGTTCCTCGGCATTTCCATCTTCAGTACGAATCGTATCCTTAGCACGCTTGTTCTCGTCCTTTAACCGTATCGTGATATCGGCCGTTTGACGAAAATTGAAAAACGACTGAAAAGTTTATATTGTATTAATCACCGCGAACAAAACTGTTACTCACCACCATTGCGCCGAATCTGACGTGTTCAGCGTGACTATGCAAAATAAACCAGTAAAAACGATTGAGCCCACTGGCTTGGAACTCTTGACACGAAAATAGTTGATCGGGTGCGCTGACTTTTATGTGCGAATCTGCGACTTGCTTCAGGGTTTAGCAGAATGCAGTTCACCAATCCTGCCTTCAAGGAAGGCATCAAGCGTGTCAGTCGTCCTCTTGGACCTGTCAAATGGTACTACAGCGAAGTTGCGCCCCTCTGCTCGAAGAATGCCGTTGAGGTTCGTCGTCAGAAAGTTCCCGGTGAGTTTGTTGATTTTATTCAACTTTTTTTACGGCCTCGCTGTCTTTACAGGTAGTTCCTGTACTCAAGAGTTGCAAGCATTGTTTGGATGCCTGAAGAAGTGGGAATTCGACGATTTGCCTTGCTCCAAGCTTCACGACGAGTACATGCGTTGCGTTCGCACCGCCGAGACCGCTGCCCACGAATTCAAGGAAGGAGCTCGCAAGGGCGTTCTCGGCGAAAGTTCCAACAAGCTCTCTACTGCCCAGTTTAACCGCGTCATGCAACTCTTCCCTCAGCCCGATCTTGGCAAGTCGCAGCGCCGTATGCGTCGTCTCCCTACTCAGTCCTATGCCGACGACATCTTCCGGCGCAAGAATGTCAACAAGCCGAGCTAATAAGTTGTTTCCTTTGTTTTTTTGGTTAGTTGTTTCCGCCGTTTGAGCTAAAACGTCAGTGCATTTCGAGGTGGTTTTTACGCATGGGGTGGTTTTATGTTTCTCTCGCTTGTTCCCGATGCAAGTGAATTGCAGTTTATGGATACATGTATCACAATTGTTCGAACAGAAAGGCAACTCAAGTAGTATGCTTTTTCAAGACAACAAGCCGTCGCATTCATAAATGCGGTATTACAGGGAGACGACACAAGCGGTGATCGGTCAGATTTAAGAATCGAGAGTAGGGCAAGAGAAGGACGAATATAAAAACTGACGGAGCTTTGAAATCAAGTAACTCGTAGAGACGATTGGTGCGCGCCGTGGCGATACGACGACGGCTGACCCTTCCAGATGTGCTGATGCTTGTTAGGACTAGTGAAATTACTACTTCCTTGAAGAGTAGAGAGAGAAGACTGAATTCTGTCACAGAAGAGAAAAACAACGCGTGTCGGGTTATTGTTCTTTCAACTCCTTGACGGCCTTGATGTACGGGATGAGAGCCGAGAGAGATTTGGCGCGTTCGATGAAAGAATGCCTCAGAAGCTCGGCCGTATCTGCTCGCTCTTCCGGATTGACGCACAGACAGCGATCAATGAAGTTCAGGAAGTCAGCGCTGAGCTTGTGTCGCTGCTTGATTTCGGGTTTTCCGTTTTGAGCGATAAGCAGGATTGCCCTCAAGGGCGTCTCGTGGAGGTACGGAGGCTCGCCGTCAATCATCTCCAGCGCCATGATGCCGAGGGACCAGATGTCGACTTTGTTGTTGTACCGATTTTTGTTCACGATCTCAGGAGGCATCCAGTACGGCGTACCAACCATTGTGTTTCTGGAACAATGCACTTAGTTGAATTTAAAAAAGTTTGAAAACAAAAAACCTTTTGCATCCTGGCTGAATTTGAGCACAAAAACCGAAGTCAGTTAATTTCACAGCCCCGTCAAGACCCAGCAGGACGTTGTCTGACTTGATGTCGCGGTGAATAATGCTATGACTAAAAAAATTTTATTGAAAAAAATGAGTCATCGCCGCAAAAATTTGTCTGACCTATGAAGAAAGTGCAAAGCAAGTAAACACTCCCGCAACACAGCTCCGATTTGTCCCTCGTCTAATTCTGTTTTTACAACCACATCTGTTAGGTTGCCGCCTTCCAAGTAGTCCATAACAACCCAAAGGTCATCTTCCTCGACCAGATAACTTTCTCGATAGTTGACAATGTTCTGAAAGGGAGCGATTCAAACATTTGCATTATTATTTCAGCAGGAAAAAGACGTACCGGGTGCTGATACTGCTGCATAACTTTGATTTCTGTCAAGAGCATTTCCTTCTTTGGCTGACTCTTGAAAGCCATCCGTTTAACGGCAACGATTTGGCCATAGCTTTCGGAAGAAATGCAGCGTGCGGTGTACACTGTTCCAGAAGCACTGAATTGAACAAAGAAAAATAAATAAATTTGACATGCCCATAAAATTACTTACCCGACGCCAATTTTTTGTTCCAGGGTATACTTGGTGTAGGGATTGCCTGCATTTACGATTTTTTTCAACTCGTCGAGAACCTGAAAAAACCACGTAGCTTCCTTCCTTTCTTGTTTTAACCAGATGGCAATCTCAGGGAAAAAAACTTGATTCTATCAACAAAAAAAAGTTTTTTTGGCACCGTGCATTCTATGCTTTGACAATTGCTCTTCGCATTTGTTCTTCATTTGTCAACTTTAAACCACGAAATTCAATCAGGTTTTGTTTTTCCCCCCGTCGAAGGCGTTAATTATTCGACAAGACCCCCTCTCCCACTGCGTCCGTCCTTCGTTTTGGTCCAAAGAGTGGGAAATTGATGGGCAACAAACAAATACCAAGAAATGATAAGGTGTCAAAAAAGTCGTTAAATGACGACCCCCTGCCTTAAAAATTTAAAAAGCCAAAAGGAAGAGACGGAAAAATAGAGCACGTTTTTGAAGCCCGATAAAAAAAATAGATCACATTACAAACTAACCTGTGCATCGGTCAACTTTTGTCTGTACACTTTGGTAGTGTCGTTAACATTCTGATCATCACTCCGCTGGCGTACAACAACCTGCTCGTACCCTCCATTCTTGTCTTGGTTATCAGTCTTCTTTTTCCTCGCGATGGGAGCAATGGGAGGAGGAGTAGGCAGGTGATGGTTCTGAACCTCATCGAGCGAGGCATTCGAAGAAGACACAGAATTCAGACTGCCTTGAGATTGACCGTAACTGCTGGAGTTCTCAGAACTGTTAACAAACGATGATGGCACACTTGATCCCGGGACATTTCTCAGATGCTGAAATAATCGGTTTACCATGCTGTCGCAAACCATCTTGCAAGAAGCAAAAAAAAGAAGAAGATTAGTGGCTCACTTTTAGCGGGATAGAGATCTTACCGTAAGAGCGCAGGTGATGTGCTCTATGTAAGCAGAAAAAGGAGATTGGACGCGGAGGGGTGGAAAGGTTGAGTCAAAAATCATGACTACATTCAATCGAAATAGTCCTTTAGCTGAATAAACCTCAATTCATGACAGAACTAGTGGTCACGATTTTGCCAAAATACGCTCAAACCACACTCAAAAGGGGGCTATTTTAAAACAAATTGTCGCGACGACGACGCTTAAACCAGTAACACACCACCGTGGGAGAAATTTAATAAAAAACAGGCATACGCATTTTTTATGTAATGGGAAAAAAGAAGATATTGTCCTATATTACTATACACATAGAAGACGGTCAGCATGGGGAGATACAAAGAATGCGTGCACCGGGGTGTGCAAAAAAACTCCGAGATGGGAATTCAAAGAACCTGGGTATTCCGTAACACCACCCATCGATCGTAGTACAACCACAACTGCCACAAGGAAATCGAAAACTGGCTATTAAAACTGCGTTTAAAATTTTATCCCAACCATGGTTTAAAAGATTCCACAACTCAGCCTTCGGCAGCTGCTTTTCCACAGACAACCAGCTGCTTCTGAAGGTGTGCATCCATCCCATTTGAAGATGATGCAAGTCACCGCGTCAAAAGCAACCGGTTTGTCCTATTATCTGAGAGTGATTGGCAGACGGGAAATCTAAGTCTATGCAAAATGAATGAAAAATAGCAGATATTGCCGTTGGTCAAAAAAGCACACATTTTTCATCGTGACTTGCTATAAAGACCTGTTGAGTACTGTGGTAGAAGTGGGTTACAAGTTGTGTGAGAGCATGACTATTGCTCACGCCCTAAGGTCATATAGCACTACTTTCTCCCGTAATTCATTCAAATTTCTTTTTTCTGAATTGACAACTGCATTGCACTTAGAGTTACCTTTTTTCGAACAATGTTTTATTTAAAAAAATATGGCGGTCGATGATGTTCGCTATTTTCAGACTACTTTTGACGATGATGACGAAACGAGAAAAAATGAACAAACGGTGTGCTCTATTAGTACTCAGATGTTGTTTGTGCACTGTTCGAAAAAAACCAGCCCGTCTGCCGAAATATGCCGAGTCTTTTTTTGAAAAAAAAGAGAGAACATTATTAAATTAGCAACACTGCTTGCTGTACGAGACGTATTAGTGTTCTGTCGGGTGGTGCATGACAGTTCAAGAGTCGAGAGGGGAAGGGGCATACTGATTACATCACAAAAGTATCTCTATCCCTCGAGCCGGACACGCTTGGTGAGTTTGCAAAAATAAAATCCTATTTGCCGACAAAAAATAAGCCGACAGAGAAGTTACACAAAAGCAACTAACCGTCGGTTTAGGGGGAATAGGAGGAGGTTGCCGGCCCTTTGATGTAGTTGTCGTCGTTGCAACAGGCTTCACAGTTTTGGATCTAGCTGGTGGAATCGGGGGAGTTGCTGCCTTTTCCCTTGAGGCAGATTTTGACCTTTCTCTGTCTTGCTTTTTGGCTACAAGCTCATGAGTTGTCGTGTTATTTTCACCATCATGACTGCCTTTGTATTCATAGTCGTCAGAGTGAAGTATTTCTATAAAATGCGAAACACCATAACACCGAACAACAATAAAATATTATAGTTACCATTTCCCATATTATCCAACTTGATGCCCTGTTGATCAAAGTGTGTACCTGTATGATCCAGCTCAAAGTCCATGTCGTCTTCTGAAGGGCAAACCGACTTCGCTTTGAGAATAAACTTGTCATCCTGCCCGTGTATGTAGGTATGTGCGTAGAATTTTAATGCTGTTACCACAGCCTTGGGATCTTTTTTCTGATCATTTTCACTGAAACCAAATGTTTTATAACTCAGTACTCAAAATTTCTCGTGTATGCATATAAAACGCACGTCAAGTCTCTGCGAAGGACTTCCAGCCACGCTTGGGGTAGACCGGAATACTCATGGCCATCAAAACCGACGTGAATTTTATGTACCATGTCAAATGGCATACTAATCTCGTTGATAGAAGAATTTCCCTTTGAACTAGAAGATAGATTTAAATCCGAAGTATGGTTGGTTAAGCGTAGTTTTCCAAGTATCTTCCAGACATTGCCGGATTTGTCTTTGGACGTCGACATGGCGGCGCTTGAAACGCTAAAAATGACAAAGAGGTAGTCAAATGTCGCGTTGTAGAAAACAAAAGGCGCGGATTTTATTGCACGCTATAAACAACGTGAAAAAAAAGAGAGAACCACCAAAGCATAATTTGCAACCAGTAGACATGACAATCGATTGAATCTCAAGCAGTTACAATAAAACAGTTTTAAAACGTACGTAACATAGGTTCTTAAAAACGCCTTAGAATATGGATTCTTTTGTTGAATAATCTCAGTTTCAAGTCGCAATTTTAAGTGTTTAGTATAGCAAAATGATGCGCACAATTGTCACTCGAACTTAGTTTTTCCACTCAGGATCGCCCCTAACGATGATTCATTCATTCTGTCGGAGGAGTCTGAGTCCGCAAAAATACATCAATGAGTGACCGACTCAATGGACAGACAAACGGAAGACGCGCAGCCGAGTGGGTCGATATTCACTGACCTTCCGAAAAGGAAAAGCACATTTATGGCACTGGTATAACCACACCAGCGGTTTTGAGAGGGGGGTATTGTTACTCGTGGCTTATCGGAGACATAGACGACACATCGTAGCGTATTGAACGTTTTGGTGGAGAATAGGGTGAGAATGATGGATGTATACTTTTTAATAATCCTGGAAAAGGAATGACTAAATTTTGATTTAAATGCAATGCGTTGAGATAACAGCGAAATTTAGTTTTCCTTTATCAGCAGCGTTTATCATTGGTATTCAAAGAACGGGAATTTGGCAATTTTTGGTTATTAATTTGATGTAAAGGCTGTCACTAAATTTTAAGTATGCATGATGTGTTAACATCTCCTATTTGACACTCCTCACTTGTGTCCATGTGTAACGCAGGAATAAACTTATCACATTCTTCTCACCCTAGCAGCCAAACTAATCAACAGTATTGCGCCGCTGCATGTATGATGACATCTCATGAATTCATGTTACACCGTGTGTGTGTGTGTGTGTGCGTGTGTGTGTATCGTCATCACAGTTGTAGTCAAATGCTACATTTGTTTTTTTGTTATTCCCTAATTTCCTATTGAACAGTTTAGTTGTAATCACCTACCCGGAAATGTCTATTTTATTTTTTTCAAATGTTTTTTGAACATAATGTCGTCATTTTGTGCCTGGCTTGTAAAACTTTGGTGTTGGCACCAAAAATCCGATGTGCACCAAAAAAATAAGAGGTGAAATCAATGCGTTGTGCAAACTGAGGAATTAAAAGTCAACACCCGTGACCGATAATATATTTACCTTGGTAGAGTAATGATACTTACAATGTTTAGACGGGTCTAATTTTTGTTCTTCCGTGCAAGCGGTGCATTCTTCATGCCACGAAGTTCAAATGCTCAGAAGCTACTAGGTTGTGCTGTTTTACTGTGCTTGACAGAGCGAGGAAGATGCAATACTTTAGTCAAGACAGCAGGCTATTTGTCTATTGTCATGTTGTCGTTGGCGGAAAGGTTGAAGCCGTAGAGTAAAAAGCAGAAAGCGGTGGCGAGAGAACGAGGCAGAACGCGTCCATGAAGAGAACCTGAGAAGTGAAAGAGACCGGAGCAAAGTGAAAACTTTTTTTTCTTTTTCTCTAACTCTCGTCGGCGCGCCCTTTTCCTGATTCTGCAAAGCGTTGTAAGTTTGCCAAACATTTAGCATTCAGTGCCTTTGTGTTGTCCTTCTGGCATGGTGCAAAAGACCGTGTGAAACACGAGAGTGCGACCGACTGCTCGAGGGAAAGAAGAGCGAACAGCTGCTTCTGCCAGTAAGTGGTAAGCAAGAGCTCTTGCCATCGTTGTGTTCCGTAGGCAATGTTATTCGGTCCTCCTTTTCCGTAAGCTGCTTCAATGGCAGCCGGTTAAGTGCGTTATTTACTTCATTGATTAACTTGCCTATAGACAAAGGGCAATGTTTTTATTCAGCTACATTGCTCTTTTTTTTATTATTTCACCATTACTCAGTGGTTAGTTATCATTAGACCAGATGTTAGGAGGCACAAATGACGTCCACGTAGGCGTAAATGTCTCGATTCGTTTTGGTCGCGATACATTGCTCTTTTATGACTTGTTTAACAAACCGTTTCTATTCACGTACTCATGGCTTGCTGTAGATTAGCTTGTAAAAAAACAGTTGCAAAGACAAAAAATGTTAAGCTCGAGTTAACAAGCTTCTATAGCGAGTTCACGCATAGCGCTGCTTAATTTCAGGCAAGTTGTGTGTCCCAAAAATTTTGTTGACAAATGCAAGGTCTAGTTTGCATCTTTTCATTCACGCAGTTCAGGAAGCGAAGGTGGATGAAGGAGTACTTTTTAATGTTATTCACTCGCTTAAAAATAAGTTATGCACCCTAACTCCCTTTCTTCAAGCTCTATCATTATATTTCCAGTCAACGAGGAAGAAGAACAATTGTTTCACTGCATGGTAATTTATCAATTGTTCTTTAGGGGATCCTATTTATTGCACATATTCATTGATCGAATGTTTGTCTTTAACTTTAATATTGCAATATCTCAGAGATTGACTATTTGCGTTAACATCACCGAAACGGTTATACTGTGCGGTAGCGTCGCGTTTTTCTCTACTTACTGAAAACTTTATAGAGCAGCAGTGCAATAAAAGGTTTTTTTCTGGTTTATATATTTTTTACGAGGATATGAGGGATCTTTAAAGCTAGGCCGAAACACCTCAGTAGCTCGAGGGCTTAAAGCCATATTTCTTGGCTTTAAAATGTTAGTTAAAATATTATTTTTATGACGACGAAGCTTTATTTCTTTACTAATCCTGATTACTCAAGTGATGCAGAGAGCTCGAGAGTGATATTCGTAGCCACAAGGTGTGTACAACTCCGAATAGCGGAAGATGAGAATAATATATTGCAATTATCTTTTATCTGGTCTCTGTCTCTGTCTTTTGCGAAAAGCGATACGTAGCTCTGATATCACATTCGTATGTTTTGGGAAGGATACATTATTTATTGTACGCTAAAACAATGTCAGTTTTGTACAACGTCTCTTGGACATGTACACATACACAGCGTTAAAAATCGCGTTGAAAACATTTTTCTGTTTGGTATGAAAGACTTCGATAGTTATCGATGTGCGTCCGTTTTCTGAGGAAAATTTTTACGTTTGTATGTTTATCAGTGTCCTTGGTGTCAACTTTGTTCTATCACTTCATTGATTGTGGCAACCGTCCATCGACGAAGACACAGACTGATTTATTCTATTTATCAGTCAATAGGTTTTTGTCTGTTGCAAAAAAAACTTTTTATTACCCAAATTTGTACAATTGTGGTTAAAAAAGTGTGTGTTTACTACACATTTGGTAAACATTATGATATAGTTTCAATACACGCGTTCGCACACGCAACGTACTCAACATGCATCTGGCATTGTAAAACCGGTTTACGTCACACGAGTTAAGCCATTGATTGTAGGTGGCAGACATCTTTATTTGACGTTGGTTTCACTCTTTTTTTTTGCATTTTTGTCCACATCCACAATCTTCGCTAATTCTTCCAAACGTCAAAAGTATTCCAAAATTTGTTGTAGCATGATATTTTTGTAGTCCCTACATGACGCTTTGTATTTGTTCGCTTGCGTGACTGTAAAATAATACAAGCAACATGTTTTTCCGTCTTGATAGCCTCCGCGTACCGGCTGCATCGAGCAACAGCCAAAGGCAGAGTTAGAGCCGCGGCATTCGTTGTAAAAAAACATAATTTTTCCCCTCTGAATATGCACAATGAAACTGAACGGCGACGTGTACCGCTGGCCATACCACGTTGGTAGAGGATGAGCTAACGGTGCTTCTTTCGTTAACGTCTGTTGTTGTCCTGGCTATCGTCGCCATCCATCCTTCACCTTGAATACTTTTTCAACCGTTTGTTTCTCTTGGCAACGAAGAGTCTCATAGACGATACCAAAATGCATTTATAGTTGTCGCTAAAGCCAGCTGAGTGTCATTTGACCAAATTGTCGAGATTTGTAGAAGACTACATTCTGCGTGCTTGTATAATTTTTTTTCGACAATTTGTTATATTGTTTTGATTAAAATTATTTACCTAAAGGCTGTGTTTTTTTCCGTCTTATCATTATATTCTCACAAGTGTTTTTTTGCATCGTAGTCATTCTGTCATGAGTGTTTCAAACGTCCAAAAAATAGTTTTTATTCTCACCTTTGAGTCAATAGTGTTTACTAAACTTGCCACGAAGAATGCAATACCGATGCTCGATCATCAGAGTGGTCAGTTTTCATCCAAGTTTTGCCTCAGACTAAATAAATTGCATTCCTATTTTTTTCCGTCGACATGTATCGTTATCTCGGCAGAATAAAAGGGCATTATACCCTAAGCCCTGGCTGGCATTTTGTCTATCCTTCTCTATATCTTCTCTCTTTTCTGTCTTTCTCTTAACGGTGGTCTTTTTCTTCCTTGACAATTCATTAATCCTTCTATACGTAAAAGTATTGTTTGCTTTTGTTGACAACTATGCCTGGCGAAATATTGTTGCGAACCAGTCGAACAAAGCAGTAGAATTTTGGTTAACCTGAGTATTGTTGACATCATAGATAATTTTGTTCTGTCTCGTCTTGTACACTTTGAGTTAATTTAAACTGATCCCACGGTGCTTATATTGTCAAAAATACGTAAGTCAATTTCATCACAATCATTATAAATAATTATCACATGCCACTGGTGTGAATGTCATTTTTTAATAAATCCATCTTTGGCCCATCAAGTTAATTTATCAAGCGTAACAAATGTGAAAAAAACCTAGTTGCAAGAAATTCTTGATATTAATTGTAGAGCTGTAAATGTAAAAACAAAATATGAGGTTTCATGTCACGTTAAATTGATAGTTCTGCGACAAAGCGCGTAATTTGTGTTAAGACTTCTCTCTTCCTTCATCACAATTTTTTTCTCCTCGTTTCTGTCTGACAGTCGATTTACGAGAAATAGCACTACGAGTCTAAAGCCATTTTGTCGTAATTTTAGCATGCCATGGCTACCTGATTCTTCATTTTGGCAAGTTTTGTTTGCCGAAGAATTTGCTCACGCGCTTCTTAAGTTTCGTCTCCGCATTTTATCCGCTGCTTTAGCGCGGTGAAATAAAAAAAATCTTGGCATGTAGCAATTTACAGCAAAATTCTTAC
The DNA here is from genome assembly GCA_963969345.1 of Turbatrix aceti. NCBI lineage: Eukaryota > Metazoa > Nematoda > Chromadorea > Rhabditida > Panagrolaimidae > Turbatrix > Turbatrix aceti. The sequence continues at coordinate 1,408,034 of OZ017770.1, read as the reverse complement.
TACGTTACGTTCCAATAGTGCCACGGATGCTGCTCATTTCTAAAAATTTTTTCTTTGTCTGTAGGCTTTTCAAGTTTGAGAAAAGAAAAAAATTTACACCGGAAACAAAAGTCCAGGAATTTCCGAAAAAAAGATGGCTTTTTTAATTAGTATTTTTTTCTGTTTGAGACTATTATTTTTTTGGTCTTACATGGCTGTACTAATGGAACAACACAAAAACGGCTCATTGGATGTAATATCGGAATGGTTGCTGCTTTTGTTATTTTCAGCAAACGAAAAAGAAAAAAATTTAGGACAAAAATGTGGTCTTCAAAAATACATCTGCGGTTTTCCCCACACTATTTTACTCCTTTTTTTCATTTATCTATAAAATAGTTAACATCTGGCTCTCATTCTCTCTCTATCTGTCCCCCTTCCCCTCTCCATACGCCCAGGACTTGGAAATAATCTTTTATCTGCATTCATTTTAATGAAGCACAGATTTTTAACTTCCTGCAAAAAATCAAAAAATATAATATAATAGCGTTTATATTTTTTCTGCTAAAAGTATTGCATGAATACACTACACTTCGTGTTTGTTGTCCCAAAGTGAGCGGATATGTATTTATTGTATGTATTCAAAATTTTATTGGTGTCGGTGAAACGTAAGACAACATTATTTTTAATATCTTGTATTTTTGCCTTGATGTCTGGGCGAGTGCGGTTGATACAAAAAAAAAGATAGAGCGCGTCTGCCTTCTTATCGCCTTGTTTTCGGTTGTATTTTTTTACTGCTAAAATAACGATTTTCTCTTTTTTTTTGCATCTGTTAGTTTACAGCGTATACATATATAATCTTTGATTGTAATAGCATTTTTTGTTCTCGGACAAGACTGAAGAAACAAGCTGGAAAGTTATGCCAAAATTACTTTTTATGAAAGCCCCGAGTCTGCAGTAGTCATGAGTAACGCCTTGTTTCACAGTATTCTGAGTTTTTGGACAGGGCATATATTTATTTATAGGTATTGAAAACGACCGAATAGTAATTTTGTTAATAGTTTTTATAAAACTTATCTATACGACGCTCTGGATTGGTGTTTAAATACAAAATATTTTGTGAACATGTATTACTACAAATACAGGGTTTGTATGAGTGAGTAGAGCTGGGTAAGGGAGACTTTTATCATTTCGAACTACTTATGCTTTTGTCGAAGTTAATTAACTCTTTTTTTTCCCGATGGGCTGGCTAGCTAACTACTGAGCGCAACACTACATGCATTTTTGAACACTATTGTTTTTGCCATTCGACAATGTCATCTGTAAGACAAGAACTAGTACCTACTGTAAATGAACACATTATCAAAGATACATTAGACATCAGAAAAAAGACTATGGGGGTATGGCAGGATAGAAATGTGCTATCTCTAAAACAAAGCGGATTTCATTTTTGCTTTTTGGGGCTTCACTGCGGCATGCCCAGCCGCGGAAGCCCTTTTTGCTGGTTATAGTCATTGTTTTCGCTCTTTATCAGCGGGTAAAAAACCAGGGGCCTACTAACTTGAGCGTCGAACAAGTGTGGTGAGAGGGATTTATTCGAGTGTAATATAACGTGTTTTGTATTTGATTTGAATAAAAAAATAGAGAACGTGCTTTCATGCAATTCAGTTAACGGCAGTAGAGTACTGGCCAATTTGGTGAATTCTCTTCGACTCAATAGTGCCGAATTCTCACACACATGCATACGCATACATACACGTATACGCACGAACATCAGAATGTGTAGCTAGCAGTCACTTCACCCTAAGCACGCGCTTACAAGGAAAGTGTCAGGGTTCATTTTGGAATTTCTTCACGAAACTTTGCCAAAAGTTTGATTTTACTATGAGAAGTTTATACTGAAAAATTCAGTTGCACCGCTCATGATCTGACAGAGTTACGGTAGTCGAAAATCACGTTTTTGCCATTTTTGACGATTTTTGGCACGTTGTAGCTAACGAACAACGTTATTTTCAAAATCAGGGTGTGCATCAATCGACGTAGTTTTGCATGGAGAATCAGATAAAAATATAAAAATTTAGGTTTGTCACCTTAAAAAATGCCGAAATTTGCATTTGAAAAATGGTGACAATGGCAACATTGGTTTCGGCATTTTTCAAGGTCACAACCCTACGTTATTTTATTTTTATCTGATTCTCCATAAAAAAATACGTCGGCTGATACACCACTTAGTTCTGAAAATGCCGTAGTTGTTTAGCTAGAACGTGCCAAAAATCGTCAAAAATGGCAAAAACGTGATTTTCGACTACCGTAACTCTGTCAGATCATGAGCGGTGCAACTGAATTTTTCAGTATAAACTTCTCATAGTAAAACCAAACTTTTGGCAAAGTTTCGTGAAGAAATTCCAAAATGAACCCTGACACTTTCCTTGTTAGCTGTGAAAAAGAAAAGCTTGCTTACCCCCCTGACTGACAAGACTAGCCAAGGAGGGGGTCGATGCAGCGTTGTCTGGCAGGCTCTCCCCTGCTACTGCTTGCACCATCCATCGTCTATCACCCCCATAACACCGCGCTTGCAGTCCGGCGGAGTGGCATTTCCCGAGGCTCAATGTAGTTTAACTTCAATCCACCCTCGCTCTGTTTCGCTTTTTTTTGCTTCACTGGATGGAATTCGTTTGCTTCCGTACCTCTTTAAATCATGTTTATCATTATCATAGTTTTTCAATTCAAAATTTTAGTTCTTACTCCGGGGAAGGGTGTTCTTATTCATCAATTTTAGTTATTATTCATCGACGTCAACTTGTTGCTCTTTAATAAGCTGTTATTAGTCAGACGCGAGTAAAATTTTAAATAACATATCTCTGCTTACTTACAATTTATCAAAATCGGACTTTGACATATACATGATAGAGCGGCTAAGCAGCTTTGATATTACGGCTATTTGTCGGCCCCGTACACAAATGGTACACAAAATACATGTGGTTTCGTGATGCATTTTTTCTGTTTTGTGATTACAGGCAATGAAGGATAACGCCTTTGATTTCTATGAATATTTATTATCTCCGCCGACGTTCATGACAAGTATCCATTTGCCCACTTTTTTGTTTGTTGAGCTTGCTGGACGGGAGGCCATGTTCCGTCTTGGTTGTGTATTGTTCGCCGCGTCGTTGTTGATGGCGTGAAAAAATACTTCATCTTGAATATCATATTCGGAATAATCAGACGACTAATATTTCATTAAACTTTCAGAAAAGACTACCATTACGCGGTGAATTAGCCGTTGCAAAGACCGCCAGCTAATCCTTCTTTTCTCGCCTATCATACAACGTTGGCAAAACGCGCAGGCTATTCCTACATTGCACAAGACGAGCCGCAATAGCGAGACGGGACGCCAACAACGTTTATTCTTTTAAGTGCAGCGATGGTTGTCATGGAAAGCATTGGCTAAACAGAAGCGCAAAATACAAACGCTAAGAGAAACCCATAGTCTCTCCTTTTGAAGTTTCCTCTTCTTCCTTTCCTCCTTTTTGTTTTGTCGTTACTACCTGCCCTACACGCTCAAATTGCGTAGTAGTGTCAATACGTTGTTATTATCTGACGGATTTATCTCGCCGATACCTGTGACATCTCGTAGAAAAAATTTCTCGACACTACACCGTGATCAATGTCTTACGCATCGGGCAGCAACGACGTGAATAGCGGTGGCGGAGCTTCGTCCACTGGCGCATCCAACTCAGCCGATGCTTCTGCTTCTAACGCTACCAGTTCTACAAGGGCGGCAAACGCATCTCGTTCAACTACAGAACGGGTCATTAAAAGTGAGTCCGGCGAGTTGATAGGTTCTCGGCATCCATGCTTATTCTAAACATTTAGGTGTTCAATTTCCTATTAGTGATCGACTAGCTAGTGATGATGTTTACGACAAGCGTACGGGTAAACCGCGCTCCGAGGTATTGAAGGAACATTTTATCAAGGAAGGTAGAATTGAAGAGGATGCAGCGCTGCGAATTATAAACGGTGAGTTGTCTTGACTTGTGATACTCACGTGGGACCTCGGAAGCCTCACAAGAGACCAATGAATAGCTAAAAAATATAATTGCTATAATTTTCTTACAGAGTGCACATCATTGTTTCGTCAAGAAAAAACTATGCTTGACATTGAAGCGCCTGTCACTGTGTGTGGTGATATTCATGGCCAATTCTACGATTTGATGAAGCTCTTTGAAGTCGGCGGTAGTCCGGCAACAACAAAATACCTTTTTCTGGGCGATTACGTTGATCGTGGATACTTCTCTATTGAGTGCGTGTTATACCTGTGGGCGCTGAAGATATGCTACCCTAATACGTTATTTTTGCTTCGTGGAAACCACGAATGTCGTCATTTAACCGAGTACTTTACTTTCAAGCAAGAATGTGAGTAGAAATATAATTCATTTTTCACATCTTGCTTACAAATTTTCGATTTTTAGGTAAAATTAAGTATTCAGAACGAGTCTATGATGCGTGTATGGAATCTTTCGACGCATTGCCATTAGCTGCGTTGATGAATCAGCAGTTTTTATGCGTCCATGGCGGCTTGTCGCCGGAGATTCACACTCTGGATGACATTAAGAGGGTACGTCTAGTCATAGACAAAAAATTCAAATGACAGTGATAAATTAATTGATGCACACTGTCTACACCACAAATTTATTGCCTTTTGTTTCTGGAACAAATATCTATCCCGACAAAGTAAAACAAATCACTTACATTTATCTTTTTAGCTTGATCGATTCAAAGAGCCACCTGCATTTGGTCCGATGTGTGATTTACTTTGGTCTGATCCACTCGAAGATTTTGGCAATGAAAGAAACGCTGAACAATTTTCGCACAATTCAGTTCGCGGGTGTTCATACTTTTACAGTTATGCAGCTTGTTGTGACTTTTTACAACACAACAATTTGCTGTCCATCATTCGTGCTCACGAAGCTCAAGATGCAGGCTATCGGATGTATCGCAAATCACAGGCTACTGGCTTTCCCTCACTGATAACCATATTTAGTGCACCTAATTATTTGGATGTATATAACAACAAGGGTATGTTGGCAAGATAATCACTTTTTTGGGACATGCACAATCGTCTTTTTTTAGCCGCTATTCTCAAATACGAAAATAACGTGATGAACATTCGCCAGTTTAATTATTCTCCTCATCCATACTGGTTGCCTAATTTTATGGACGTTTTCACTTGGTCGCTGCCGTTTGTTGGTGAAAAGGGTATGGCAAAATTTTATTTTGATTGCTAAACTTTTTTTTGAAGAATTTTGTTTTTACCTGATTGTTTTTTCAGTGACCGAAATGCTTGTTCACATATTGAATATATGCTCAGACGATGAGTTAATGGCTGATACGGATGACACATTTGAAGGTTGGTATATTTTCATCACCTTTCCAAAGCATTATAAAAAAACTGTGCGAGTGTGGTTATATATACTATACATATATATCTGTCCGCAAGAAAGTCCAAATAATTTTTTGCAATGCAATTATTCTGTAATTACTACTGTATTTTTTCTCTTTTTTGCCAACAATTTATTGTTATCTAATTTCAATGACTATCACTGTTGGTTTGCGCGGTATTGGCTTACAAAGTATCGTCCCAACTTTTTTTGTGTGCACTTTTATTTTTTGCCAACAGATACTAAAATTAACCTATCATTTTTTATTTATATATTTGACGTTGCAAATTACATGTTTCACAAAATACACAGTAACATGTACTACGTAATAATAATACGTATATTTTTTAACTTGTAATTTTGTGTTTCCAGTCCATTTTGTCACAACACTTACTAGTTTAACACCAAATTATCGACACACACTATTTATTTTTTCAATAGTAGCATTAATAATCAATCTATTCCTCAAACAATCTTATTTTTTGCACAGTGTTGTGTGCCTGAGTTTTAGACGTCATATTATAGAATTTTTTTCGTCAATTTTTTTCGACATAAAACAATTAGGAATGCTTCAGAGTGCGCTTTTTTCTTTTAGAAATTTTATTTTGAATTGCACGTAGCGATACTTTTTTTCTAACTGTAGAAAAAAATTATATATAATATATATATATATCATTTTGGGTTACATCTTTTTTTATGTACTACGGAAACTGTTGTAAATAATTTTAGTTTTTATTTTTGGACATAATACAATGTGTGTGCATGTATGTGATGGCGTGTATGTGTGTGAAGGTAAAAAATGGTTATATTTAGATCGGGAATGTGCTTGACCGGTTAGAAGGCGAAAGTTGATCAGGATAAACTTCAAAGGCATTTTTAAACTATTCTTTCTGACTTAAAAGCAAGCTGGCATCAATAAATCATAAAATACGATCAACTTTTGTCTGCTACCGGACAAACGCATGCTAGCCTTTTTTTGGAACTAAAAAATATTCAAAAAAATTTAACTGTTGTTTTTTCATTAATGATGGCATTTTTTCATGTAACCCTCTCTCAGGCTGCGAAGGTAAGTCAAAATGTGCTACACAGAAATCGATGTGGCTTGACGTTACCACTAGCATACTTATTTTTTTGTTTTTGCTTTGTATATATTTGTGATTAGAAATTGGTTTAAAAAAAAAAAATTGGTTTGAATGCATTGCTGTGATTGTTTGCCGTGCGGTATTATTAGTATACTAAAATATAGAAAAAACACAAAAGTTTTTATTTGTTTATTTCATGTTGCTTGATGTGTGCTTGATAATTTACCATACTTATTACTATGACACTTTGACCGTCATGCTGTTATTGTACTAAAATGTTTGTTAGAATCAAGTTTGCAGTTTGAAGAAAAAATGCACTGCAATTTTTTTCCACTACTGTAATTCTTCTTTCCAAACTGTACTTTTGTCAATTGTTTTGTACCTTTTTCACTTTTTTTTTGCAAATTTTTAAACTTCACACTTTTTTTTCGTCGACTCACCCCACATTTATCAATAATACATTTTCATATCATTAACTATCTCCCCTTCTGCACTGACTGCAATTTATCTTTACTCACCATGCTTTTGCCTAAATCACGAATTCAATATTTTGCCTTGGCTGAATGCGTAAATAATATATTGGATAAATTTCAGGTGGCATTCCTCAGGCACGCAAAGAAGTCATTCGTCACAAGATTCGTGCGATTGGAAAAATGGCCAGAACATTCTCTGTGCTTAGGTATGTTTTTTTGAAGAAACGAAAAAATAAGAATCCACAGCTTTTTTTGATTTGCGTGTTTATTAATCATTCGAATCGATTGACCTCCATAACACACATACATTTTGACTTGTGTGGATATATATATATATCTATAAATGCCAACCATTTTTTTATTTGCTTTCATGTTCTCACTCAAAGCGATGGGCTGGTTGACTTGTCATCCCAGTTTTATTTTGTTGTTTTTTTCTTTCTAAAACTAATTTAACGTTAACTTTGCAACAAGTTGAATGCCTAATTATTTAATTTTTATGTGTGTTACTTCCAGAGAGGAAAGCGAGCAAGTTTTGCAACTCAAGGGTCTTACGCCAACAGGAACGCTGCCACTTGGAACACTGCAAGAAGGACGAAAGGGCCTACAAGATGGTAACTATTACTTTTTTGGGTTTAATTTTTTATTCCGTTCTTGCTGATGTGGTGTTTTGCGCTCAGAGAGTTGTCGCGTCCAATAGCTGCATAGTCTTGTCCTTGTTCTTGCCAAAAAACTAACATTTTCATTCATTATAAAAAAGTGACGCTAGCTGCGTTATCTTATTTTTTTGCAAACAAAATTGATTTTCTTTGTCAGGCAAGAAAGCGAATCCGTTCTACAACTCAAGGGACTTTTGGCCAGCGACAAACTACCCCAGGGTTTATTAGCAGGCGGAAAACCTGCGTTGCAAGAGTGTAAGTACAACGAAACGATTTACTAGCAAAGGCCCAAAACACCACTCACCAAGGCATCTTTTTTCTCTTATTCTGACAAATTTAATTTTCCTGGAATGAATTTTAATCGTATCGGTTTTTGCATGTACAGCGCTCCAGGGTTTCGAGCCCGGGCACAAGATTCAATCGTTCGAAGAAGCCAAACAACTCGACAAGATCAACGAACGCATGCCGCCTACTATGGGAAGTTCTTCGGTTGGCTCGGTTTCGCCGGCACAAAGTCCATCCGTATCTCCCACACCCAGACGCGATCATCAAAACAACACGACGCCAAAATTTCCGAATACAAAAAGTTGACATCGGTTTCTACCCATGCACTTCCGGCGATAATTTTTGATTATCATTTCTCAATTTGTATTTGTTCTTGTATTGGCTTAATTTCATCCTCTTACTTAACAATTTTTTATTCACAAAAATCAAAAAAGAGGCTTTTTTTGAATATTTGCTGTTTTATTTTCTCTCCCATTCTCTCTCTCTCTCTCTCATTTTTCAATTAACAAATGTTGTCTCTCCAACTTGTTTTCTTTGTCGTCGTACTTGTGGTAACTTTCTTTATATATTCTCTAAGTCTTTGACATTCTTGCCTAGCCAGATGCATTGTTTTGATCGTATATTCTAAACTTTTCTCTTTCGTTCAATAACAAATTCTGCTCAGGCTCGGACACATCTTTACAATTCACAAAATTGTAATTCCGAACGAGTAGAAGACAGTCTTGTTCTCGATAGCTTAATTTAATTTTTTGACAGAAGAGCGAAAAAAAGATGAAATCATTATTTGACTGAGCAAATTTTGTCATTGCAAACATTACAATAGTTATTATTTTTTTCCTGACTTTTTCGTCATTCTTTGTCATGAATTTTTGCTTCACACACACACATACACACACATACACACATAACATACACACACACATAAAATAATAAATTTGTAATTGTGAATTTTACGCAATTATAAGAAATGAAACAACTTATGCACGTCTGTACCGGTGATCGTGGACATTTTTTTTTGTTTTTTTCGTATGAATTTTTAAATTTCGTATTCCACTTCCACCTTTTTTTCGCTTTTTTTGTGATTTAAATTTTTTTGAACTTGTTTTCAATACCGTAATTTGTAATTCTGACTAAAATAATTGGCACAAGAAAATAAAAATAATTTATTATAACTTTCCTTTTTTAAAATCTTATTTATGTGCATTTTTGTTGCAAAAAATTCTTGAAATGAACAAAAAAAATTGACACAGTACATGTCTTGACACAAACCGTTTGTCTCTCTTATTGTGCACAAGTTGGATGGAATATGGCAGCAGCGACAGTGAAAAACAGTTGGCAACCGGACGGTTCACAGGTAAAAGTAAATAAAGCGCAGTAGAAGAGCAGTATAGTATAGATCGGCTTATGTACCTGATTGAAGAAAAAAAGCAGCAGCAGGCGATCAGACGTCCGTAATGGGACTCTTTTTATTGGTCTGCGCTTGACGCTGTAAAGCAGTTTGTTTCCATGCTTTCCGCTCCCCCTGAAAGCAAAACATTGCGTTTGGACGATCACAGCAAAGTGATAGGAGTAAAGCTCACAGAAATGACAAGCAGACCGTTTTCGGTCATATGAGATTTTATAGTTTCAAGCTTGATCTCGTCGGGAATGGCGTACCGTCGACTGAAGCTTCTTTTCAGGGACTGATCAAGAGTCGGTCCGTCTTCGATGTGCTCGCCGGTGATGCTGAGCGAGCTTCCGGCAAGGGTGATCTAAAAGGGGAGAGTCCACAGAACCCAAAGTCAGAAAACAGCAATAGAAACCTTAATTTCTTTTGGTGAAAAATTTTTAGCATTCAGTTGAATCGTGAAACCATGCTCGGTGTTAATAATGTCACCTGCGGCGGCAGTCAGTGACCCCGAAGCGTCGTTGCTTGTCTAAAAATCATTTAAGAATTTATAATTTTTTGTAAAACAGTCTTTCTAACCGTAGGACGAGGATACTTTGAACTGACGGTTGATTTTACGGGAGGCTGGATGACAGTGTATGTAATATCGCTGTCGTTTCCCCGGGAACGAATAGTAGGAACATTTCTTACGTGAGAGTAATCGGTGCGCGTCGTCTGAAGGCAGTGCATTTTCACGTCTGGACGCATTGTAAAAGAAAATAATTATTACCGAAGATGGAGGAAACTCGCGTGGTGCCTGGGATGGAGGAATGATGTCTGGTCGCCGCGTAGGAGGCGCGGAAGTCTTTCGACGGAAGTCGGTTGGTTGTGATGACGATCTATTGGCGGGGCGTTTGTTCCAGTCGTCGTAAAAGCGTGAGAGAGGAATATCAAAGTTAGCAAAGTCTCGAAATCGATCGGAAAAACGTGATTCAAAAGGCTCTCCTTTTGTCTTGTATTCACGGTCAACAGCTTCGCGCTCCTGCAATTGAAAAGTTGTCCTTAAGGATTCTTAGTGTTTCTCCTTTTTTTGCGAAAACAATTGACCCAGTTTGCACCTCTTCAGTAATTCAATTTACAAAACTGTTGTTCTGCTCAGGAACAAACAAACAAACAATGAGGCAACGTGTGTGTCAAAATTTTGCTTCCCATTGTCAAAAATGCAGCCTTACCAATCCATTATGGGTTTCATATTCTTTTCGATAGTACTCCCTTTCTTCGAAGTATTTAGTGGACATGATCGCTGTAACCAAAAGTGATTACAGTGAATAACGTAAAAAATGAGGACCACGCCATAACATAATAATAAAAAATGTCATGCACGCTTTATCTTATGTTAGAGATGAGGAGCGGTACACTGAAATTTTTAAATCAACAATCAACACTTTTATGGTTGTGTCATAATCCGTATATAAAAAAGAATGAAAAAAGCAGAGGTCCAGAAAAGTATTATGTTGTTGAGATTGAGAGGTACGCGTACTTGACCAAAAACGGAGAAAAGAAACAGCAGCAAGCTATCTTCATCTGCGATTCACTCTATAACATGTGTGTAAACCTATCAATAATCCCATACTTTTAACTGTTTGTTGGAACAATGATTTTGTGCATGCAAAAACTAAAAATCGAAAGTCTGTCAAAATTTTTGGATGTAACAACACGAAAAAGCAATGGACAAGCGCAAGTGAGCACTCCTCTTCTGTTTTACTCTGGAGCACTGCGCTTTGCGGAATACACCTCGTTTTTCTCCCCCCCCCTCCTTCTACCCCGCATACCGGGATGATGTTGACCAAAGGCGAAGAGAATTCAGGAAGACTCACAAGCCGCAGCCGAGTATTGAGTTCGACATTGTCTTTAACATTACTTTTATACACTACCCTTCCACTGAGTCGTTTTACTATGCAGCGTGTACAAAGAATACACATACCCTACTACCTTGATAGGAGATGCATGCAAGCGTGTGCATGGACTAATAACCCTCAACCCCACCAACACAGCCAGTCATGGAGAGGACAAAGATAAAGCGTAATCACGTTTTTTTTAACAATTTTACTACCCAGAAGCATTGGAAATAAAATTCAAAGCAGGCTCTGCTGACACGATTTTTTTCCCAGTAGCAGAGCGCGCCCAGTCGAGAGAGCGAGAAAGAGGGAGAAAAGCGGTCTGATTCATAAACGTGGAGAGTTGTTGCTTTCCTCTAGTGAAATATCGCTTTGTGATTCAGATTTGCATCAATCACTGCAATTCCAAGAATCAAAAGGTTCCTCAATGGCAAGTGTAGCCAGCTGGACGACGCTTACAACCTCTGGCTGCTTTGTTTTTTACCCATTTTGTCTGTCCAGTGGCTACATGAGTCCGTTACTGCGTGTGCACCACACACAAAGAAGCAAAGCCACCTCATGATTTTTTTATAACGACCCGTTATCCCGCCTGCTCTTCACTGTGCATTCCAATCACATTTATAGCATCAGAATTACCAATCATAGTTAATCAGTTTATATAAGCCAAAAAATGAAAAGCTGTTAAAAACATATAATGACGAATTTAATATTTTCCTCCGAATAATCTGTATCTACGTGAATACAAAGAAAAATCATATTATAACACGAAGATGTTATACGTCAAGACATAGAAGACAAAAAAACAGTATGATACAACTGACTCGTAATATTCAAAAACGTGTGGGGTACACAAGCAGAAGGAAAAAAGAGGTTTTTGTATGAGAGTTGATACAGCAATTTGCTTAACAAAGGTAGTATCGGGAGATGTAATAATTTGAACGTAACAATCAGGAAATTCAAAGAAAAAACAAAAAATCACCTAAAAATTCAACATTTTTTTGAGGAAAAATGAGGATATTATGTTAATTACCGAATCGTGATGAAGTATCACGTTTGTTTTCGTGTTTTTTTTGCATAGAAAAGAGCTGGAAAAATCAAGAAACAATAAGAAAAACACTGTTCAAACGGTACGGAACCAGTAGAATGAAACGACGAACATGACAAAAATAGAAATTTATAAAAATGACAACGTAATAGGTGGGAGAGAGGCAATTCCCGTTAAACATAATAGAAATGTATACGTATAGTTAGGATTTGTGAACATTCGGTCAAAAGAGAAGCTTATAAACAACAAAAAGAAGACTACAATCTTAATAAACCAGAAATTACAATTTAATAAAAAGCGTTGAAATTTTTTTCAAGTTTTTTTATCTTATAACGCGGAGGAGATGAGTATTTACCGTGTGTTTGTGTGTGATTGATAGGATTGAGAGATTCTACATGACTTCGCCAAAAGATGTATCATTCATCGGGTCAGCATAGGGCTCGCCATTGGGACCCAGGCCGTAGTATTGATCAAGAATGTTTGCCTGAAGAGGATAGGGATAAGAGATTCTCAAGAAAAGAAAAAAACTCACATAGATATTGACAGCATCGGTGACCGTAATAATCGGGTTCTTTGCCAGTTGAATGTGCACAGCATTCAAAAAATCGGAGTAATAATAAAAATCTGAAAAAAATCAATATTAATATATTTTGTTTTCTACTGAGTGTAAAATGTGATACTTACCAACTTCATTCGGCTCACGGTGAATTCGAATCGGGGCTTGAGTATAGTTGCGAGGAATTATCAAGTAAATAGGCGGATATTCGTAGTTTTCTAAAAAAAACAAAATTAGTGCTCCAAACATTCTAGCAGTCAGGTAAACTTACTAAGAGAACACTTCAGCATGAGACCGTTGGTGGAGTGATCGACGGCGTCAAAGTTGAACCGGGGAAGTGACATGATTTCATTGACAACGTCCTCATTAAACTGATTGATTGAGCCAAGCGACATGTTGGCAAGGGGCGTTGGAAGGTTCGACAAGCCACCGGTAGCAAAGCAGTTGTCCGCAATGTCGTCCATGAGATCGAATTCGTTTGTGCTGTACGGGTTCATGTTCATGCCGTTCATCATGACGGGGCCCTGCTGGTTAGCTGCTGGCGGCGGCTGACTATCCGGGCCTGTCGACTGCGAAGGACCGTATTCAGATCCTCGGATCATGTTTACAGGCATTTGGCCGTACATGCCCTGGTTGTAGGATCCATTCCCGTATCCAGGAGTCGGTCCCATTTGTTGAGGGTTACCAGCCTGGAGCGGGGTCGAATCCGATCGAAACTGCATCATTTCATGCTGACTGCGTCGTGCAACCGGCATGTTGTAGCCCCGGCCTTGGTTCTGTTGTGGCATCATGTACTGCTGCTGTTGTTGTTGTTGTTGCTGTGACATGGGAGCATTCATCATCATTTTGTCTTCCTGCTGCCAGCCCTGGTTAGACCATTGAATGGGTTGTTGTTGTTGCGGCTGGCTGTTTATAGGCATCGAGCCTCCGACATTCGACGACTGGGGTGGTGCGGCGTAGTTTGCGCTTCCCATCTGCAAGAATATTAAATTACTCATCCGTTTCACAAGAATGCTAAGCGCCTACCTGATGCATGCCCTGTCCGCCCATGGATGGACCGTATAGCTGAGCATCATTGCAAACATTCATAACAAACTGCTCAACGAGGCGAAGACTGTCCATGGAAGCAATCCTGCAAAAAAAGTCATAAAAAAGATTCATCATTCATTCAAAACCAACTTGTCAAATCTGATGACGGAAATCGCGTAATTCAATCGACTCTGATCCGATTCGCTGACCCTCATGGTCAACTTCTGACGGAGCTGGACTAGGAAGGGTTGAAGGCGACGAATGTGCTCCATGTAGTACTTCTCATTGATGTTGTTCTTCTGCAGGCTCGGAATGAAGCCGTTCGGCGGAGGATAGAGCATATCGGCGTACATGCTATAGTTGTGACGGGGTCTAACCACGACATCGTTGATCGGGGGACCTCCCGCAATGCCAGCGTTCATGGGAGCACCACTGAACTGGCTGCTCGACTGCACTGGGCCGCCGTACATTGCCCGGTTTCCTATATCGGGCATCTGGGGGCCCTGTGATGGATTAAAGTACATACCGGACTGCCCACCGGAGCCCATGTAGCGCTGCTGCGGCGGTTGTTGCTGCGGAGGAGGTTGGGGGGCTTGGGACTGGCTTAGGGGTTGCTGACTCATTGGCATGCTCTTCATCTCGTACATCGGCAAGTTTGGAAGATTGCCAGTCGGCTGAACAGCAGCGGGTGTCGGCATCATGCTCGAACCGTCTGCAATTGTGAATTCCAAAAGTTATTTTTCACTAAAATATTCTGGCACTTACAATAAGTTTGCTGCGAGCTGTTGAGGCTGTTGGCGCTACCGGGAAGTGGAATACTCGACGAAACCTGCATCGGTGACGAAGAGGAAAGCTGGCTCGTCGAGTGCAGAGGAACACTGCTCGTCGGCGGCATGGCGCTGGGGGTCGATGCCTGGGGGTGAAGCATCGGCGGAGGCTGCCCGAGTGGTGGGGTGTTGAAGCGAGCATTGCTCTGTAAGTCGGCACGATGCGGTTGTTGTTGAGTGGGTTGTGGGTCAGGAGGTATCTTAAAAAAAAAGAAATTCGAGTACATAAAATTGGCTATGAAAGACAAAAAAAGGCGCTTTTTAGGACTGATTTCTGGGATAAAATCAAAAAGTGCATACATGCCGAAAAAGCAGCCTTCTGAGAAAAAAAAAAGCATCTATCACAAGGTATCAGAATATGTATATATCTACGCTGTATAGGGTGTGTATTTTTAGCAGGTGTATTCAAAGCTGGTATAAAATGCTTACCTGAGGTTTGAAGCCGTTTTGAGATCCAACAACAAGGGTTGTGCTGCTGCTCTGAGACGGTGAGGTTGATGATTTATTAACTGGTGGAACGCTACTTGTCGAAAAATGGCTTGCTGTCAAAATCGTTGGAACAGAAGCACTCTTGGAATTACAATTGATGGCATTGATAACCTTGGCAATGGTACGCATGTATTCATCCTTTGAATTACACTTTTGGAAAACATATTCTTCTACCTGACGCGCATCACCGGGTACTGGAAGATTGGGCGCTGTCTGGCGGTTACGCGCAAGTTCGGGCTCTCTGAAAAGAAAAAAAAAAGATTATATGGTATCAGACAGGAATGAAAAACAAACACATATGCAACGTCATAATATCGAGTAAGAAAGAAATCAAAAAAACTCACAGTCGATGGATAACGTGATTACGGAAACTCTGCGACGGCCAATCTTCCTCCGCCATTGTACTCTGTGGGGCCGAAGCCCCGCTTGTAGTAGTATTAAGGAGCGTCGTGGTGAAAATAATTGGTAATTACCGCCTGAAAAAAAGAAGAAAAATAAAATACATCCGCGCTGTTGTTTTTTTGCCTTTAGCAAATGACAGCGTTCATTAACAAACAAACAAACCTCGAAGCAAAATAAAAAAACAATATCATTCAACAACGCGTTATTAAAAAAATACAATGAAAAATAAAAAACAGGGAAACAGAAAAAAAGAGGGTGATGTAAATTGAGGCCATTAAAAACGATAATTCAACATAAAGAAATAAATGCCATCAATTTGGCGAAAAATGTCAACGACTAATCTTCTCAACATCGTCAGTGTGATTGATTTTTTCAAAACTGTATGGGTAAAAGGGCGCCGCTGCGCCAGATAAAACACCTACAATTAAACAAAAAGACAAAAAAGAGAGATAAATGCGTATCGCACCGCTTCGGTGGAGAAGAAACAATGTACAGAAAAAAATCGTTGAGCAGCATGCACCAAGGCAAACAGTACAACAATCAGGTATAAAAAACACAGAGATCTCGAATATTTACGTGATAGTCCGTCACTCTACAACTTTATTACACCGAGTCATATTTTTGTATGATTTAACGTTGGCAAAGGTAGAAGAAAAAATAATGAGAAATGCGATAGAAAAAATATATCAGAAGAAGCCCAAGCAATAAACGACTTGCAAAAGCGTTTGTGTGTGTGTGCAAATATACACGTACCATCAAACGTGTGCAAAATAAGACGAAAATCACCGTCGCCGGCGGCCATTTTTGAGACGCACTAGTTAGTTAGTTATTTGAAGCCCCTGACACAGCAATACACTCAGCCACATAAAAATGCATACATGCCCATTACCACAACAGGTTGGTTACCCTTCTTCAACCAGTGATATACTACTATGCTTGAAAAAAATGGCACATATATAGATATATATAAATTATATAAATATATATATTTGGCACTTACTAGGCGAGAACATTTTGCACTATTGCTGTCCTTGTCCTTAACAAACACGCAACACTCACACTGACTAAATTAACGTAAGCAATACATTATTTCTTTATGCGTCCATGGCTCTCCAATGCAAACTAGTAACAAGAAGGGAAGAAAAAAAAGAAAGTAATACTAGCTGACGCCACTGGACGACAAGACACCAGACATAAGCACTCAAATGCTTATATGCTGACGAGATATTGGTTAATTTTTAACATACTGTGTTTTTTAACACTAAAGCAAGAAATAAAGAGAAAAAGAATTAGTTTTAATTCAAAAGCGCAAAAAAAAGAAATCAAATCCGAGCAATAGAAGTACTACATCCTTTAGAAGACACGTTTGTGTTCACGTACAAAGTTGTCATTTCTATTCTTCACATCTTTTTAGATTTTCTCTTTCAGTTGATTACAATTTCCATAAGACACAGGCAAACGTTACTACTATTCATTTAAGGGAGTAGTAAAAAGCCCGTGTGCATACTATAGCAACCAATACAACTGGTAAAAAGTAGGGGAGGAGAAGAGGGAGTAAATGAATATCACGTGACTTTATATTTCAGAGCTTAGTAAAATGCAAATGTTAAAAAATAATTATACATAACTAGGGAAAGGACAGGAACTCACCTAAAAACGGAAGCACATTACCAGCTACCATCTATCTATAATAAAAAGGTATACTACTCGTATGTTTGGACGATTCCAATAGAACAAGAGCTACCGCAATGTCGAGTTATAGCTTTGAAAATGTCGGGTTGCGCGCGCGCACTATCTCCCCCATTCATTTTGATTGTAAACAACAAGCAAAAAGGCTATCACATTGATTCCGCCATCCGTTAGAGCTGTGGATCATGAAGGCCGACAGTGGACAAACAGTTTTACACAAAAAACTGTTAAGATCTATGTTGTCACCCTGAGCTTTCCAAAACCTCGGAAGCTCTTCCCTTCCTCTTCCCCATCCATCCGGCTCCTATGTTTTTACAAAACAAAAAATACGACACATCGTAAGAAGAGAAATTTACAACAGAAAACAGAGACAATGAAACTGGTAATGCTGAAGAATAATAGACAATATATACGTTACATAGAAAGTATAAAGTCTACATCATATTCCCGTCATAGATAACGACGACGCCATCATCTAAAGCCGTTCCCATCCATGGCTTAGCAGCTTCACATCACTCTTCTCCTGTACATGGAATCCTGCAGACATTGTTCAACGCGGTTTAACAGTATTATCGTTTTACGTTCCATACTAAGACAGAAAAAAATGCTCACGTAAGCGCATGAGAACAGTCAACCAACCTTGTTAAAAATTGCAAATGGATTAACCACGTACATGTAAGCAGTTATGTGCTCAACATGAAAATTAAGTTAATACATTAAAAACGCGACATATACTTTAATAACGTGAACACGTGTAATGCCATCCCTCCTCCTCCAACGACCCAAATAATACCACCCTTTTGTTGAACTGAATGTCGTTCGACAAATAAAGTGCGCAAGTAACATCCTAGAAAGGTTTAAAACGTGTATGCATGCGCATCGATTACCCTTTTGGAGATTTTTGTAAAAACTGTATTCAAAGGAGGTTTTTTTTTAAAAGCCCAACACGATTCTAAAGTTGGGAACTGTCAGAAAACCAATATTTGCAAATATGCAGTCGTTTTTAACGACACGGGTTATGACAATTGATCGAGATTCGCGCAGTTGTTGTGAACAGGGAACTGAAAATGAAGACTATTTTCAATGCAAAAGTCCTCAAAGAAACAGGTAGTAAGCAGTGGTTAAAAAGTACAAAAATAAGAATAGTTCTGCGACATCTGAGATGTAAGCAAATGATATGCGGACACATACCACATACACACATGCATAGATACGCAAGAAAAGGGGTGAAAATGCGAAAACAACGAGTGCAATGTAGCGACAGTTTGAATCAGATTTATAATAACTAAAAAGTGATAATCAATATCAGAAAGGTAAGCCTGATAACAACGTGGTTTTTCTCAAACGCATACAACGGACGACCCAAAAGCGCTAAAAAAGATAGGACAAAACGACCTACACAACGGCTAATTCTTATCAACGAGACAAGGAAAGTGTGTCGCAGACGAAAGACGTAAGTAAGTAACAGTCAAATGCAAAAACAACATAACCAGCCTATTTACTCGATCGCAAGGCTTCTTCTTGGCTAACGGCCTGCATCACGTGATTGTTGAAAGAGAAATGACAAAAGCAAAAGAGAGCATAATAGAGTCGGCTATAAAAAAATAAAACGCAAAGCTAAGTACAATACGAAGCCTAGGAAAAGTATATTTGCCGCATTTTTACCCTAACTTATACGTAAAAGTCAGTAGCGCATTTTCCGGTAACAACAGATAAAAACAATGACTGTCAAACGTTGTTGCAGGCATGAAAAAAATGATTAAAAAGGAAATAAAAAATGTAATGGTGACGGCGGTTCGAGAGAGATAAACAGAAGCGGTGCGTAGTCGACTAAAGGCTGCAGCAAAGCGATGTTGCGGCCGCCAGTTCCTAGCGAGTGTGCAAGTCGGTCTTTTGCGCCTGCGCCTTCACGGCTGGTGTCGTTCGCATAGTGCGTTTGTCTAACCTACCCGACACGTTGCAAGGTGTACAAGTTTTTGGCCAAGTGAATATATGTTTTCCCCGCTTTCAGGAAGTCATCGAAAAAACCTACATACAATAGCCATGGGTTAAAAAAGGACAGTGAAGAAGCGCTACACAGTGAGAAGGCTTTATAGTCCGTCAAAAGAAAAAAGTCTCGTGTCGTCGTCGTCAGGGGCCACATTCAAATGCCTAGATGTGCGTCTATGCAAGTTTTTGCTGTCCCGGGAAACCCGTACAAAGACTGACTGCATGGTTGCCACAACCGAACAACAAACGACGACGACGCCGACTTCAGGGAATACAACGGGCAAATCAACCGATGCCATTTGCACTGGAAAAAGACAAAATATACTTCCCAACAGTTTTTGGCCATACTGGTGTCAAGCCTGCCTTGGGAGTAGAGGTGTGTGCGCTGTCATGTGCGCAGAAAAAAAAATGCACAACATGATATGCAAAAAATTGTCCGTATAGTAATTAGGCTCTTAAAAGAGTGAAGTTTAATTGTGACAAACAATTTTTTTTGCGTTGTTCAAAAATTTGAGTGTTTACTCAAGAGTCGACGTGCAAACCTGAAATTTTTTTGCCAAGCATCTTTTTTCTAAGGCAAATCTGGATACAATACAAAAACAAAATAACCTTAAGGGAAAGTAATAAAATCTGAGTCCACAAGACGAGATTGCAGAATCTGGCATCCTTTCATTAATGCGCTTTGAAAACTGTAAGATGTTGCATAGTTTAAAAATTTGTTTTAAGAAAAATATTTGTAGCAGAACAAATGCCCCCCTAACAACGAGGAAGTTTTTAGCAAACTATGATTGACAGTAGGTAAGCCAGTGATAACCTTTCGCACGCTATGATCCATAAAAAAAAGCTTTTTACCAAGCACTTTTATCGTTATCATTTTTTGTCGTTAAAGGCTATGGTACAAAAAAAGCTTTACGACAACAACATACCATGTGCCTTCCTGAGCAACTTACTTACTTACATGCAAGTGGCACATATTAAAACGATGAATACAAGTCACATGAAAATACGGACTAGTTATAAATTACTTAACGACAGCCTATAGCTTGTAAATCGAAATGTAATTTGTATACTTTTGTCAGTTTAGCAGGGGATAAAGCATGGAAAAAACGATAGCGTTACCAAACTGAAACATCATTCATTAGCAATGCATTCATAACCTTCTCACATGTAAAAATCATCATTAATAGAATGCGTCAAACTAGTGTAATATGAAATACAGTATGTTAGGTAGACAACCGTTTTTAAACCCTAAAAACGTTGTAAACAAGACACTTGAATGCTATCACATATCTTTCTTTTTGGAAAACAAAAAAACTTGCGAAGTAGCAAAATTGCGAGAAAAAATGTTCTTTTAAAAATAAAAAAAAAGAAAGCAATCTGCAATGTGATGCTTAATTAATGAGCCAAGCATTTGTTGAAAAACGAGACCACGCTCTTGTCTCAATAGCAATCTATTCGAAAAACCTTGTGATCAGTAGGTTTCAGCGTAAAGTGTGGAGAGAAAGAAAGGGAACAACAGGTTGAAAGAATTTTTGGTCTATTACGATAAATTACTCCGAAGTTGTCATCGAGAGAGACCAAGTAACAAAAAAAACAATGATGAATGCATAGAAAATAGTAAAAAGGCTCTGACGCTGGCGGCATGAAATCAACATAAGAAAAAACACACACAAATAAAGACAACTTGAAAAAAATTTCATTTCCGCTTTCATCGTGCCATGTATATACGACTGAATGTCTCAAGCTTCTTACGTTTTCATTAAAATTAATACAGAATATCATAAATTTGCCGGCACATGTACAGCTGCAATTTAAATGACGACAAACAATCATAAAAAAAATTTGTCACTACTAAAACGTGAAATAAAAAACTGTGGCAAACCAAAAACGTTGTAAATTTACGTATACCGTGCTGAACCGACTCGCCTTCGTCTTTCTTCACTGCGACGACGACAACGACGACGCAAGTTCATCTAAAGACCGGCCCATCTGTCATCGTTCATAAGCAATTGATACGTTTGTTCTAAAAGATGATTGAAAACATTAACACTTTTTGTATCACACGATTATGTATATAGACACGCAGTACTTATGTAGCGATACGGGATAACAAACAGGTAACAAAATATTTTACTTCATATCAGAGAAACCCTTTGCCTTTTCCAAAAATATATACCAGGAAAAAATACTTTATTTTTCAAAAAAAAGACACACAACTTTTCCAATGATATTACTTCTCCAAAGTGTTGTTTCTACAAAGAATAAAAACGGCTTGCAAAGCGCTCGGCTCTGGCAACTCATAGCATACCAAAATTCATAGCGCTTTTTTCTGCTCAATTTGCATGCCTGATTTGGATTAAAAAAATCCTCTAAAAACTCGGTCATTACTACAAAAATGCGTAAGCGATAAACAGTGCTCTCTCATTAGTCCGGCCACTCTAATTGATGCTCTGTATAACATATTTAATCCTCTTTTAAAAACCTCACTAACAGCATAAGTGAGGTTACGCTCTGACAGACGGAAAATAAACTCAACCCAAGTTGTTGTCAGAGAAACATTAACCTTTTCTATCGCTCATTTCCATTCTTTTTCGTCTTTCCCTTCCAAACGACTGATAACATTAAAAAACCGAGAAAAAACTAAACAACCAAAAAATATTTATCATGTCGACTCTTCATGACAAGCGAGCGGTAAAATTTTTTTCCGCGCAACGCTGCCTGACGACGATTGGAGTAGACAGTTTGTCGGCAGCAAAGCGTCAGTCGTTTATCATCCGACCCGAGGGCCGACAGACGCGCATCACGCGGCTGTTGATGCACTTGTAAGATGTGCGTGATAATTGTACGGCTGTTTAATGTTCCTGTCATGAAGTTAACAAAAAAACACAATATTGCGTTACAAATCTTCCACGATGGAAAAAACGGTTTGAGTCGAAGCCAGGTTTGCGTTAAATGGACTGCAGGCATGAACTTGAACGTAGTAATCCCACTCGACTTTTTCACAATCTAGATCCCGAGAGATGCTGTTGTTTCCAACGTTGATGTTGACAGGGGATTTGTTGTGAACGAGAAACTCAAAATGTAGACGCCAAGCAACTTTCGCTAAAAGATAAACAAAGATGTTAAATGTGAGTGCAATAAAACAATTAATTACCGAGATCCGTTGTAAAACCAGGTGTCGCGTTCGCAGGAATCAGAAGCTGGCAATTGACCTCATTCATGAACATGGTAACAATGTTGCGTACAACGGCAGTCTGAACATTGGAGTGCTGGGTTTGAATATAGGTTTCAACGGTTTGTAGACTAACGGTCACCTTAAAAACAGAAATAATTCGACGTGCAAGGACGTAAAAAGCTTCGTACCGCCGAGCAATAACACTTTGCATTGGTTTCGAATTTCATGTGGCACCCAATTCCTTCACCCAGCTTAAAAACGTCTCGCGCAAAAGTGACGGTAGCAAAGACATCGGTACCGTTGTTAATCTTGTAGCACCGATTGCTTCGACCCAATGAAGCGGCATCTTCGATACTGTTGAGAGCAAACTCCAATACAGGTGGTCTGCAAGAACAGAACAATTATCACTCATAGATAAAAACATCAACGTACTGTCTGACGTTCGATACCAGAAAGGGGTTTTCATTGACCGTGTTTGGAAGGTTGACTGGAATGTCGAGGCTGATAACTTTGAGAGGAAAAGTCATCATCTTGAATGGCGCATCCACGCACTGTACGGCAATGGTAAGGTACCACGCATACTTGATGAAGGCACCCTTGAAGGACGGTGGCATTTTTTGAGGAATCAGAAACGAAACTTTGTATTCAGCTGGTTCATTGCCATTGACCGTGATGTCACAGAAAATTATCTTTGGTGAAGACGAGTAAAGAGCAGTTTTTGTATGAGACAGAGCAGTTGCAGAGTCTACCATAGCTTTCTCATCCGGCTTCAGCTTGAAGTCAACTTGATCACAATGCAGTTGCACGCATCCCCAAGCAATTCTCTTCGGCTGAATTATATTACTCTTCAGTGCAACCTGCAATTTTACAATTCTAAAATTGCCAATGCTAAACATATTGTTACGTACGCCAACGTTGACGGTCTCGCCTGTCAGGTAGATTCCAT
This sequence comes from Turbatrix aceti, assembly GCA_963969345.1. Lineage (NCBI taxonomy): Eukaryota > Metazoa > Nematoda > Chromadorea > Rhabditida > Panagrolaimidae > Turbatrix > Turbatrix aceti. The sequence continues at coordinate 1,384,713 of OZ017770.1, read as the reverse complement.
TTTCTCTGTCGACCCGCGCAGACACCTGTATACCCAACATCTAAAATGATTTACAACCAGAGTAAACGCAGTAGAAAAGAAACTAAAAATATTTCATTGTCATAAGAAACAAAATAGCCAAATATTTAGACACATGGAAAAATCATTTTATGTTCATTACATTTTGATTTCACCAAAAAAAACTCAACAAAAATCCACGGCTATGACTACAATTACAAAAATCGATCTATCTATTAAAAAACAAACGGTAATAATTTCTTCGCTTCCACAAGCTCAAGCTACTTCTTCAGCGTAAATTATGAATGCAGTCAGCGTATGACAATAAAGAAGGATCCTGTCCCTATCCCTGTTGGGGGGCGTAAACCTGACGTCCAGACTGAGTTCGACGCATTCAGGGAATCCAGCGAAGTCATGAACGAGGAACTCCACAAGCACTTCAAGGCATTTCTTCTTGAGATGCTGGACAGTCTGAGCAATGTGACTAGCCCCAGCGTCGGGCAGATCGTCGCTGAAAAAAGCCCAGGTTTATAAAAACAAAAAAAAAGAAAAACCAACCAGTCAACCGATGTCAAAACAATGTAGTTCACTCCAAATTAGAAGGCTTTCTAGCGGTCTTGACGGAACAGAAACGACATCCACGAGTGCAGGTATCGCCCATGAGCATGATGGTCGCGGTCGAGATGGAATCCACCTTGTCGCCCCAACAATCGTCGATGTTCGGGCATCGAGCTTCCTGGCACACTGTTGACTTGTGACCATTGAGCAGAGTTCTGAGTTCCTACATGCGTGGCGAGGTGTCTAACATAAAGCATCGCACTTGAGCCATTTCGGCAAAGAAAGTCAATCACTGGATTTCGAAAAATTAACTGAAAGAAAAGCGATTAGGCGATCATCCCAGTGATAAAACTCAACCTACATTCATTGATGAAGACTTCGCGCAACAAAATCTCTTGATTATATGTCGACGGAAAATGAGCCTCGACAGTCGACGTTGCAACGTAAAGAAAAGAAAATGACAAAGTCGTTGCAACACACATTTGGCGTGCGCACTCAGTCACTCACATAGTTCTGTTTCCACACAAATCTCCATATTTGTGTACCGTACTAATAAAACCGAGTTCGTTTCCAAAGAAAATAATCATTGTTCTAGTAGGATATATATATTATATACATTACTTCCATTTTGCGTCAATCTTGTCCGGCGGACCGTGAACATCCATGCTTTGAGATGATGCCGTTGGTCGTAACTTTTACTGTGACTAATGTCAAACAGGGGTGACCTAATATTTTTTTTTAAACATTCCTGCACATTTCGAAGCCTATCCAATACGACGTACTGGCATGTTTCGACAACCGCCCCTTTCTCACGGCATAAATCACACAGAGAAACGGCACGCGATTGCTCGACATCTAAATACAATTCATTCCTCTAAACTAAAATCTTAATAAAAACCAAAAGCTTCGATTTCATTTATTTCAGAAAACAAGAAATCGATTCTATCAGTCAACTAATACGATACCATTTTTCGTTTTCACCAGATCATTTTGTTACTCAGCGTTTGCAGTAGAAACTTTCTTTCGCTTTTCGACAATATTTTTGATGTAGTACTCACCCGCGCGGTAGGAAGATCTGACGAGAGGACCAGAAGCGACGTAGAGAAAACCGTGCTCATCAGCTCGATTCTTCCAGTAGTCAAACTTGTCAGGGGTCACCCATTCCTTGACGAGAAGATGCCGCTTTGTCGGCTGCATGTACTGCCCAAACGTGATGACGTCAACGTCGATGGCACGTAGATCGCTCATGGTTTGCTCGACTTCGTCATCCGTCTCGCCCAGTCCCAACATAAGCGATGTCTTCGTGATTAGCGACGGATTGATCTGTTTGGCCAACTTGAGAGTGCCCAGGCTTTGGTCGTACTTCGCACGCGGATCGCGAACCCATGGAGTCAGGCGACGGGTTGTTTCCATGTTGTGGGCGTAAACCTGAAGTCCCGACTGAGCGACAAGTTCGACGCTGTCACGCATTCCAGCAAAGTCGGGGACGAGGCATTCCACAAGCACTTCAGGGCATTCCTTCTTGAGATGCTGGACAGTCTGAGCTATGTGATTAGCCCCAGCGTCGGGCAGATCGTCGCTGAAATCAGCACAGGTTTATAAAAACTCAAAAAAAAAGAAAGAAAAACCAACCGGTCAACCGACGTCAAAACAATGTAGTTCACTCCCCAACTGGCAACAGCTTTGGCGGTGTTCAATGGTTCCATAGGATCCAAATCAGGAGGCTTTCTAGCGGTCTTGACGGAACAGAAACGACATCCACGAGTGCAGGTATCGCCCATGAGCATGATGGTCGCGGTCGAGATGGAATCCTCCTTGCCGCCCCAGCACTCGCCGATGTTCGGGCATCGAGCTTCCTGGCACACTGTTGACAGCTTGAGCCCCTTGAGCTGAGTTTTGAGTTCCTGCATGCGTGGAGAGGTGTCTAAAGCATCGCGCTTGAGCCATTCCGGCAAACGAAGCCGACCACTTTTGGTCTTCGGTGGAACAGCTGTAAGAAAAACAGGTTAGACAAGCATTCACGTGATAACCATCAACCTACATCCATTGATGAAGTCCTCGAGCGACGGTCCGTCTGGAATCAAGCGGCGACGTGAAGAGTACACCCTGGACGAACGAAGGAACGACAGCCGAGGAGACAACATCATAAAAGGCTCGACTAAAGAAGTCGAAGCTACAAGCAAGGCCAGTCAAAAAGTTTAGAATAAAATATTCGCTTTGAGAATTGTCTGGCGTGCGCATGCTGGTGTTCTGCTTCGCAACGGGAAATAAAAATATAGCATTGCTGTAAACAAATAAAGTAACCAGTTATGATCTATTTTGGCTCCATATCAGGCACTCTATTTTCAGACAAAACAAAAACCAAAATATCTGAAAAATATTAAATTTATGGGTTATGTTTGATTCTAAAGTTTCTTTATCAAACTTTAGTATCGAAAAAGAAACCTTTTGTTGAGTAGCAAGCAGTTTTTTTTCCGAAATTACAAACAAAATTAATGTGCGGAGCGTAATTTTTATATTTCCGTATTTCGAGCAGGGTAGGACAACATATCGAATTTTCTTATCGGAGGAATGCATTTTTTATGCAAATTTATGCTTTCAGTATATGTAACTGTATCAACCCGGATTCGTGTCTCGCATTAGTTTGTTCGTAGCGCCAATCATGTCGACAACGTTTTTGACAGCTTGTTTAATCACAGAGATGCTCGTTTCGTATAACTTAAATTGATAAAACATGTAGTACGGATGTGTAAATGCTAGGAAACTCCCGTCTGAATAAGTAGTTGCTAAAACTGAGCATAATTAAGACGAATCCGAGGCAACAAATGTCATACCTATTTCTTTTTCGTGCTCTGCTCCCGCTTGTGATACACATGCTGCTATACTGACAATAGTCGCTGCCTTTTCCTTCGCTGGACTGATTACGTTTGGTATCGGAATATCGTTGTACGGACTTGCGCATCCGTAAAAAGTGCGATGCCAGATGCGATACTTTTTTGTTGCCTCGTCATTGAAAACGTAAAACGGCTTTAAATTAATAACTTTGGAAGCCTTTTTGATTGTCGGAGGCTTCTTTGTAGGTCCAATTTTGAAGGGCTTTGATAGCAACGGACTAATGTAGTTACCATCGTCAGAATCGGAATCCGAGAGATGAACATCAACAGACTTTGGGAAAAGCACGTGAGCACCGTCTTTGATCGCCATCAGCACGTGCTCATAAAACGGATTTAACGGATGAGTTGGCTTCAAGAAGTCTACCTGCAATGAATAAAAGTACAGAAAAATGCGTAATAAAATCATACACTTACAACAGTGCTATCCTTTGCCAGAAGCAATTTTTCGATATCTCTGCCTCTTTCGTCAACAAAGTACGCCGTTTTTTCGATCGTTAAGGCTTCACTGTGAGTTTTCGGCTGGAATAAATTATATTGTTTTAATAAAAAAAACTCAAAATATGCACCAAAACCTACCAAAATCATACCCGAAGGAAAACAGAGACCAGATGATGGCTGAAAGGGAACACTGTCTTCCGGATTTTTTTTATCCGTTAAATCGAACTCAATGCTCGCGCTTGGAGCGGGTTCATCCTCCGACTCATTGAGCTTTGGACGCTTCGCATCGCTATCAGCGAACTGCTCATCCAAATCGCGGTACCTTTCGTGGTACAACTCCAGAGCATGTTCTTCTTCGAATTCTTCGTTTGTATTCGTAGACGGTGATGAACTGTGAAGCAACAAGCGAGCGTCAAATCTTAAAACTCAATCCAACTTAAAATCGCAACGGCAGATTGCCAAAAATGAAAACCTGTCAACTAGTGTTTCTTTGTCATAGGGCAATGGCAAAAAATCTTTTTCCTCGTCTAATCCCTCTTCCGGTCGAGGAAACAATCTGCAACCATACCCGCAAGCACATAGCTCAAATATAGGCTGAAAAATCGTTTTAATTTCAATAAGGTGTCCGAATTCTTACGTCTTCCTCTGCAGCTTTATGTTTAGGCATACAATTTGTTGGTAAAAAAATAAAAAAGTACAAAAATTGTAACTGAAAAGATGAAAAAAGCGCTGTTTGTCATCTCCGCAAAAGCGCACAAAAATGAGTTAAAAAATTCGTTCCAAGAGTATTCTAACAAAGATTTGCTGTATCAGCTGGCGACACCGTCTAAACTGTAGTTGCCTTTTTCAAATTTATTGCTCCCTGAATAGCTCTGCAATGAATGTACATTTTCAGCATTTGTGACAAAAAAGTACTTAGCAAAAGTTTTATTAATCATAAATAGTTGCGCTTTGTCACAACACTTGAAACCTCGTTTCACTCAAATTCGCCGACTGTGCCATTCATCAGGCCATTTTGGTAATCCTTTTTACCAACTGTTCGTAAATTTACAACATTTGTCGATCCATATATCTCCGATAATTTATTTATTTTTGATTATCAATGTTCATAGACTAAAGACAATGCAATTAAGCTATGATGTGGTACCGGCGGCAAATTGGGTCCTGTAAAGTCGCGCTACGTTCACATTTTTAATTGCACCCCGGCATTTATTGTACCCTATAATGATGTAGTGTTCTTATTCAGAAGTTTTTTTTGCCATAACTTTTTTATAAATAATAAAGTTTATTAGAGAAAACGTATTAAAAAGAATGAAGCAGAATTGTCTGTGTAGCCCCCAGGCGAGACTTTTTTGATGAAAGCCGAAACCTCAGTTTATAAACAAATCAACTCTACATTTTTTGTTATGGAATAAAAAGGACACGGCACATTTTCGTCACAGGAGGTGCTGAAAGTTCACAACTTTCTCCCCCCCTTTTCAGTGTAAATGGCAATTTTTTCTGTTGCAAAAAATGCATGTTCTCTCACTTTCTCTCTCTCTTGTTTCATTCGTATGTATTTTTACTTTTCTTTTATACTTTTACACGTTATTGCGCAGCTGTATTGATCGATGTATGATTTTGTTATTTGTGGTCTGACGTTGTTAATCCGCGTAAAGTGTTGTCGCGCTGAGCCTGGACTCGAGTGAAAGCCATATTGTGAAGGCATGGTGCGTCAAAGTGGGCTGTTTTGTTATCCTCTTTTCTTAGACGCCACCAAAATAGTTGTAACTAATGAAGATGAACAATGGCAGAGCTGCTTAGTCGACCAACTTCTACTGGGGGTCATAACGGGGAGCTTGTTCCGCTTTTTTTTCTTCCATCATTCGAGTAGCCTCAAGAAAAATAAAATAACCAATTGTTAGCCAAACTGCGACTTATAATTGTTTTCATTTTTTGTCAAGAGGCTAATGACATATGCATACGTCTCTGGGCATAAACAAGGCTTATTCCTACTTTTTTCTTCTTCATCAGTTTAGGCTTATATGTGTTTTGTCTAAATACCTTTACCCCTTTGCAAGCATGCTGTCTGTGCCGGTTAATTTTGTTGTCGTTGTGCTATTTTTTCCCAGATGGAATTGATATCACCAGACTCGTTGATGTTTTAATTGCTTGCTTCTACATGATATACAGGTGGTAGCTGTGTAAAAAAAATTTCATCAGGCCCATGCTACAGGCTTTATACAGGCTAGCAGTAAGCCCTGGTGGCTTAGTTGCGATATATGACATTGTGGGGCGGCGCGCCGAACTCATGGCCACGCCAAGTCTAAAACGAAAAGGGAAAGGGGTGAGTAGAAAGTGAGAGTGGTTTGTTCTTGCCGCAGCCGGGTGAGGAGCAAGAAAGAAGAAGAAGGCGAAGGAGAAAAAAATGTCCTTGCCTTCTTAGATGACAGGAAAGGAGCACGCAACACCATTTTGTAGGATGACTCTTCCACTTGGACAATTTCCTGATGGAGTGCTCCTGAAGGCGTCCCTGGTGACTACTGACCCGCCACCACATTCATCTGACGAGTGAGTCCAAGGTTTGTCCCCTTCTTCTGTCTTTTGGCCCTCAATTTCCCCTTATCTCATTGATCCCGTATTCTATTAATGTGACGCGTGTCTGTGCCCTTTCCTCCTCGTTGATCAATGTGTTAGCATGTACATAACGATCAACAATAATATATATCTTTACGTTTTGTCTTTTTTTTGCCTCCAGGCTAGCAAGTTTTGCTGGAGCACATGTGTTGACTGATCGTTTATTTTTCTTGACTCACTGCGATTTTGCCCACTGTCTTGTATCATTGGGAAGAGTTTCCCCCTCTCTCGGTCTGCTCAGAAACTTCTGTTGATTTTTTCTCGTTTTTTTCCAACCGCGGAGTAGAAGATAGTTGTATTACAATAGCCTGGCTGAAAAACAATTTTTTTTAGAGTACTTATGCGTTGAACGTACAACCAACGCAAAGTACGTGTAGTTGATCGTCAACGAAATTGTATACCCATTATTTGTCAGTGCTGCCAAAATTACGCTGACTCAGGGACTTGTCGTCAAGCAGGAAGTGTTATTTTTGCCCCCTTCCTACTGAAAAATTCCAGTCATCGTGCGCAACTTTTTCAAAGTTATGTTGCTCAAAAATATGAATTCCACTCTGATTCGATTTTGGAAAACTTCTCAAGCCCTAACACTTTCCTACCTTCTCACTCTCACATCTGCTGAAATTTGTCCAGAAAATTCCGAAGCCGTGGCCAAGCTTTTATCATCACCTCCATCAACTAAAGCTAGAAAATCATGTCCAGATTTCAAAGATGAAAGCGACCAAGCCTTCTGTTGTCCATCTGCAATCAACCCTGGCACATACTATTGCTGTACACTGGAAAAGCGTGCAGAGATCGATGACGAACTTGCAGCCGAAGCGTGGCGGGCATTTTTTAAAGAGTAAGCCAATGTTTACTAATTTCAAGTTATCATTACACCAGGCAATTTTGTTATTTTATAGCCTTTTTTACTTACGGGGGGCTTCATTTTGTCTAATTATTGAAAGCTATGAAGATAACATTCATTGCTTATGCAAAAACGTTCAATTATTGATGATTTTGCTGCTATTGACGGCTAGAAACTCCTAATGAACGTGAAAAAAATTTTTACTCCTGGGAATGCCATATTTACTTAAGGAAGATCAGTTTTTGTCTCTACACGCCAAAAATGCGTGTACACAATTTTTTTAAATTGCCTTGCTTGCAAGGTCGGGGCATCAGCCGGCATCATCAGCAATGGGAAAAGGAGGGAAGGGTTTGATTTCATCTCAGGATGCACGGGGGCACAATAGGATGGCGTATTGTTAATTAAACTTTGATTACCTAAATGCAGTGTTGAATTTCGTACATTTTTTGGCACTATTTTGTTTATCGTCGTTGTTTCTTAATCTTCGGGCGTTCTTAAACCAACTGTTCAACTTGTCTTGCCGCTACAATCAATCAAAAGTCACTGCTGTCAGAGTTATTTTTTGTGGCAGATTAACAAAATCATTTGGTTCATTAATATCGTGACAAGTGTCACCGACAAAAAGATTTAAAATATGCAATTTTTTTCATCTTTCGGGGAAATAAATAAAAACAAAGCGTTCCCAAAAATAACAGAAATTACCTTCGCGTGAGCAAAGGGTATTAAGCATGATAGACTTGGTTTATCGTGATTTGTTTCCTGTTTCCTTTTCTTCTGCGCATTATAATTGCCAGAGAGGAAGAAAGAAAAATGTAAAAATTGCGAACGGCTTATAAGCCCCCACACCGCCCCAGCAGGAGAGTAGAGCAGCAAGGGAAACTCTGTAACAACCGATATACGTAGTTATCGTTTTCAAATTTATAACTTCTAATATTTAACGGACCTTTGAGGAACACAGCCAGACATAAGCGCCCCACACAAACCATGCCGTTGTTGTTGCGCATGCTAAACGGACCGCTACGAGGAGTACCACAAAGAGCATGAGCGGCCCCATAAAAGTGCGAACCGTTAACTTTTCTTTTTTTGTCCCACCAACCGAGTCGAGTCACTCTGACTTCATTGGAAGCACAAGAATAAGAGACAAATTACTTACTTTCACGGGGTCTGAAAAATATCAAGCCACAAATAACAATGCTTTGAAAAAAAAACAAAATTTCATTAGGCAAATTTTTGTTTTATATTTTCTTGGTTTTTGAGGTACGGCATAATTTGTTACGGTGGTGAATGTTTTGTTGTTCAACTTTCAAAGAAAAAACAAGAAAAAGCATGACATACAACTTTGGTTCTGCTTTTTTTCAGATATTTTTTTTGTTTGAAATAGGGCTTAGACACTTCCACTGGCTGTTCTACCATTCACATTTATGGGTACAATTTCTCTACCACAAGAAAAAACTGTGTAGAAGGACTTTATGCACGCTATGTCGGGCGCTGTACTATGCCAAAAGTTTGTACAGGAAATTAATGCATTTTAGGACACTTTGCAACGTGATAACTTAATTTGAAACGCATTTACAATCACTGGGTTTATTTGGTGTATGCCTGTTCTTTTCTAGCAAGTCTATGTGTTTTATCAACTTTTTTTTAACGCCAACACCAGAAGAGTCCCAGGCGACGCTGCGGGAATGGATGGGGAGACTTTTTTAAACAATTTAAAAAATTTGCAAATCTGAGTTACTGGCTTGTTGTTGAGAGATATTTCGATTTAAACAGCCCGAAAACACGGGGGATTGGGATTGTTTGTGGAAGTCACAGAAAAAAAAGCGACAATAAAATTGAAAAATGGAATTTGTGAGGCAAAAATCTGAGCATGCGTAGATGAGCAAATTGAATTGCGCGTGGTCTCCGGGGATTGCTGGGGCGGCACGGGCTGAGTGACAACATAACGTCCAAAAAAAATATCAAGTGATTTTTTTACTGGACAAAAGAGGGGTTTTGGTTATAGTCATATTTATCTTAACTGTACGAAAAAAAGTACAACTAAATATGCAAATACAAGTCGACTTTCTCGATTTTTTCAAACGTAATTATGACGCAAATTGCAATGAAACGAAAATACAGCAAGCTTTTATTTCGTTGTTAGTTTAACTTTTGATGATGTAAAACACACTATTCTTGGCGTCTGTGATTTGATTAAATAACTGATAGTGCCGTTGGTTTTGTAACTGTGGCAATGCCACGAACGTATGTATGTACATGGTTTTGTTTACCATTGCCGGTAATGGTGTTTGTCTTTAGCCTTGAGTTTAGAAGACAAAAAAACTCTAACAATGAAAAAAAACACAAGATTTGCGGCTGGAAAAAATATTTGTTTTTCACTCTGGGGGTAATCTGCAATGCTTCGGCGCTTTTGTATTTTTAATTTTGCAAATGAAAATAACCACCAGTGAAGTGAAAGAAGATCTTGGGTATTGTAATAATTTTAAGATGAGTCGCAAAGACGATGCCGTTGCATAAAGAATACGATATTTGCAAATAAAAAAACAAGATCAAACTACAGTTAAAAACGACTCACAATATGCCGATATGTACATTTTTTAATGAAAATCATTTTTTTTAGAAACTCGGCTTTAATATTCATCTGCTGCGTGTTCTCTTTCGTTGCCAGCATCATATTCATTTCAATGATCTGCAAGAGGATTCGTGGATGTCCTCTTTACCGTTCGAAGCAACGTAAGCTCGATTTTCTTCCAGTACCTTATTTTATGACCGAAATTTCAGTTGGTGGTGCTCCGACATCACAAATTCTCTCTCGATACCACCCCGTGGATACGATACCACCCAAACCACCGTCCGTGTATGAAGGTTCGTTTCTTACACAAAATATGTATAATTTTTTTCACTGTTTTATTATCAATTTTTTGGTTGTTAACGACAATTTCGCATGCCAGGGAAATATTTTGTGTTGAAGTTATGGGTTTTCCTATATTTTTCTCACATCAGACTCACATCAGTTTGTGAATAATCATTACATAAGACAACGGCTAATCTTCTTCCTTTTTTCCAGACTGCTTAAAGGACATTAGGATGTCCTAATTGTAGTAGAAGTAGAAGTAGTGGCACTCGAATGCGATTTATGATTTGCAAGAGATTTGCGCTTTTACATCTTCGGTGCTTCTCAATGAAAAGCCTTGCCTTCTGGCTTTTGCATTGCTGTTCCGGGGAAGACAATTGAATCCCAATAAAAAGCTGTTTTAAGTACAAAGGCACAAATGGTTGGCAGCCATAATGCCAATTTGTCACGAAACAATAGGAGTGGGTCAAATCAAATTCATACAAAACTCTTTTTGTGACGTATTAGGTTTTTTTGTGGGGGCTGTTATTTTGATTAAAGAATGAAAGTCGACAAGACATGACAGGCGAAAAGCTTTTTTCCCAAAAACAATGCATCACCACAAGGGCATAAAAGATGAATGCTCAAAAGTGTACACATTTCAATAAATAAAATATTTTGTGTCAGCCTTTGCTGCTAAGGGAGATCATGACACGGTCATTAATTTGTTTGCTGCACATACGTTATATATTTATTATGCATGCGTTTCTTTCTTTCACATGAAATATGAATTTAAAATTTTTTATGCTTAGAAGTAACTTTTCCACTGTTTTTCAGCTCCACCGCCTTACGACTACTCAACAGCCCGATCTGCACGCATCGACACAACGGCATACGACCGGGACTGGAACTGTCTTATTGACAACGAAATCACTGAAATTCGCAGGGTTTCCTAAATATTCTCCTTTCCTTTTCCCTTTTGTATAAGATAACACGGGTCAGACACAACTGTCACGTTGTTCTGGTGCGATAAGTGTTTATGTTAATCATACGGTACAGAACAAACCATAAATGATAATTCGAAATTGTCTTGGTTATAATGTCGTACAACGCAGAACATTTCTGCCATCTTTTTTTGCTTCAGCTATTGATTTGCCTAATTTGTTGGTTCATCAAATAAAGACATCCTCGGGTTGACCAAAAACAACCTTTCCGGTTTGACGGGGAGGAAGGTGACAGCAAGAGGTGTGTGCTCGATGAGAGTCGTCCAGCGGGGACTTTTCGACCGGTAATGTTCCTGCCGAAAGTTGTTTAGGGATCGAAGAATCAATGGCAGCCGATTTTTTTGTAGCTGGTGTAAACTTGACCGACAATTTGCGGCCATCTATTTTTGGGAGTGGGCTTTGAGTAAGGGTGTGAAGAGTATCAACAGATAGTTTTTTGAGAGGTAACGTGTCGATGAACTTGTTGGATACCAGCGTTTCTGCTGACAAAAACTTTGAAATATTTTTTGATTTTGAAATCTGTAGATGGTTATCCGTCGTATCAATAGCAACGTTCATACACACAGCTGGTTTGGGTTCAGGTTCAGCGCTGCCAGTTGGTGATTTTGAACTGATAGTTGTGTTTTGTGGTTGGCTGTCGGCGGCATTGCTCTCGAAAACTGCGTCTGGTATGATGTGCAGTTCAATCTTGTCCTCACTGTTCTCGCTGTCGCAGCTGTCAAGGCGTGTAGCCTTTGACCAAGCTTTAAGTTCAACACCGTTCCGAAAATACATCGGATAGCCGTTGCTGTGGATGATGTCAATATAGCGTTTGCGTTTAGAGGGAATAAATGAGTCTCCGTCGTATTTGAACTCATACCAGAATGTAACAATGTTTCCAGAAACATGAAGGTGATCCGCAATATCTTCTTCCAAAGTCATTGGTTTATTATTTTTCCGCTAAAAAAACTCATTTTTGATACAACGAAAAAAGAATTGAACAAAATACCTGATGATTTGTGGGAAATACCAGGTTGTCCGGGTGTTGTCCACTACCACCCCAGGTCGCAGGGATGATCTGCCTCGCATCTATGCGTAATCCAGATTTGTTTTGGAGCACTTTCTGTAGCATTGGTGAGGGTGGACTACCTGCTGGAAGCTGTTCTTTGCCTTTGATCGTACCACTGGCCCGAATAATGCGATTAAGGCTATCCCTATCAACATCGGGCACGTAATTTCCTGAACAGTCACAGTTGATCTCCGTATAGGGTAGGGGGATAGCGAATACAACGTTCTCACTTGGCGAGATCATAATTACTTGTCATTTATCAAAAAATGACCTTGAAACAATAGGCACTTGGATCAAAAAAGCAGCTGGTAACCAACAATAAAATTTTTTAGAAAGAACCGCTAGTCAGAGCTATCTGCTGGCGACTGCCCCCTGTTGTCAACGACACTACCTGGGCATGAATTAGCTGACTAATTAATGGCCCATCACCGATTGCTCGCTCTTTGCGCCTGATCATTGGAAAAAAAATCCTTCCGGAATTGATTAGCTGTTCGAATTGTCCTCCACTTCCTCTGCACTTTACGTAACTTTTATCAACCACTAATCTTTAAAGTTGTATAAAAATGCAGTATTAAAAAATATACCGGTGACAATTGACTCGAAGACACACTTTTACCAGCCATGACCATGTCCACTGTTTTGCTCTGCATTCATGGCATGACTATCTCCAGGATTAGCATGCTCTTCGGAGCCATGCCCCTCCGCGGGATTAGCATGCCCCGGTGCATTGCCAAACTGAAAGCCTCCATGAGTGTGATGATGATGCTTATGGGATTCAGGTAGCTCGTTTTCATTATGGATGTTTTCTTCTTCTTCTTCTTCCGACTCTTCGCCACCGAGAATGTGGGGAGACAAAATCTGCAATTTGTATTGTGTGTTGTTTAAAATTGTTTTCAGAAAACTCAGTTAATCTGCCCTACCTCAACAACCATCTTCTCTCTACTCAGTATGCGAGGAGATAGGATATTAGGACTCAGCACGAGAACACTCAGAGCCTCGGGGGATGCTATTCTGGGCCCGATTATATCTGAAACAAGTGATATACAACGATAAAAAATGTATTAGACTATAGGAACGTACTAGGACTGAGAATTTGTACGACAAAGGCTTCTGGACTGGCAATATGGGCTTCGAAGAACTGAGGAGATAATATCTCGGCTAGAAATACCTCAGGTGACAACACGTAAGCGACGAACGCCCTCGGAGACAAAACTTCAGCTCCAAAAGCCAAGGGTGAAAGTATGCGGCTAATCATGGCTGCCGGAGTCATGATGCCAGCGACAAACGCATGGGGTGACAAAATATCGGTCTAAAATTTCAATTTTAAAAAATAGAGAAAAAAGGGAATTAGTGCATACCACCATGAAAGCAGGCATTCCAATTTCGGAGAAAAAAGCATATGGCGATAGAATAAGGGCTTCTAGTGCGACGCCTTCATTGATACGGTTTGTAAACGCAAAAGGCCTCAAAACATTCGGCGAGTGCAATTCTTCTTCCTGTCTCTTGTACCTCCATTGCCTTTGATTACGTGTTTCTAAAAATAAATTTAAAAAACGTGTCAGAAACGTGCCACACGATGTTTTCATTTACCTCGTCGTCGATCGTAATCAGCAAGTGTTTTAATGTCAGCTTCTAGTTTTCTTCCCCGCATTCCAGGTGGTAAGTTTACGTACTCATTATCCAGTGGATCGACATTTGTCATTACTGAAAAGAACAACATGCTATTTACATTTTTTAAACACGTATCATACGTTCGTTGGAATAAACGAGGGACATTTGTTCTGGTTCTAAAAAAGTGTATCCGTACTTCTTAAGATGTACTTTTTGTTCTTCTGTATAGGTTTGTTTGAGTACATTGAAATTCCTAGACATGGCCTCCATTTTTTGCACAGCAGGATATACAGTATTGTGCATTTTTTCTATGTCCGGCGAGAGACGATCGAGCACGTGATCCAGCTTAGAGCTGGCTCCGCTGATTTCCAGCAACATGTCAAGCCATGCGTTTTGTTCGTCGGGATCAAAGTTTAACGACTGCATTATTTCGGGTATAGAAAACATCCCATCCTGCTTGTTAAAGCTTAGCAATTGGGGGGAAAGAATTCCATTTTGTTCCTTTGATGACGACAGTATTGGCATGATTTGTGGCGACATTATCCGCAATTTAGAAAACTAAAAAGGCGGGTACGTTGGCAATGAAAAAAAATAGAACCTACTTGAATTTTTTTCAGGATGTCAAAAAAGTCATTAAAAGCTTGTTCAATTTGAAGTGGTTGTACCCGAAAGTCAACAGGCATATTGAAACCCTGAATAAACTGCTGATTGTCTTCGTTGAGCTTGGACATGTAGTCGCTGCATTTTTTGACCATCTGAGAATACTCTTGGAGAGTTCGTAGCTTTTGAATGCTTCGATACTTTGTTGAAACTAAAATAAATTTTTATGGTAGAAAAAAATTTGCAACGAACCGGCGCGTTTGTAACGATACGATGAGCCTGAATTTGATTCAGTTGAATAGTAATACTCTTTTATTGGCTGTAATCTGTTCGGTACAGGATCTGTCTTTTTTGGGAAGACTGCGGGTACAACAGGTGTTTTTTGCGGAACGATAAAAAGACTTCGAACATCTTCTACAAGCTGTGCTTTTCGTTGTTGCAATTTTGCCTCCTCGGAAAACGATAGTGTCAAAAACTGATCATTATACCGATCCAATAGCTGGTCTCGGGCATTCATCAATGTCGACACGCAACGGGCCAGGGACGTGGGAGATTTAGCGTTTGACTCGCATTGCTTGTAGAGAAGAATTTCAACCTGAGGCAGGGAATATTGCCTGATAATTTCCTTACCCTTTGCCTGAAGAAACAAATTTTAAAGTAAAAAAAAACAATTTTTAATAGCAAAAATATAAACTTACTCTTATCACTGTCATCAACGCTGTTCGATGCCAGTAGGAATTAACATAATCCATATCAAACGAGAAACTTTGTTTCTTACTTTCTATTACATGTAAAAACAAAAAAATCAAAAAAGTGTATTTCATGTTAAACCATAGCTGTCCAACGTTTGTGTTCGACACTAACTAAAAATTTATGGATGTGTGAAAAGTTCATGAAATAAATACTGGTCGCCGGCCAGAACAGGTAATGCCTCTCTAGTCTGTTTTACCTGAATATAACCTGACCAATCGAAATCCGGTACCTAATCGTTTTCTATGACCTCTTTAAACCAGACATGCGAGCGACGTGTTTCTATTCACGGATTTCATATTTTCCCACCGGATTCATTTGTCTGTCCTTTATTTAAATCCTTGTACGTGTCGAGCAATTAAAACCATTCTGTGATATCAGATGTTTTTTATTTGGTTAAACGACTACCGGTAAATTTTAGAGTGCGTTAATATTTACTGGTAGTCAAAAATTCTGACATTTCAGGTTTTAGTTTTTCAACATTCAAATTTTTTTGACTTGTTTTGAAGTGCGGCATATTTTTGATATCTTACCTGAAATAAAAACGATAAGTACTACATTGGCATAAAATAAAACTAACGTGAGGCAGATTTTGGTAATATGACATGTTCAATTTAATACTAGCAGCTGGCAACCCGTATGTCCTGTTGAATATGTTTTCAGCCATGCACATAAGAGCGCCATAATCAAAGCTTGGCATGAATTTGTTAGCGTACAATTCTGGACGGGTATTGAGGGTAGTAAGATCTTCGACACCAAATATGCAAATCCATCGACGAAATTTTCCTGAAGAACAGGGGAAAGATTCTTCACCAAGCCATCGAGTAAAACGAGAAATCATATTGTTATCCTTCCTTTCATTGAGGCACTGTCTTGTAAATCTACCTGGGACTGGAATGTTATTATTCCCATTCAGTGTACCCCAAAACAATTCATCCATGCCAAAGCTTTTTGTTTCTATTTGATCTATCAGTTTTTTGGGATTTATGTTTTTCAAAACATAATCCACAGCAGCACGAGAAATTGTTACTTGAACGAGTGATTTTGTGATCCATAACCTTTTACTGTTATTGTTGAGTTGTTCTAAAAAATGTTTTTTTCGCATGCTCTAGCTTTTGTTCTCACCATCCTTGAATAAGTGAAGGTGAGCAAAGGTCCAATTCAAATTACTGTCGTACACGTGATTTGCAGGTACGGCCGTAGAAATATCATTTGCGCCATCAAAGCTGCTTAGAATAGCTACTTTTTCAGCATTTGTTTTCATAGGAACATCGTTGTTCTGCAAAAGTAGTCAGGTATGCGCATGTAATAAAAAAGAGTGAACTACCTGTAGCAATGTGACGTATTGCCACGGTCGACTGGATAAATACTTTAGGCATATCAAATGCGCAAGAGTCATATTTTTGCCAACACTCTGTACATCTAGTTCCACATCGGGAACAATGACATTGGAAAAACAACTCTGAAAGTTGCGAACAGATTGTTTAAACTTGGATGCAGCTTTCTTATCAACGATATAACAGTAACTATTCTGAGGAGCATAATCCATACTGAACAATGTTTCCAGTAATAAATAATCCTTAAATAAATAAATTAAAAGATTTTGAGGACAACTAAATCATACTTCATGAACTATCCGTGCAATTGCAAGTGGAAATGACGCTTCTTCCTTTGTCAACGGCTCTGTCGGATAAAAACCACGACTTCGAATAGCTGAACACGAAGTATCAGGTACAATATTTTTTGTTATCCTGAATCGTGTTTTTCTCACTTTTTGAGCATAGTTTGACGCTATTTCTGATGTTTTAAAAAGTAAACCGCAGTCAATGTTTACATGTATGTTTTCAAAAGGATGAAACCTTGGTTCTTCCCTCCATTTTGTGTTTATTGCTGCAAAATTGATATAATCGTTGACCCTCTGAGCTTTTTGCAACCTTACCAATTACGTTTACAATTGTGGATGACCATTCATTGCTTGTGGAAGATAAGTACACGTACATGACGATAAAAAGAAGGGCAAATAGTGGCAGCATACAAGCAGTGCATTGAAGACCCGTGTACTGCTTGGCTTGTTTTGGCAGCGCCAAACTTGAGTGCTTTACGTGCTTTATTACTCCTGGGTGTAGTAGGAGAGTAGAATCCATGACAACGAACTAAAAAATATAAGTACTTTTATTTCAACAATAACCTTTGACTCCAAAATCCTGTTTTTTGCCTCATTCATCGAAAGAGTAAAAAAATCTTGGACGAAGAAACCTTTTTTTATTATTCTCTTCGTTTGCAAAAACATTGCAAGACAGCACAGCATTCAAAAAAATTAAGATCAATTAAAAATACTAAGTTTATATTAACGTCAATTAATTGGTAAAAAGCATGCTATCTTGACGACGCCAAACCAAAAACGGAAAAAAATAGGCAGTCAAAAGTAATCGGACTTAAAAGCAAAAAAAGGGGACAAGGGCTAAGTTACGCAAAAAAAGGAAGAATTAGTTGTTATGAAAAGGGTGCTTACAACACATACAAGTTGCTAAAAGATTACGCACAACCAAAAATTCTTCATCCAATGGTTAGACAACCATTGGACAAAAGAAAGGCGGATCGTAAATATTTGTATATTTGCATGCTTCTTATTCGTTTAGAAATATGTATAAAAACAAATCAGAAAAATAGATTTTTATTAATTTATTTATTTGCGTACGATGAAAGCCACAGTGCGCGTTATTATAGTTATCATCTGGTGTAAGAGATGTTAAGTGCATGAACGAATAACAGAAAAAAACGAATTTAAAACTGAAAACAGTTTTTGTAATGCTCATAAAAAATCGTTCATCCTGCTTGAAGTTTATCAAACATCAAGTATAATCAAGTTAAACATCAAGTATAAATTTCAAGCTTTGTCGCAAATAACCTAACCACTACTTTTTTTCAGTCCATGGGCAGTCAAAAAAGAGGTTCGTCAGTGAGGCCACAAAATAATGTGTGTGTGACTCCGGAATTGGCAGTGACTTTCCCAGAGCCCTCGCATCCATGGGCCAGGGGAGGTTGTTAACAAATTTAATACCCCGCGCGATGTTGCATTTTACATCAACATGACTTAAATTCAAATACTTGAAAAATTAAAAACAAGAATTCCCTTTTTACTTCAATATTTGTTTTTGCAGATTTAAAGTTTCAGTTTAGATCAATTTTTCTTTAAATCCGCTTTAAAAATACGCAACTTGAACATTTTCTTTTTACGATTTACTAGGCATGTATCACGAACTGCAGGGGACAACTTTTTTATAAGGCAATTATCACTGTCATGAGTGCCTTTTAAAACGACACATTAAGGATAAATTTTGAACAGCAAGCTAGCCATAAAATAAAATTATAAACTGCTTCAGCTTATTTGGCGCTTAATGATGGAAATCAACGACATGATGAAAAAAATTTTAGGCATCAACTCCTTTTCCGATGCCAGCAACGAACAAATGTAGGGTATTTTTAACGAATTCTGTCATTTAACTTTCATGAAAATATTGTACTCAAAGTCGTCTTAAAATGTAGCTGGTGGAACGCTGTATTCGGACAAGGATTAGATCTGTTCACTTGTTACAAATGACTTAAAACCAGTCATTTTTTAAAAGCGTGTTTGTTCGCAAAGAAAGTCTAAACTTACGGAAAACTAAACATAAATTGAAATAAATGAAAATATGATTAAAATCACCTAACATTGATAAGGAAGGAAGGAAAGCAAATACCGAGGATCAATTCTGAGTCAGTGTAAGGACAAAGAATTAATCACAATTATCAAGATAATTTTATAAACAGAGAGTTTCAAAATGACTATGAAATCATTTTCTAATAAGATTATTAAAAAAGGGGAATTCAGCAAGACAAAAAGTTTTAACAATAGAATAATCCTTTGGAAACAGAATTTATGGGGGTTTTGGCTTTATGAAAGTAGAGGTTTGGTAGAAGAGGTTGGTAGCAGGCCGGACCGGCCTGGCCCGATTGACACCCTTGATCTGCATCTTCCAACATGGAATCTTCTTTTTGAGTTCCTTTTCTTCCGGAATGACACGACGTTCAGCATTCCTTTGTAGCGGGTTTTTTGTATCCTCGCTCGCGTTGCATTGTCCTGGGGCTTCCTTGGAGATTTCGATTCTTTTGGGAAACTGCTGGCTTGATGTTGCCCCTTACCTTTCCTTTTTCATTCAGATTTTTCGGCCGGAAACCTTCGTCTTGAGTTCTTCCGGCAAACTTGCAGCAGCAGGGCAAACCGTGTTCCGACGGTAGATGCACGATTCTGTTGGCGTGTCGCCTATTGGTGACTTTGTAGCGCTGCGTATCGCAGCCGATTGGTTCCGCTGGGTCCACGGTGTGCATCACACAAGTGACGTTGGGACAGTTCCTGGGAACTTCGACGACAGTGTCGTATTGCTACCCAAAGCTAACGTGCGTGAACGGGAGAGACGAGTTGGATGTCGGCTTTGGAAAGCAGGTGTGGAGTTGAGTCGACACACTCCGGTGGAGTTTGCTCCAAACTCGACTCACTCAAGTCTCTCATAGTTTCACAATTCATAGTTTCGTAGCACGATTTTTATGCCAGATAGAAAAAAATACCCACTGTGTATTGTAATAAGTGCCGGAATCGTTGTCAAGGACGAATCGGAACCGCGAACATACATCATGACGCCTACGGCTTTAGTAGACGTAGGAAGAAGCCGCGTTAACATTCGCAGTCGAAAGGAAATTCGTTGGTTGAGTCGGCGCCGCATATAGCTGAGCAGTTTCAACGTCAAGCGACCCTTACCAGAAACGAGGTGTTCGATTGTCAAAACGCGTCGTCGGTATACCGGCTATAGCTTGCAAGTTGATGAAGTTTGGCTGCAAAGCGGAGCTCAGCAAAGATTGCGGACAGATGCTCTGGAGCTTTAGGAAAACTCTGTTGTTTACAAACTCCCAATCGTTTTTGTGGTCAACGATAAGAAACGTGTAAGATCCTTGCATATACCTGGCGTAATTCAGGAAGCGTTACTCGTCGTCAAAAATGTCTGAAAAAAAGAATAGGCATGTTCGTCGTTGTTCACCAACCAGCATAGTCAAGCCCTTCCCATTGAGTTTTAACATTAACATACAAAATTTATTACCTATATTACCTCTATATTACCTATAAATACAAAATAAAGCATATCACAAATACAGACAGAATCAGATATGATTATTTCTCTCGATCAGACGATGTCCGGCAACTCGACCTCGACGCATTCTTTGAGATTGTTCTTGCCTTTCCGCAGGATGGTGAGTGACCGCGAAAATGTGTGGATGGGCGGTTCGACGATGAATCCGAAAGCACGCAGCTCCCTTGCAACCTTGTCGTCGACGGGTTCCCTTTCGTAACGGTACTGGGTGTCAGGAGGGTAGACATTGCGATAAAGAGGATCGCCATTCATCCTAAGCGCACGTAAACTTTCAAATGTTCCAAGCATCATACAAACAACTTACAGTGGGTGCTTTGGCATGATGAAAACAGATGAGATCCTATAAGCAGAAGACAAAGACATAAAAAATCATCAGAAAAACGAAGTAGCATGAAAAAAACTTTGGCGAAGTGTCCAACTGCTCGCGAAAGGCGGTGCAAAGACAGAGCAGTCTAATTCGCTTCAAAGGGATTTGAATGATGTAGCGTATGCATTCGACAGTAGGATAGAACCTACGGTAGCGACCCAAAAATTGTACAATTTAAGGCGGTAAAAATATGGGAAAAAAGTCCGCTTTCCCAAGAGTGCCGTTCCATTCCGAGCTTACAAGGGAACCAAATATGGACATTGTTTCGGGGCTACTGATACCTTAAAAAATAGTGAAAATGCGTGAATCGCCTGCATGGCATTTATCGCAAATTCTTCGCAAACGCAGTTCAACACCAACGCGAAATCTACATAACTCCAACACTTTCTCTACATATACCTTGTCTTCCTTTCATTCGGGAATTAACCTTACGTATACGTGTTGGCAATAAATTCTTCCTACTAACTCTCGACTTTTCTGTGAAGCTTCCCTCGCATGGCCCATTCCACTGTGGAACGGAGAGAAGTCCTCCACAGCATTGTTCCAGGTGCCGATATTCCCATTTTTTTCGATTTTTGGGGCGGTGTGGCACAAAAACTAGGCACTTTTCTATAAGTACCATTCAACTCAGTTTTTGATGGAGAATCAGAAAAAAACTAAAAATTAAGGGGCTCTTCTCAAAAAATACTAAACTAAAAATTGGATTTTGACCATGCAGGGCACTTCGCGCAATTTTACTATTTTTTATGGCATTAGTATCCCCGAAACTATACTTATGCAAAATTGCATATGGCAAACTAAGTTTGCGTTGGTTCCCTAAGTTTGCGTGGTAATTCGTTTCCTCTACACTTGGATCCTTGGATACGTATTTTCGAAAGTTCGAGGAATTGTCGTTCAAACATTATTTTCGTAACTTCTACGGCGAACAAACTGACCAACTTTTTTTCGAGCGGATCTACCCAACCAATCCAAGGGACCACGTGTATGCCATTGAAAAAACAAATGGGGAATTCCTCATTTTCACACTTAATGAAGTTGTCGAGAACTTCTACAAGACTCATTCCATCGAGAAGTGCCTTGAAGCGCGAGGCATCGGCGACAACCTGCGCATCGTCTTTGGTCACCGTGACCGCCCGTACATGCCTTTCATCCTGCTGATTGCCGACGGCAGCATTAAGAGGCAAACAAGGGACAATAGTGTCATCACTTTTCATGTTTTAGTTTGGGTTCTAATAAAAAATTAAGCGAATGCTTCGAAATTGTACGCCTTATGATGTACTGCATTCCGTTACGTCGTGAACATTGTGAGCCTAACAAGTAGTTAGGGTTAACCCCTACTTGCATTAGCCAATTTTGATTTTTATTATGAGGTAAAATCAGCATTGCGCTGGATTCCAGGGTCTATGAACGCGTTTGAAATAAGTCATTCTTGCATTGAATACCATCAAACGCATAAACAAAATTTGCATCAGTTGACTTTAGGAAAAACTTTTGGCATCCAGACAATAACTAATAACAATTTGTCACTCGGTGAACAAAAGTATTAATTTTATCAATGGAAACATTGATTACGCATTATAAAAATTATATTCTGCTCAAAATGCGCATGCGTCAAATTTCTCAGCACGAATTAACTTTTTCATTTTCGAGTTCACTCGCTCAAGTGACATTCTACTTGTCTATTTCGTTTATAACTATTGAAGTAATGGAGAAGCCGATTGACCGAATCCAAAACCAGGTCGTCAGTGCCGTTGGCCAGGTGAATACTCTCATCAACGACCTCTTTTCCGGAAATCCACTGACTACTGAGATGGGCAAGCTTATCGGTAATTAAAGCGTCCGCGACGCGCTTTTGTGTTGTTGTTGTTCTCTTTGACGTTTTTTATGTCTAATCAATTTTTAGTGAGGGCAACCGACGCTAATGTAGCTACCACCGAGGAATGGGCTCTTTACTTGCACATCTGCGACATCATCGTTGCCGATCAGAATGCCGCTGCGGATGCTGTTCGCGCAATTCGTCGCCAAATCGGTGAAAATATTACAAAGAGTCCTCAGACCATTGTTTACACACTTACACTCCTTGAAACGTGCATGAAGAATTGTGGAGCAGATTTTGCCTCTCTCGTTTGCAAAAATGAGTTTCTCGATGACCTTGTGAAGCTTGCGAAGAAGGAAACGCCACAGGTTCAGGAAAAAGTGCTTTCGCTTATTCAGGTGAGATTTTTTGAGGATTTTTTGTTTTGTTATCAATTTGGTTTTTTAGTCCTGGGCTGATGCGTTCCGCAACATTCCCAAATGCGCTGATATTGGTCCCTACTATGATGACCTCAAGAATCGCGGCGTCGAATTCCCTCCAGTTGATCTGGATTCCATGGCTCCGATTATCACACCAAAGCGGGTTTGTTGCAGTTGACTCTGAACGTTGTGCATCTTATGTTGTATCTATCTTTTGTTTAGACGGTGTATAATGCCGTGGCTCCTCTTCCTGTGCTCCCTGTGCCTGGTGTAAGTGGTTGTGGGCTTTATTTATGCTTTTGTGTTTTTATACTTTTGTTTTTCCTAAAATTTTTGTTCATATGCGTTATATTAAGGCTCAGCCTGGAATTTACGTAACTACTTCTCATCAACGCGTTCTCACCGATGATAGTTCCATTGCCAAAGTTCAAGGCGAACTCGCAGTCACCCGGAACCACGCTGAAGCTTTTCTGAAGCTTACCAAGCAGCTTCCGGCCCTGTCGTCAATCACTGATCCCACGCTTCGTGCAAAACTTGAAAATCTGTACAACACGTCGAAGGAAATGCGTGACCGGACTGCTGTCCTTGCCCAGCAGGTGTTTGACAATCAAGCTGTCGTCAGTGAGTGCTTTTATTGTTATTTCTGTTATTTACGTGCTACAATTTCAGATGAGATTCTTGACGTTAACGACCTGCTGACAAACGCGATCAATGTCTATGACATCTACAGTCGTCCTCCGCCGAAGCCGGCTGTGAATCCGGGTGACGCGTCGACATCTGCCGACTTTGACCAAGCCGATGTCGGACTTAGCGTTGCTGCATTCAACAAGACGGATCCCATCGATGAACGCGTTGCTCCGGTTGCTGCCGAGAAAGCTGACAACGGTGAAGAAAAACAATCAAATGACGGCTTGTAAAAAGAAATCTGTAAATTGCCTTCTTTTCCTCATAATGAGCAGCTAATTTATTTCCGATTGTAACTAACTTTTTATGGCTAAGTCATCATGGATTGCTATACAAGTATTCTCATTATCGCTTCTGTTGATTGTTTTTTATTCCAGCACACAAGGTTGTTCAACGTGCGTCTTTTGTTTATTCCCTGGTCTTGCAAAAATTTGTTTTTGAGTTTTCTCACGTTCCTGTTTATTTTGTGTTTTTATAGCTCGGCAGTTTAACATTGAACAACTTTGATATTTTTGCTTGTGATAAACCTGTGCTCTGTCGAATTCCTGCAATAACATTTTTCTCGGGGCATTATTTTTTTGTCGAAATACCACATTTTTATTTGACATACTTGTTGACACCACGGGGGTGAAAGATAATTTTCTTTCACCTGGACCACTGACTTTTGCTTAACACCGGCTGTGTAAATTAAAGCTTAGAAAAAATGTGAAATAGCTTTTTGATTCTTGACAAAAATTATTGGCCTGTTTTGTAACAGTTAACCGTTACAATTTGTGGATTATGAGCACTGTCCAATGTTTTTTTTATGATGAGGCATTTTGATTTTTATGAGCTTGTATTCTATTAATATTAATGCCAAAAGAGGAAAAACCATTACTAAAAGCAGTTGATTATTCATATTTTCACGGATAATTTTGTGCAGTGTAGAACAAAATGGATACTAAAAAACAGATTTATTTATTGACTCGCACGTTTGTTAAAATGAAAAATTTGACCATAATACTGCAGAGCCAAGTTACCAATCCTTGACAACTTCGAGAGTCCAGTTCCACTTGAGATAGATGTGGTTATCGTCGTCGTAGACCTTGGAACTGATTGAGTACTTGCCACGATGAAGCATGCCGGATGGAGCTTCCTCAGCCGGCGATGTGTATTCGTAAGGATCGGTACGGGGGGCAAAGGATCCAAACATGTAAGTTTCACGACCCACTAAAAAACAGTAAACAACACGAGTGGATATATAAAAATCTAACCATTGATTCCAAGTCGGCTGATGCGGTGTGAGTAGCGCAGACCACTGACGATCTCACGTTGGACGCAGTACTCAATGCGAATGTGATATGAGCATCCTTCCTTGATGGTTAGCACAAAGTTGTCGGCTGCTAAAATTAGAATATTCTAGCTGCGAACAAAAGAAAAGGTCAATGCGTATAATTTTCAACGAACACGTTCGTCAACGATGATTCACAAAAGAAAAACACGTACCAGGCATTTCGATGGAGCGTTTCACCTCGTTGCCAGAGACAAGGCTGAGCTTGGTAACAATGACGCGATTGGGGTCATTGGGACGGAGGACGATCGGTGCATTACCCGAGGCGGCAGTGCCCAAAAGTTCTTGCTTGTATCTGTAACGCGGACTTTTTAACAAAATAAAACAGACGCCAGCGTGACAAACTTGATCAAGCTTGGATCCTGCGAATCAGCCTTAATGATATCCTGAATGCTCTTCTCGGGAGGTCGAACAAAACCCTTGTCTTCAGAATTTGAGTCGACACTAACGTTGTCCGGTTCTGCCGACATCGTCCTATAATAAAACCAGCGTCAGTATCAAACGAAAACAGAACAAATTCAGTGACTCAATAAAATTGCACACAAAGGCAGTCCGAGATACAACATACAAAAGACATGATGATAACCACTTATGACGTGTTCGTCGCATACAAAACAAAGATAACCACTATCGAAGAGGAAAAAGACAGTCACAAACATATGAGTCTTCATCCTGCGGTTAAAACCACCAAACATACAAAAATATACTTAAAACCGCTTCAAAGTTACTCTCTGTTAATGAAATATTTAACAAACAATAGTTTAACCAGCAGCGGGCAAAAGTGTTGGTAATACCAGTCATTTCGTATTTGACAAAAGAGAAGAGAAACGTGCAAGCTGATTTATATGCACTGTCAAAAAAATGTCGATAGCTCTGTGAGTGAGAGAGAAGGTGAAAAAACAACACAGTCTTCGATGAGTCAGCGCTTTGTTCGTATGAACATGATTGAATGAATATTCATCGCAGAAGATGCAAGACGTTGACTTCCAGTCTTCTGATGTTGTGGAAAAAAAGGAGATTATATTGCATTTATATCGACGTCGTCCCAGAAAAGACAAAGCAGCACTTTTCAGTTTTCAACTAACGAGTGAAATTCGCGCGTGGCTTTTTTTGTCTTCAAGCTTGCTTATATCCTGCTATTTAGCCCGCAGCACAATCTTACAGCGAAAGAAGTCCCGTTATAATTTTCCATGTTTGGTAAATTCCGTTAGCTAAAGCTTTTTTTTATGCTAGCTTGTTTTCCCCGCACAACCACCTATTGTCTGTAGTTTTTGTTTATCATCGTGCAGTTGTATCATATCATCTAGTTATTATTGTTCGCATGCATAGTGGTCATGAACTCGTCGTCCTTCATTGACGACGATTCGTTGCCCACGCTCGAACCACCAGCCTTTCTTCGTCACCTCATTATAAAATGCGATTGTGTTCAGAAATTACTGGATCGCATAGCGTGGCTAGTGACCACCCGAAATGAGCTTTGTGAGTTGTTTTTTAGCACTTTTTTTTAATAAAAAATTGTTTTGAAGTGTCGGAAGGAGATCGTCATGAACGAGAAAAAACGTGCTCAGTGATGTTCGTGGAATATATCCTCGATCATGTTCACTGTTCAATAAAAGATTGCACGGCTCATCATGATGACATGCTCTGGTACGTGCCAAGCGTGAAGGCAACTTCCTCCTTTTACGTCGGATCAGCAGGAGTAAGTATGACAAAATTGCGCATCATTTTTTTATATTAATCAATATTCATGTCAGACGAGTCATTTGCAAGTCTATCGTCGGCAAAGTCGAAACAAACCCATACCAGGCGACAGGTCGATAAATTGGGAAGAGACTATTTGCCTCAACGTCATCCTACAGCAACTTGACTACTACGTCACCTGCGCTGTGTGTCTGAAAAGCTCGTCTAATCTTCAAATTATTCGAAAAAATTGTCAACGCGTTTACCCGTCACCGAGCAGAAGAAGAATGGATGCCAAAGGCGAATGCGAGGAAATGACGTATCCTAGAATATATTTTGCCATAGACGATTTTGAACAGGTCTTTAACGACGTTATTGTGACAGAGGGCGAATGTGTTTGCGTCGAATTGGTTGCCCGTGACCGGTATAGACATCGTGAATCGGTCATATTCCTTGGGTCAATCAAATACGATGTACTGAAGCAGTTGTACGATTCACGGGTTCGCACAATTTTTTTGGCAAGAATTTTATAACACATTCAAAATTTTAGAATAGTGGTACATGGAATTGGGCTCAAAAACTCATGAGCTCGGATTCAAGACGCCGTGAATTTGTCAGAATGCGGGGACCACGAGGCAAGGGTTGTGCCGAGATGGCTGTCGCCCAAGTTGCCAGCTGTGGCTTTGAGACTCCACTGTCTGAAAGTGGTTTTGACTTTCGCTTTCACCACGAAGATGTGTGTTCTTGACCTTGGGTTTGTTTGATACAATTGGCGTTTTTTATAGAACGATTTTTTGTCAAATCAGCGGCGCATGTCTGATACAAATCTGGTTAATCGTTTTTTCTTTGGCAATAATAACAAACGCAACGCAATGACACCCGGTCCAAGCATGGTCTCATCCTCCGTCAATACCCCGATGGCAATACCCGGTCCGCGTAGTCGTCGCTGGCAGAGCGATTCCGATGGCATAGATACCGAGATAGAGGTACAAAGCACAAACGGTGATGTAACGAGTCGCAATGGCTCAAGCTGGTCGGTTCGTGGCTTGGGACAGGCACTTCACTGGCTACGTGAAAAGAAAGAAGAATCTCCTCTTAATGCCTACCTTACTTACGTCATGCTACCGTGGACTTCTATTCTAGAAGGTAGTCTTTGTTTTTTACAACTAATTAAAGCACTACGTTCCATTTTTTTAGACATGGTTGTAAATTCTCCTAAACGTCCAATTCTCACATTCGATCTCGATTTCTTAGGCCGGCGATAACCCTTTTTCTCTTTCAATCCATTCTCGCATTTTTTGACTCTATTATGGCCATCGTTTTGATGAAATAAACTTATTATAGCGAGTGTCAGTCGAGCTTACCAGTAGATGTTGTCGACCGATGTTCTTTATAGCGGTACACAAAATAATGGTGTTATTCCCGTTGTGGTTGTTGTCGAATAACTGGAAATCGTTAAGGTTTTCTTATGCCCCAAAAAATTGTTATAATGTTTCATTTCTTCTGATAACTCTTAAAAAAGTGAATAACTTAATTTATTAATTATTTATTATGGTTACATGATAATGAGATATATTACTTTTTAATTTTTTATCCGTTAATTGCGTTCGCCTTATAACTGGCTATAAACGCTGTTAATGGCATGAATCCACCCCTTCCAGTTTTCTCGATCGTATTCCTTCTGTTCTATGTGTATGAATTTTCCATGAATTGTATCGTGACTTGCGTTGATGTAGCACACGTCGCTGGAATTAACGCCATTTATCAAACGCCCAAAGACATTAGTTGTCGCGCTGAGGTTGCAATCTGGATCTTGTGCCGGATTGTGTGCTCTTGGTCCATATGCGTTAGCTAGCCGGCTCAGAATGGTCGAATGATTTGCGTAAAAGTCATCGTTGTGTTTTACTCCGGCACTCATAAGCACGGGTGACTTTGGGCAGCTGAAAGATGATGGCTATAAAAAAGAATTTATTTGTCTGGACAAAATAGGAATAAGGCGTGGAGTGAGGACGAAGCCACGACTTGTTCGTTCCGACACAACGAACCGTCGTGGATATATGCCTACTTATTCCCTGATTACCTTGTTTCAGCCATGCCGTGCCACTGGATAAAATAATTTTCGGTCCGATAACCCCTTGTGTCGGAATTTGGGGCATTACTCGTTTTCAATACACCCTCATTCATTATGTAGAACATTGTCTCGTTGTTGTGCGCCGCATCAGCGAGGGCAAAGCCTGCTTCACACGGATTCTGGACTCGTCTGTAAAAGCCAATGTTTAAATATATTAAATTAGTATTAAGACGTGCTCTCTAACAGCATAACGACTTGCACCCGCAACTGTTAGTGTCCTGCCATGAGTAGCCTCAAATATAGCTGCACTCTCGTTACCGACGTTGCCGTCTGATTGAAAATGAGGTGATGAGTGGTGAAAATGGGGCTGCGTAGCAAAGTTTTTCGCGGTGACGACTATGTATCCCCAAAATCGTTTATATTTAGGCCCTTTCGTTGCATTTTCGACACCACGCAAAATTTCGTGTAGCACGGCGTACTTTTTCTGTAAAGTGTTTATTTTTCACTCACGCCAACGATGGCATATTAAATCACGACTTTAAGTATCGTAAGAGTGATGTAATCACTCAATTCGGGGAATGCAGACATCATCGCTGTCGTGTTAAGATCTTGAAACGTTGAAAATTCCATAAGGTGACCAATAAGTTGCCGCATTTGGCTTTTTTCTAAATCTGTAGGCAACGCGTGAGTCCATTCACTTAGCGTGACGGAATCTTCTGTTGCAAAATAATGTTCAAAATCCGCATTCATTTCTTGGATAGTCGCCCACTGGCCCACGGAAGGCGTACAGAGAAAAATAAAAATACAACCAACTACAAAATTTTTCATGACAGCAATGTCTTTTCTTGCAAATAATCGGTGTGTTGATATATATGTTTTGTGGAGTGTGCAACTATTTGGAGTATCACCCAAAAAAATATTGTGGCGTGTCTGATAAGCGTTTGCGACAATGGGACAATTAAAATTTTTTTTATTCACGATGTGTCACAATTCGCCTTAAGCACAACTGACTAGCTAGACTTAAAAAATGCATAGGTGTTCTATTACTTAAAACAACAGGCGACATGTGGGAATCTCAGACGAAGTCTTTTTTTTGTCGCGGGGCATTCATTATTAGCTTTGTTTTCTTTAAATTCGAAATATGACATCGCTATTTGATTGCAATCCCGGAAACGCTCTTCCAACCGTTTAGTCTAAATGTTTTTTGGGGGGTTTTTTGCGATTTGCAATTTTGCCATAATTGCTCGTCATTATGTGGCATTTGACAGTCAACTGAAGCGAAAGTTTTACTGCCATATATATTCGAAGCTTTGAGCAGTTCCGTTAGTCCTTAGAAATAACGCCTTCCATGCAGGGCGCAGAGTGCGAGCGCACCCCCCTCTCCCCTCCCCCACCCCGCCCATTGATTGCCATCCACGAGACCGAGAAGGGATGCTTTCCCTCTACGTTGTTAAAACCCCTCAAAAGTACTGCGCGTCTTATGCATAAATCTTTGATCCTGCAAGTCAGTGACTAAAAATAGATACTCACAGTCTGGAACGAAAAAAAAAACAATTTTTTTTAACAACTTCTGAATTCAACTCTTTTGTTTGGCTTCCAGATTAACATTTTTGGCTGCCAGGCAGCATCACAACCTGATACACTTGGCTTTTGTTTTGTCATGTGCCAGAAATGCCATTTTTGGAACTACCACATAATATTTGTTCCGCAGAATAATTTTGGTCGCTGTGCGACGAGACTATAACAAATGGTGTGTTGTCATGTTGTCGACCGTATGTTTTTTCAAACATCCTCATTATCCATTTTTTTTTGAAAAAAACACTTAAAAAATGTTTTATTTGTCGGTGTTATTACACTTTGTTTCGAGGAATCGCAGACAAGTCGGATTTGCCTGCAGTTCAAAGTCATTGTAAAGGCATAAGACAAATTATTTTTGTCATTTTCTTTTGTTTAATACTTTGTATATTTCCGCTTTTGCTTCACAGCTAACTGATTACTCTTGCGCGTTCTACTTTCGGCGCTTGTTTGCTGCTTTTGTTGGGCACAACATCTCGGGTTGCTTTTGTGTCGGTGCACCACGCAGGGAATGTAACCAGAAGCTATGGGAAGAAAAAAGAATGATTTCGTTTTTGCGTGATTTAAAATATTTCGAAAGCGCGAGTGACTGTTATTTCTTTTAAATTTATTTTTAAGTTTTCTTATAGCATGATTCGCGGCTGCTCCTTTAATGCGGAAGAGCCCGCTGTCCGCGATCAATCTTCAGTCCGTGTCGTCCTAACTATTTACGCCAGGTTGTTATTTTAATATCGCAGCCAAAACTAATGATTGTTTGTTTAGGGATCTTCGGGATATCCATTGCGATGGCGACCAAGATCCCTACTGCATTGTTAGTGTCATCGAGGCAGGTATGACGCGTAACAGAACGTGGGAAGAAATTGGCAGAACTGAGGCAATGACAAATACGCTTAACCCGGATTGGGCTACCAAAATATGCATGTACTATAGTTTTGAAGAGCAACAACGTCTTCAGTTTGAAGTGTTAGCATTTTGTCATTCAAGATGTCTTCTTAACCATGTATGTAAAATTTTTTTCAGCTTTCTGAAAGGGCCATACAAACAACGCCTTGGGTGTGCGTCGATGTTGCTACACGAAATAGTTGGTGCCAAGTACAACCGACTTACCAAAGAACTGATGTAGGGCAAAAGGTTATCAGTCTTATGAATCAATAACTTTTATGTCTTCAGAGAAGAAGGTAAACCATACGGAACAATAACGGTCTCTGCCGAAGAATTGGGCAACGGCAGACAGGAATCAGTTTACTTTATCGTGAGCGCAACCAATTTGGACCGTAAAGACTTTCTCGGAAAATGTGACCCTTTTCTCAAAATACTCAGAATTAACGAAGACGGAACCACACAACTTGCTTTTCGAACACGATATCATGAACAAAATTTAAATCCTAAATGGAAGCCTTTTGAAATTCTACTCGACCAATTATGCTACGGTGACAAAGATCGTGAGTTTGTCATAGAGTGCTTTGACTGGGATCAAGATGGTCAACATGATTACGTCGGGCAGTGCCGAACAACGGTTAACCGATTGCTGAACAAAATTGATGTTGACATGCCGGTTGGTTCTTGTTTTCCCAAGCTTTATGCCTTTACGCGTCTTTTTTTCAATTTTTCATGGCGATAATTGCATTTGCAGCTTGTCAACGAAAAGAAAGCAAAAAAGAATAAGAAATATACGAACTCCGGTGTCTTGCATTTTCACAAAGTATATTTGTGGTTTGATTTCACTTTTTTGGACTTCATAACCGGTGGTACTGAGCTCGATTTTACGGTTGCCGTTGACTTTACAAAATCCAA
The DNA here is from genome assembly GCA_963969345.1 of Turbatrix aceti. Taxonomy (NCBI): domain Eukaryota; kingdom Metazoa; phylum Nematoda; class Chromadorea; order Rhabditida; family Panagrolaimidae; genus Turbatrix; species Turbatrix aceti. The sequence goes on along the minus strand of OZ017770.1, from coordinate 1,352,604 downwards.
TCTTCCAATGCACGATCAGTCCTCTCTTCACCACATTGATGGGGAAAACATAAATCAATACGAAATAGCAATAATGGCAGTCTCCGAAGTTTGTCAGTATTACAACCGAAGCAAGCGGTTTCATGCATACGGCTTTGGAGCAAAGATTCCACCCGATTCAAAAACGCATTACAATTTCCCCCTGGTTTGTTGACTTGCACGCTTGACAAAAAGCGACAAAAAAACAGAAAAATAAATAATGCATTCACTTATTTTTTTCAGAATCTTGTTACAAATGATGCATCTTGCTACGGTGTTACGGGATTGCTAGAAGCATATCTCATAGCTCAATCTCGCGTCGAATTAAGTGGACCGACTGATTTCGCGCCTACTATTCGTCTAGCCGCCAGACGAGCTGCTTCGTTACCGGACGACGGCAGCAAGTACTGCGTCTTGCTCATGCTTACGGATGGCGTTATCGCTGATATGGATGATACGAAGGCTGAAATTATCAAGGTAGGGTTATTGAAGGGTTAATAAGTTTAATTGACTCTTATTTTTGTGCAGGCTTCCGCTCTTCCCCTTTCTATAATTATTGTTGGCGTTGGCTATGATTCGTTTGATGAAATGAAGATTCTTGATTCCGATAACCAAATGCTGAATCATAATGGAAAATTTGCAAAAAGAGACATTGTGCAAGTGAGTTTGCATTTTTTGTACAAAAAGGGAACGGGAACGCATTCTACAAATTTTCAGTTTGTACCCATGAGAAAATATCTACCACCACATCGCATTCTGACACCAGAGGATACGCTTGATGCAAAGAACAAGCTTGCCAAAGAGGTTCTCTACGAGGTCCCTTGTCAACTAACAAGTTACATGAAATCCAAAGGGATATATCCGCGCTCCCCCCAAAGTCCTTTCGTTGATGACACCAGTCGTCATAGCAGCATTGCAAGTATGACACTTGTCTTATGTGGTTTTCAATTTTTTTTAACGCGGTTTTTTAGCGGACACTCCCAGGACACCACGTCGGCTACTTCCATCAACACCGTCTGAAACGCATTTCAACTTTGATAAGCTACAAATTTAAATTAATAATGAAGAATATTTTGTTAAAAAATAAAATGACAAAGGTGTAGCAAGAAGACAACATAAACATTTCTCAAAAACAAAAAAAAAATTACGTATGTAACGTTTACTGAAATCAGCTGTTGTCGAAGTATATTCGCCCTGCTAGCGGTGCTCCGATCTACGACTCTTTTTTGATGGTGTTTGTTCAATGCCGTTACTGAGAATAAAAGCAAATGCTTTGTGGAGGTTGCTGTTATGCTGCGGCAATCCGTTTTTCACGTTTGATTTTTTCGCAGACTCAATGAGAAGGGCGTAGGGTGCACATGTTTAGCGAAAGTATTTTTTATCGTTATGTTTTTTTATTTAAGGTAAAGTACCAAGAGCTTTAGAAACTGGAATCACGAAAATCAAATTTGACTTGGGAGATCGAAACCATGTCCGACTACCCTATCGCTCGTGCCCGTTCCGCCGCCATCATTCGTTCGGCATCCGTCGATCGTAGCCCAACTATTTTGGTAAACAACATTTGTTGACGTACAAAAAATTATTGTTTTGTTTTAGTTGTCGCGCACGTACTCGGTCCCCGATCTGACGACGAGCATCCGGTATAGCGACAAGTATCGACCGACATGGTACACCTACTATCCACGGTACTACTACAACGCACCGTACCGCTACTACCGTGACTATTCCCTCGCCGACTCTTACTGGTACATTTCTTATGTTTGATCTGTAATAAACTGTTAATATTCCAGGAATGACCGTTACTACTACTTCTCGCCTCTCTACCAGCGTTCGTTGGCTCCCCGTCGCTACTACTACAGCGATTACGTGGCCAATCCGTATTACTGGTCGGGGTACCCGACGCGTTATTACAACCGCTACAAGAGCTATTGGTCTGTTAATCACGTTTTTTGTTGATGTGTGAAACATTTTTTAATCGCATTTTAGGTATGACTACGATCGATCAAACTACCGCAGCCACTACGACCCCTGGTACAACTACTATCTTCGCAGTAGCTACTACCCGTACCGCAGCTATCTTCTTGACAGTATGGAAGACAGCCTGCTGCAGGGTCTCAAGTCGTACCGCTCCGGGGTTATTTCTTATGGGACTTTTTATAACAACTACGTATCACCTAGTTGGGATCATTACGTTAAGGATTACAAAAAGTTGTATTTATGGGACAAGGATTATGCACCTACGGACCAAAAGCCCCGTTCTTATGTAACAAGTTGGGTATCGTGAAAACTTGCAGCACCTTGCAGCAGGCTCAAGTGATATTTTTTTTTTAAATTGTTAAAAGTTTTTTGTTAATCTCAAACATTTTTTCAGGTTACGTCTAATTTTTTCTGGAAGAATATGTGCCAAAGTGCTTCAAAGAATTTCTCTACGATGCTTTTTCGTTTTTCTTTGGTGTAATTCTAACAATTTATAAACTGCCATGTCGATTTTTTCAATAAAAAAGCTTGATCGAATGTTGAAGTAAAGAGGGTTTAGGCACACGTATAAAAAAATCTGTTGAAAGCAAAAGATGCAAAAGTGTTTGCGTGGGCAGTTTTTTTGAGAAGGAGGATTGTTTAGCAATAGCGGCTGTTTATCCCCCGCTATGTTGTCGGACTTTCACCTACCACTCTGCAGGCTATCATCAGCTCTGCTGACTACTTACTTCTTTACTGGAGACCAAACATTGATCTTCGAGAGGCGATCATGCTTGCTGTCGGCATTTTTGAGCCCGATGACTGCCGTTTAATTTTTCAATGATTCGCTAATCGCGGTACTGACAGAAAAATTATGCTTATATTTTAGTAATCAAAACCGCCAAAATGCCTCACGGTGGATATCCTGTTGTCCGTGCCAAGTCGGTTGTTGCTGTACCGCATCAACGCCAAATTGAGCGCGATCATAAAGTTGGAACTCTTTCGCGGTAAGTTTTTCGGTTTCGAAAAACTGTCATCTTTTCTATTTTTTAGAGTTACGTCAGTTCCCAACCTCAACAATCTTTACGTTGATAGCGGATCACGTCCGTCAACGTACTACAAATATCGAAGGGACTGGGACCTCCTGGACTCCTATGATCACGACCGGTACACCTATGGTTCGCCTATCTACTTTCCGGAATACAAATACACGTCTCGACGATACACACGCACGGATCCTATCCCAAACAGTCTGGGATTTGAATATCCCTCATTTCTGTCACGTTACAAATACTACAGCGACTACTTGAATCCTCAGTTTTACTCCCGGCACCGTCGTTATCGCTTCAGCGATCCGCTCAACAGCTCGTGGCAACCCTTTCTGCTTGATCAGTATAACGTAAAAAAAGCCATTAAGCTCTACAAAGACGGCATCATTAGCTTTGATACGCTTGACAAAAAATGGATCGAGCCAACGTCACTTATCCGTCGCCAATCCAATTGGCTGAGCCTCTACGAGCCCGCTGGGGTTTACGGAGCACGTCGCTATTTCTACTCATATCTTTAATTAAGCAATACGCTTTTTCTTCTTCTTCGAGTCAGATCCTGCCCTGTGTTTTGTTTTCTCTTTTTTTGCTATCATGGTATAATTTTTACGCAATCATAACGCTCGCAAAAAACAATGAGTAGAATAAATAAATGAAGTTTATGACCGAACACAACAGTGAGTTTCAAAAGCTGCCAGACACACTAGCACCAGAGGGAAGATGAATCTGTCGTAAAAAAAATAATCAGGGTATGTATGTGCAATATTACAACACATTTATTAAGCGATGCGTGAAAGCAAAACGCGCTGTTATGCAAGTTTACCGGTGATGCCATACGTAATCCGCTTGTGAGTGGTTTCTCTCGGCTCTAAAAACCGGTTACGTATCGTGGTCATTCTTGTCCGATAGCTTGCCCACAGGATTATGATTCCTGTATTTATATTCTCGTTTTGCCATTTTGATACAGCATTTTTGTCTAAAACGTTCCGGTGGTTATGCAAGTCTCATCAGGTTAGATTGCTTTTTTTTAAATGAGACCAAAATTAATGAAATTTTTTTTAGCTTGTGGGGCAGCAATTTTTTTCGCCTCAATTTCATTTGCCGTGGCGCAGTATCCATACTACAATGGTTGTAATTATTGTGAGTTGTAATTATTGTGACTATCAAATAAAAAAAATTAGTCTTATGTACGCAAAAAATTATGTTATCAAATATTTCAGGTTACGGCTACAACTACAACTCTCAGCCCTGGTATGGCAACGGTGGATACCGCCCGCAACCCTACCGTCCATCTCCCTATGGTATCGGGGGAACTCTTCCAGTTGTCAGTCCGGTACTAAACCCGGCAGTGTCTCCATATGCACTTCCCCAGACAAACGCATTACTTGGATCTCCGTACTCATCGTAGGTTTTGTTTATTTTTAATTAAAAAACAACACTCTTCCACATCAGGCACAGCTTGGGATCTCTCGGCGGCGTCGGGGGCCTTGGAGGCCTCGGGGCAGCGTCAACAGGGTGCTATGATCGCTCTACCAACTGCGCTTATCTCGTGAGCATGGGTGAGTGTGCAACAAATCCGGTTGCAACGCGAGCTTTGTGTCCAATTTCGTGCGGTACCGGATGCCTTAATCTTCCGGGCTTTGGCGTTGGATATGGAACAATGGACGCATTGGCCGATGGCGGTCTCACAAGTTTGTACAGCAATTCGCTCCTTTCACCGTTTGGCGGCATCTACGACAAAAAATCGGCCAAAGAACGCGTGCCCCCACGTCCGTTAACAACAACGGCAGACAAAGAGTAAATAAAATAATCGATCCCGTCGTCTGTATTAAAAACTGCCTGTATTAACGTCCGAATTATTTTAAAATTTGAAGCATTCTGTTTTTTTCAAGTTTACATTTATGTCGCAATAAAGAAAAACAAATTGCACTTTGACCATCACAATATTACAGATTGTACAAACAAAGACAGATTGTACTTCTGCCATAGAAAAACAAAGAGAAAACCATAAAGATAATATTTTTTGCAACGTCACAAAAAGGCAGAGATCATGCCGTCCGAGCATTAGACATGTTAACACGCAGTGCTTCCCCAGAACGGCGGCGACCGCTTCTTCCGCTTTCCGCAGAGCGATGGCAGCTGGGGCAACTGAAGCGGAGGCAGCTGAGGCAGGGGAGGCAGTTGGGGAGGGCACGACGATTGACAGGTCGGAGGTGGCGGAGGGCAGGGAGGCGGGCAAGGTGGAGGGCACGGAACGCAGAGTTGAGGAAGCGGTGGGGGGCACGGATTCAAATTGATGGGCTGGCAGACACCACCTTGACGAGACAACCAGTTTCCTCCACAGCAGCCATTGGGAGCTGAAGCAGCAGGAGCAGCAACAGGTCGCTGAGCGTAGTTGGGAACCAGAGAAGGCTGAGGGTAGCCAAAGTTGTGCTGAGGGAAGCCTTGGAAAGGTGCGCCGAACGGATGCTGGAAACCTCCTTGCTGGAGACCAGGGAAGGGTTGACCGAAAGGAGGTGGCTGGGAGCCATATCCGGGAGCCGGACTTTGGGGCGCTGGGGGTGGTGGGGGCGGCGGAGGTGGGGGTGGGGGTGCATCCGGAGGAGGTGCAACGGGAAGAGAAGCACTAGGACGAGTACTAGGGCGACGAGGAGCAGGTCGTGGCTTTTTGGGTGCAGGTTTCGGGCCAGGAGCCGGTTTTTCGGTGGGCTCATTGACCTCCTGTGAATAATCATTGCTGTGGAAATCTCCTTCGCTGCGAGATTGTTCGCCTTCTTCGTGCACAATCTCAGCTGGAGGGACAACCTGACCAGTGGGAACGTTGACCTCGTTTTTAACCTGAAAGTTTTATAAAGTGTTATTTGGTGCTACTTAAAAGTTCTTACCTCATAATCACCAGTGGAAGCGACAGCTGCAGGTGCGGAAGTCTCAGTTTCACCGTAGCTAGGAGCTTCAGTGGCAACAGGTGCGGGAGCAGACTCCTCTTCATAATTTCCTTCAGAAACCGGAGCTGGGGCTGCAACTTCGGGAACCGGAGCCGGAGCTGGGGTTTCAGCGGAGCCTTCGTAGCCTTCTTCTGCCGGTGCAGGTTCAACGATAACTTCTTGAGGAACATAGGGTTCAGGGGCAGCAGGTACAGCAGGAGCGGCAGGAGCAACTGGTGCTTCAACTTCGATTTCACCTGTAAGATGAATACTAATTTTTCAACGAATGATTGGAAACTTACTGGGGCCGTAAGATTCTTCAGTGTTACCAGATTCTTCCTTAATTGGAGCCAAACCGCTGGTAATGTCAGGAATTTCTTCCGGAAGCGTTTCAGGAATGTAAGCAGGCTTGACCTCAACCGCCGGCGTGATTTCGGAAATTGTTTCTTCGACGTAAGGAACAGGTGCAGATGGCTCGACGGGAGTGGCGGGAGCAGGCACCTCAGGAATAGGAGCGGGAACTTTAAAAAGCGTAGTGTCAGTCTCTTCAGAACTCTTACTATCACTACTATTACTTTCAGATGATGAAGAAGAAGCAGAAGCGCTCTCAGGTGTTGGCAATGTTTCGGTACCACTGTAACCATTGCCGATATCGGTTCCGGCTGTTGGGGGTTCGGTGGCGGCGGGAACCTCAATTTGTCCAGAAATATCTGTAATTTCAGGTGGTGCAACACCAGCTTCTACAGCTGTTTCCGTTTGGTCGATAGTGACAGAAGTAGAAGGAGAAGGTACAGCGATGCTTTCAGGAGCAGAAGGAGCGATAGCACTTCCTTCGGGAGCGATAGCGCTTTCTTCAGGAGCGATAGCACTCCCTTCAGGAGCAATAGCACTGCCTTCAGGAGCTGAAGGCTCGACAGTTTCAGAAACTGAAGGTGCAACGGGCTCGGGGACTGAAGTAGAAATTTCCGAAACTGAAGGCGCTGAAGGAACAGAAGGAGCAACAGAAATGTCAACAGAAGTTTCAGGTTCAGTTGGAATTTCAGATCCCAAATCTGAAGGTGATATAGCGTTTACATCAGGAAGTGCAGGTAAAACATTAGTGCTCGATGTGACGACATTATCGCCATCAGTATCCACAGCACTAGGCTCAGGGGGGTTTGGTGCAGCAATAGTCTCAGTGGCTGTTTGCGAAGCAGTGGGTGCAACTGGTGTTTCAACAGCCGGGGCATCAGTGGCCTCGGCAACATCAATTGCTGGAATGAGAGGTGAAATGATAGTGGAAGAAGTTTCAGAAGCCTCAGGTGAGACTTCTGGTGTTAAAGAAGTGTCAGGGGAAGGAACAGAAGAAGCTTGAAAAGTAATAACAAAAGTAAAACAACGAAAGCATTTCACGCAAAAAAATCATACCACCAGGTGCAGGTGCGGGAGCAGGAGCAGGTTCGGGAACTGAAATTACTGGAATAGGAGCGCTGGGAATTTCAGGTACTTCAACTGGAGCAGCGGGGACCTCAGGAACGGCAGGTGCACCTGATCCTTCGGTTTCAGCAGATGGAATTGCCGAGCCTTCGGTCTCAGCACCTGCTGCTGATCCCTCTTCGGTGACGGTTGTCTCGGATCCCGATCCCTCAGTTGGCACAATTTCAGGGACAACAGCGCCCGCTGAACCGCTTTCTGACGTCGCTGTGCCAGCAGTCGATCCCTCTGATCCCGAAGAACCAGAAGCAGCTGATGACTCAGAACCAACAGAACCAGCCGCAGCTGAAGAGCCGCCAGCAGACAGCTCTGTGGCAGTGAAACCAGTTTCGGAACCAGCACTCTCAGGGGTAGGAACAACTTCTGGAACTGTTGCAGGTGCGATACCATCAGAAGGAGCAGCAGGAGCTTCAGGAACTTCAGTTTCCACGGGAGTGGCAGGAGCTGCGGGAACAGCGGGGACAGCTGGGACTGCGGGTTTCAAGGAACCACCAATACCCGATGCTCCTCCGGGACCCAGATTGCGGATAGTGAATTTGATGTCGGGTTTTTTGAAATTAATGTTGCCAACTTTAGCGCCGCTATCGGCAGGAGCAGTAGCAGCGCCTACAGCTGACGCCGAAGAAATAGCAGCCGACTTGGCAGGGAACTTAGGACCGTTTGCCCAAACTCCTCTACAACACAAAAAATACACGCCATCAAAAAAAACTTTGACTTACCCGACGTAGTAAGGATCAGGATAAGGAATCGGGGGAGGCGGAAAGTACATAACGTTTGAGACAGGTAATAGAGGCGAAATACCGGCTGCATGGGGGTTTTCGATGGAAAGTGATGATCCGGCATTCACCGAATTGCTGGGCGCATCGTACTGAGCTAACGCCGCACCGAAGAGGCACAGGATAAGGACAACCATATCCCAGGTTCCTAAATATTAAAAATAGTATAACAACAAGACAAATGCAGAACGAAAATTCATAAAATTCATATATCACGACAAACAGGTTTAAAATAATGCAGCATTTCGAATTTTGAATAAAGCAAAAAAATGGTTTCAAAAAATGAGAAACAATTGGATTGGTGGATAATTTGATCAACCCTTAAAAACACGACTGCATTGAGTATTATGATTGCATTACATTTGTATTTTTTAAGAGATGTCAGACCAAATCTTGCAGACTCCTCCTAATTGTGGATCCTAACAACTGACAAAACGTGAACACGTTTGGAGATGCGCTATCTTAAAAATTTCAAAGCAAGAAAAACGAGAAATCCCGAATGATGCAAAACCAGATTTGGAGACATCAAATCTGAGGCTGGTAAATTGATGACAAAAGCAGAAAAGCAAGGCAATATTTTCTATTTAACCGTGACGGTTTGCTTTTTTTAATGAAAAATATTTTAAAAAGTTAGATGCAGAATAATTTATTGGCGGTGATTTGATGTATTCCCAAACAGGTCCCACTTTTCACTCGATATGGCATCATGCAAATGATCGCATGCAATCTAATACCAGCGAGGATACCAGAAAATTGGCGGTGAAGCCAGGCATTTACCCGGATCATTACTTTCGGTTAGAAGGTTTTCTAGTGTTTCTTTATCTCACATATCCTTTCGCCAGGAAAGCTGTTTTTACTTTTCAGAGATGATATCTACACTACTAACGTTGGATCTTCTTTTTTTGGTAAACTTCACACAACTGTAAACATATTTTAGACAAAACCAGACATAGGATTTTCTGACGATCACTAAGCAAGATGAATTGTCATAAACAGGATTGGTTAATTTGTGTCGGAATCAAGTAAAGTATTTCGAGCACTTTACTTTTTATTGCTCCCAATTGTGTAAATCATTGAAATAACTTGACATTTCATATTTTTGCTTTTACAAAGCCAAATTACGGGCAGTAATTTTTATTTTAATATTCAACAACTGTACAAAAATACTTTTTTTTGGAAGCTTGAACAATATTTAATTAACATTTATAAAAATTGGAGGCAAAATCGCAGTGAATAGCATTCATCAAAATTAATTAAGTCGGCAATAACTTAATCACAACACTATACCAAGAAGATCGGTCAGAATTTGCAATGTTTAGATGGGGTGAGACTAAACACTTGTATGACGTCCCAGCAAACTTTCGGTTTCGTTGATATTTCCATTATCTGTACGATGGCGAGATCGGAGTTCAGGAGGAGAAACACTGGTAGCGAAGGGTGAGTCATCGGCGTACGTTCGAGACGTTGTCCACGGATCTCTCCGAGGCTCTGCTGCGGAGCTGAACAGGGAATCTTCGCGGCGCTTTAATGTGTCGTCGTATTCCTGGAAAAGAAAACAGGGTTTAGAGCCCAACCAAAAAGAAAATAAGCAATTACCCCGGTATTTGCTCCGCTTGACTCTACGCGATGGATTCTGGCCTGTTTTGAACACCAGCAGGCAAGGAAGATCAAAGTTAGCAGCAAGATGACGGCTACGATGATTGCCAGGGCGATCGACCACCTGATCATGTTTTCGAATTCCTTGGAACGGCACCAAGGCTGAGAGCCCTTGTTCCACTCAAAGCGATACCGGTTGAAGTCGTTGTAGTCGACAATGATGCTGCATCGATATTCCAGGTCACCGTGAGGCCAATGAGACTGGAAGCACTCAAATCGGGCAGTGTCGCCTTGCATGTAGCTAGGTGCGAGGGCTGGCGTCTTTGTGAGATACTCGGGATATTCAATGTTGATGGGACCACAGCTGTTGTCTACAAAATAATATTTAAAGTACAGAAAAAAAAGTCAAAACGCCTACATTGTCTCGTGGCCTCAAAACGGTCGTCAACAAAGGAATTCCACAAATCGCGAGACGACTGGCCGATAACCTTGGCGTTGAGCATGGTGTAGTCGTACAAGCAAGGCACATTGTCACCGCAATCTGACTTGATTTCGGCTGGGTTATCCGGGCACTCACGCTGGGCAAAGCTCTCGTAAACCTGAGCCGTATATGGCTGGGAGTTGTCTGAAATTACGTGGATGACTAATGGAACAAATCAGGCACAATAAAAAAACTTACACAACGGATTCGACTGAATCTCGGAACAAGTTTGAAGCAGTTGTTCAATCATCGGACCTGTTTTCGGATAGAAAGCGTATTGCGCGGTCTCGTACATTTCAGCCGTTTTGTAAATCGGTCCGCTTTTCATGTAGGTTTCAGGAAAAGCGTCAAACATTTTATCTTCATCGCGGGTTGTTGTGAACATGTTTTCGGTTGGCATGTAGTAATTGAGACTGCCTTGGTTGTAGTCGATCGTTGCCGGTCCACCAGAGCCGGGAATGCGATCTTAAAAAAAGGGTTACTAAAAAGTGCAAGGAAAAGTGAAAACCAACAATTAGCGATAATCTGTTGACGAATTGCTTCGGAATTGATGTCGTTGATGGTCAGAGTCGCGTACAGCGAAGCGGTGGTCTGATCGGGGAACGGGCGAATCAAACCGGCGACACGAGGCAGGTTGTAGCGCTGACGAATTTCCTGTTCACGTGTTTTGTCACCGTCGGGGCGAACGCCGTACTGAGGAGCCAAACTGATTGTAATATCCAGCAATCCCATGCTCTCCTGATACATGGACAATCTGTCGATATCAAGTGCGTAGGATTCCGCAACATAGACGCCAACTTGAGCTTCTTCAAGCACGACGTAGACTTCAGCCTGACCTCGCTCGACGTTGTTGGTGTAGACGAGGACGCCGTTAAAACGCTGCAGACGCATGGTATCGAAGTAACGAAGAATGTTGCCAACGATGATGCTGGTACGATAACGGAAGCGGTGAGTATCCTTGCGCGCAACGACGTGAACTCTGCTTGTACCGGTAGCTTCTAGCGCGACGCCAGTGATGACCGTGGCATTGCTAGGCTGAACGAGGTTCTCCTGACTGATCGTGCGACCAAGCATACTGAAGTCCACGCGACGGTTGGGATATCGTTCAAGACGAACTTGAACCTTGATTTCCGGTGTTGTTACGGTCTTTGCAATGTAAAGGAAATTGTAGACGCCGGGTTCGTTGAAGACGAATTTTTCGTTGTCGATCGTAGTGATTGAACCTGCACCGATAGCTGTGCCAATGGCAGGTGGCTGGTATTGCTGGCAACCGCTGCTTGGTCGTCGCCAGTAGAAAAGCTGACAGCGGAAGTTGGCAAACTTGCAGCACAGGAAATATGGCATGTAATCGTGATAGAAGGCACTCAGGCCGGGTACTTCAAATTGACCCATGTAGGGCGTTGTTCCGAACTCGTAGGCCCTGAGGGGATATCCTGGATTGTACGGAGTCATCTCAATGACTTTGATAACTGGTTGGTAAGTTGTTTGCATGAGAAAGCCTTTCTCGTCGTAGCAGCAAACCTGGCCGTAATGGGTGGGGAATCGGCTGTAGCTTTCTCCCTGGTTGTAATTTCCGTTAGCAGCGTAAGATCCGTAAATGTTGGAGGACGACATGTAGCAATTCTTTGCACCGATCATGGAAGTGCACGTGATATCACGGAAGATTTTTGAGCAACGAGGATGAGGCATAAAACGTCCAATGTCGTACCTGGCCTGAGCTTCAACACATGGGCAAGAAGCGTTCGTTTCGGTATCGCGAATGAAGTTGAACAGCGCGCCGTCTTCATCGTACCAATCGTGGCACATTTGTCGTGATTTATCGGAGACAAACTGCCGACGAGCGTCAGCGTCTGCCTGGGAGTACGTAGTTGTGTCGTATCGGAAGTTGTTGCTGCTCCAAAGCCAGTGAAGAGAAATGGGTGAAGAAACGAGGCCAGCGATGAGATTCGGTGTGTTGAGCTGGTCATTCGCACGAATGGGCGCAAGCTTGAGATAACCAACACGGAAAGTGTACAAGTCGTGATTTCGTTCCCAGTCCGTCATGTACCACTGCTCAACCTGATAAATGTTGATTCGTTCTTTCTGAGGCATGTACTTGTATTCAAAAGTGTTGCGATTGCTGTAAGTTGCCAGGCGGCAGATGACGCGATGTTCAGGACGGAACTTTTTGATCTACAAACGATAAGGTTAATGTACTAATTCAACATGTGTAGTTCGAAACTTACGTTGTCGTCTTTGGCTTCTCTGTATCCAATGACGTAGAGACCAAGCTGCACACTGTACAGCGCGTCGTCGCTCAATCTGTACTGCGAGCTGTCGTAGTACGAAATGTCAGGATTCGTGAAGTTTCTGGGATACCACGATATTGGCATTACTGGTGACGGTAGTGTTTCCTTGAACCATTCATAAATGTTGCCGATATCCAATCTCATTGGATCGAGTGTCGGTGGAACGAAATAAATGTATCCGACAAAAGCTTTGTCATCGTTTGCGCCTGTACTTTCTGGTTGGAAGTAGACCGTTTTGGTTCCCCAATCGTAAATCTTCGGAATCGCGCAGCGGGCAATGGATGGATTGAGTACGGTACAAGAAGCCACTTGACGTTGTTCGATCATCAGCCGATACGTTTGGGAGCGATCCAGACATATTGCATTGACGTCAACGTTCATCTCACCAAGCATGTTGACAATGTTGGGGTAGATCATCATCGGATCTGCAAATTGACAATTCTATAGCACCGAAATGCAAAAAGAAAATGACTTACATGTGCCACCAGTTTTGTTGGAGCAGCCTCCTGGACGAACGACGTCATCGACGCGGAACATGTAGCGACCACGGACGACGTGCGGCACACCTGAGCGTTGAGCCAGGACTTTTGGGGTGTTTTTGTACAAGAAAGTCGGATCCACTGGCACCAATCCAGTGTGATTACCACCGTTGAACAAAGCCTGGCACCTGCCGTTACGGGAGTTCTGTCGAATATCGGCGGCGTCGAAGCCAAGTTTATCGTAGTTGATAATGACATAGCTCAGACGAGCAGCGCGATCCGTGAGCCAGATGACCTGGTACGTGGCAAGTTCACCGTTGTCGAAATCAGCGCGATTGGCGACTGCAGAAGCCGTGTTGAGCCAGGTAACGACGAAAGCGGCATCTGCTCGGAAAGCATTGCCACCGGCAACGCCATCTTGGATCCACATCATCATCTGGTCGAGAAAGAGATCGCCGTTTACGTCGCAACGGACATAGCTGTCTCCTGTACCAGGGCACTTCTCAAAACGATTGCCAAAAAGTGTTGATCCGGCCATGTTGTCGTAGTTTATGTTCTGATTTGATCCGCGGCCAAACAACGATTGACGCATGACGAGACGAAAGTAAACACCGGCTTTGAGAGAGACACCACCAGTTTGAGGGATTTGCTGCTTGCAGAGATACGGAGCAATCATTGCTGGATCTTGTTGTCTGGGCCAGTCAGTTGAATCCGGGCCAACGTTGATGGTCGGGCCTTGATCAAGGACTGTCGCAAATGCCATGTACCCATTTACAGAGAGCTGAAAAAATGAATAATTTTGAATTTACATTTAAATATTTCTCACCGTTGTGTAATTGTACAAACCACCGTAAAAAGGAAAGAACATGTGAAGGTCAACGGTCTGACCTGGCGTCAAGAATCCTGGCGAAACCTTGTGGTCACCATTCTCGGGACCAAATGGTACGAGATTTACGCCATAATAGGGATTGAATCCCGTACCGGAGAACGCCTGAGCCCCCATATCCGGATTAATGTTGTTCAGTTGCTGTTGTTGCTGAAGGTTTTGAAGGTTGAGATTGGAGCTCTGAATGTTTGGAATGGCAGCTTGTATCTGACTTCTGACGACGCCGGAAAGACATATTAGGACAAAAATGCACCCGATGACCATCCTCCAATTCGGCGTCCTCAGAAAGGTGGTCATGGCTGAAACGTAGAAAATAATGCATCGTCAAAAACACAAACAGTTAAGTAAACATTGTCACGCGTATTGGGGTCACAGACAGGAAACAAAGTGAGGCTTCAAAACAAGAAAAGTAAGAAATTTCGTAAAATATATTTATAACAGTTAACGGACACAATGTGTATTGCGCCGGCTCTTCCCGATGAGTCACGAAGTTTGAGACTGTTTTGGAATGATAAATATTGATCTTGAAAAGGTGTAGGAGTTGTGTGCATCGCAAGCGGCCAAGCCCCATAGTGATTCAGTCTGAGATAGTTGTTAATCAGCGTATGCAGCCATCCCCGCAAGGGAAGAGGAAGAAAAGGGGTTGTTATCACCGCGCCCATAATAGCATGACGGAAGAGCCACAAGCGCTGTGAAAATCAATCTTGTACACTAAATTTTATCGAGAAAACATGATACGATAAAAAAATTCCTTCTTTTTGTTGGTAAGCAAGGATCATGTGTTGTCGAAGTGACAATGCCTCGGTAAACAATGCGTAGTAGTGCCAAAAAATTTGAAGAAAAGTTAAACAGTAAGGAGAGGTGAACAAATGACGGTCAGCAGGGCAATCAGGTGAAGGCGAAGATACGTGCATAAAAAATGTAAAAGAAGTGGGAATGTTTGCAGACGCGAGAAATACATGACGCGCCCTTAACGCACACGTTGCGGAACGCTAAACTGAGGGAAAAATTCGAAAGACGCGGAGAGCCAGGTCGTAGTCGTACATTGCCTTGCTCTCAAGCAAGGTAGGCTATTTCTTTTAGGAAAAAAATGATTCATTCACCACAAAAAAGTAAAGGCAATCAACGATTTGTAAATTGGTACGCTTATATCATTGTCTAATTTTAGGCCAACGAGGTAGAATGCATAGAAAAGCTAAAGAAAGAAGGTGTACACTTCCAAAGCGAAGCATTTATTCATTAAGAATACCTCGGACACAACCTGGCTTATCAATACGTGCATCGATGAAGTGATGACTCAGACCTCCTCTGTTAGCTGTTATGAAGCAACAACAACGCATGCTGCGGAAACGCAAATACAAGAAAATATCGTTAAACAAAGTTTGAGGAGCAGTTGGATGAAAAAATGCACTGTCTGCGACAAATAATGATGTCGAACTTTGAAGATCCAAACGTAAGCGAAAAATTTGTTTATGAGACAAAACAAGATAATTAAAAAAATATCGAGTCGATATTTTTTGGGTAAATACCTAAAACAAACGTAGAAACCGTACTCTCAGAGTTCAAGTTGGCTGTCGTGCAAAGTTGAAGGTGCGTAGGCTCATGTCAGGGACATAGAAAAATCATTTGGAGTGAAAAAAAGGCATCTGTAAAATTGCACAAGCACGACCTGACCATTTTTAAAATAAGAATGCTGTATTTCTTAGAGCAACGCTTAGATATATTGCTAATCAAGCATTTTGAGTTTTCGTTTGCTATGATCACCCAGGTCTGGGTCGTGGTTGCCGACAAGGGTAAACAAAGGTGTTCAAGGCGCAAGCAGTGACGCGTTCGCAGTCATGGCGAGGCGACTGGTAGATGGGTGGCGGCAATGCTTTCTGCGTTTTGTGCACGTCCAAGATAACCATGCATGCATATTCCTTGTATGGATAGATAGAAGGGTATTATAGCACCTTCGATCGTAACGTTTGGGGCACCGCTTATTGTTGTTTGAAAACAACAAACAACCTTGCAAATGTGTGAATAATGAGTGCAAGAGCATTGTTTATGGCCCCTTTCAGAGCAAGGCGTTGCGATCTGATGTGAGAAGAATTGCAGCATTACAGTTCCTGTTTAGCATTGTCCGAAAGTTAGTTTCACGTTATCACCTTATAGAAGCCATAAAATTTTTGTTTACCAAGAATATTTTTGATGTCAATTTTGTGCAGGGTAAGAAGTTTTCACGTATTTATTACAAGAAGCATCGTTGATAATCATGCTCCCCTCCCAATTGTTACGATTTTTACTCTTACATTGCATTACAGAGCACCACTACTAGTGGTTCCTTAGCGGGGGCTTCACATCGGTGTAAAATGCGATTCAAGGGCATCGCATTTTTTCCAAGCAAAGCTGCAGCTGCGGGTTTTAATGTTCACAATTGAGGCAAAAAACAAAGTGGTGAACAAAGTCGGACACATAAGCCTGTTACAAAAAACGACAACCTGACCTTCATCCAGCCACATAAATATTGAGGTTGAACGACTCTTTTCCTTTTTGCCTGCAAATCAATTTGCTTTCAAAACGCAAGCCATGATACTGCCACCGGTTCCCAAGTGTCAAAGCCTGCAGAATATCCTTCGCCGTCTGCGCAAACTCAATCCGTGGTCAAAGCGTCGCGAGTACAACGTTCTCCCCGAAAACGACTACATCGACTACGCTGTTGACGTCGACACGGAAGCCGCCATCGACAAAACGTTCTACTGAATTCGGGCCACCGACCACCGAGAGACCCACCTTTCCACATGTTTTTGGTTATTTTTTAACTGTAATATCTTTTTAATCTTACTTTCTGATCAGGATTAATAATTCATGAATTCCAACTTGTCTGTATCAAGTAAACTTTTTGTAGTGAAAATAAATTGATCATTTGGAATTATCCTGTGCACGTAGTGTCGATCGGATTTTTTAGGAAAAAAGGATTATCACCCATCTTTTAGCTTTGATTACAGGGACACGTATTGTGGGGGTATAAATTGGTAGGTAATGCACTGGTTGTTATTTCGCACCTTTGTCGCACACGATGAACTACCTCTTCATGGTAAAAAAATTACTAATTTTAATTGTGTTATGTTCCATGTTTTCCGAAGTTTCATCCATCGTCAGGTAAAAATGCTCTTTTTTTTAGTAATAAAAAGCTATTTTAATGTTTTTTTAAGAATAAGCTTAAAAAAAGGCACCCGTAAAGTGGTCGCTGGCAAATCTCATCTCCACCAAAAGTACAGCTCATATGTTAATAAGAATTCAACGTATAACATATCTCTTGATTACGCAGTTCATGGCTATTTCTACGGACCAATTCAGATAGGAAATCCTCCGCAATACTTTAAAGTAGACTTTGACACGGGTTCGTCAGATGTCTGGGTGCCTAGCATTTATTGCACAGAAGACTACTGCAATGAACATACCAAATTTGACTGCAACGAGTCCACAACTTGTACCGAATCTCAGTCAGTTGTAACGACAGATTACGTGGGAAGCTTTGTCGAAGGCATGGTTCTGAGTGACATTGTGTGTTTGGGTAACAGATCTACGTCTGATGCAGATCAGGATTTCTGTACTAATACATCGACTGAATTTGTCGGTGCACTTTACATCGGAAATATTTCAACTGACAGCAAATTTGACGGGATTTTTGGACTTGGACTCACCTCAGCTTCAAACACAGATTGGCCGCTGACAATTGACGAGATTCTTAGAGATGTAACTTGCAAGGAGCAAGTCTTTGCGTTCTGGCTGGATTGGAGTGGTTCGAGCGGTGAACTCAACCTTTGTGGCACTGACAGCACTCTTTACACCGACGATATTCAATGGGTGCCTCTGACACCGACAAATTTTTGGTCGATCAGCATCAGCGTCACGACTAACGGTGTTACGTTAGCCTCAAATGCTACAGCCATCGTCGACACCGGCACAACACTCATTGTTGCACCGCCTGAAGTCGTTTATGAATTTTACGATATTATTGGTGCTTGCTATCATACAAGTCTTGAAATTTACACCGTCGAATGCAAATCAATACGAAAACTTGCAAATTTAACAATTGAGATGGAAAATTATATTCTCACAATGACACCGCAACAATACGTTTATACAGTTGAGTTTAGAATTTGTGTTACTCAAAAAAATCAATAAGCATTACACTATAATTGCTCCCTTTTTTAGGCCTCCGTTGATGGTAAAGTGCACTGCATTGTCGGTATTGTCCCTGCTACAATCGACAATGTATGGATCCTCGGAAACATTTTTATGGGTAACTACTACACAGTATTTGATAAACCAAACTCGAGAATCGGACTTGCAAAATTGAATAATGCATCATCACTGGACACCGTATTCGAGTAACGTTTTTTGAATGTTACATTTTCCCGAAAAGTCTATTTCAATCTTTCATTTACAGAAGCACATTACTGTCTACCCTTCGTGGAAAATAATAGGAAAAGCATCTTTCATTATTGTACACTCATTGCAAAATGATTGCTCATTATAGCGTCTTCTGTGTAATATTTATATCTGCCATCGCTATTGATTACAATAAATCCCTTGAATTTTCATGCTATGAAGGCACTAATAGGTGGACAGGTTTAAAGACTGGGCACAAGGTAATGTGTAACACAACTTATTGCTATACTCTTCTCGGGGCGTCAATGAATCAGCTCAACGGACGAGGATGCGCACCTCCCCTGGTTATACAACTTTGCAATGTGTGTTTTTCTGCTGTCCTTTTTATTTTTTAGTTCTACTTTGCCCGTTTATCAATTTCAGAAGTACAATCCCGGAAACAATATCACGTCATACTGCTTTCGTCTAAAAGAAGTGGAGATAACGGGCAAGGTGTGTTGCTGCAACGGTACCATCAACTGCAACAGCGCGCACTCCTTTTCTCCGAAGGTAAAAAACATAATATTTATTGTCGTCATTATGATTCTTCGATTTTACTCGAATTAATAAATTGAATTTAAAATGATGTTAACATACAAGACGGCAATGTTTGTAAACAGACTGAAACAAAGATCTTGCGTTAAAAAACCCTTCGTAAAGCTTAACTTAACGCAATTTTGGTAAAAAAAAATTATTTAAAACTTTTGTAATTCAAACCGCGGCGTCTTACGCATCAGCCAGGTCATTGTTTTATGATCGCAATAAGCACAAAGTATTGTGCTTTTTCTCCAATGTCTGTTCTGATAACAAAAGCGAGTTAAGAGTAAGCTGATAAAAAGGGGTTCAGTTCCGTTTCTAATGGGACGAAGCGATTGCATAAAAGCCTTACCTGGTCGTATAAATCGTTTTACTTTAATGCTTGCAACAACCCCGTTGATTTTGGCCGGGCTTGCTTCGTTTTTGCCTACGTGTCGTAACTAAGAATTTATTTTTTAGTGAAAATGACAACTCTTGCAGCATACACGCTGCTTGCCATCGTCTGTTTCAGCATCGGCGCTGATGCCATCAGGTAATGCATAAATGAAATTTATAAATTATACCGAATAACGTTACAGAATTCCTATGACCAAGCGTTCTCTGGGAATTGAAAGCTTCAACACCAAGCTTGTTTCTGAGCACCTGAAGGCCAAGTATGTCAAGGACTACAAGCCCAGCCAGCTCTTCTCTGAGTCCCTCAATGACTACATGAACGCTCAGTACTACGGAAACGTAGCTCTCGGCACCCCTGGAAAAACTTTCAAGGTGCTCTTCGATACTGGCTCTTCAAACCTCTGGGTTCCCTGCAGCACTTGTCCCATCACAAACATCGCCTGCGACCTGCACACCAAATTCGATTGCAGCAAATCCACAACCTGCACCAACACCAACGAGCCCTTCACCATCCAGTATGGCAGCGGTTCCATGACCGGCCACGTCGTCAAGGATGTTGTCTGCTTTGGCAGCAGCAGCAGCGGAATCTGCACCGATAAGAACCAGGGACTTGCCTGCGCCGAAACCGAACCTGGACTCACCTTCGTTGCCGCTAAGTTTGACGGCATCCTTGGCATGGGCTGGGATTCCATCTCGGTTGACAACCTGCCCCAGCCTCTTGACCAGATCTTCAACAATACCGCTATCTGCCCGCAGCGCCTTTTCGCTTTCTGGCTTAACCGTGACGTCAGCGGCAGCCAGGGTGGTGAACTTTCCCTCTGCGAGATCGATTCGTCTCACTACACCGGCCAGATCACCTACGTGCCTCTTTCACACAAGGATTACTGGCGCATCAACATTGATGGCCTCACCGTCGGCTCCCAGAGCATTACCGGCAACTCTTCCGCAATCCTCGACACCGGCACATCTCTTCTCGTCGGTCCGACCGCTGAGATCACGCAGATCCAGACCGCCATCGGTGCTTATCCATTTGCCAACGGCGAGTACATGGTTGACTGCAGCAAGCTGTCCAGCATGCCCGATATCACCGTCACCATCGGCGGCACCGCTTTCGTCCTCAAGCCTACGGATTACGTTCTTCAGATCAGCCAACTCGGCGAGACCGCCTGCCTTTCTGGCTTCATGGGCATGGACATGCCGGCTTCCATCGGCCCCCTCTGGATTCTCGGAGATGTTTTCATCGGTCGTTACTACACTATCTTCGACAACGGAAACTCTCGCGTCGGCCTTGCCACGTCTGCTTAAACGCCGGGACATGTTTGCAAAAAAATGGATTTAATTTTGTGTTACATTGTGTCTCGTTAATAAAAAACTTGTCACTAAGAAATAATCCTAAGTATGTGGTGTCAATTGAGGATGAGGATACTGAATTGCGTTCATACTCAAAGATTAAACATTCATTGTTTTAATCTTGAGCAGTTTTAATCGCTCGGATGTTTCCTGCGCCATTATCCGTAACAATAGCAAGAAGAAGTAAGAAGTTTGAAGAATCTAGGTGATGACCTATTAGATGACTAAAACGCTGCATCTACTGACAAATTGCTCAACAATAACCGCCAGTGTCTTTGTAGGCGGTCACAAAATCCGTATTGCGCAAAAATCCTTACCAACGGAGACATCCACTTGGATCAACCTTAACTTGGGGATGCATCCTTGAATCCAATTTGTCAGTTAAAAAGAGACTAACTACCGCGATTAGTGTGTTACTTATCTCACAAGGCACGCTGACATGAAAGCAGGCAGCATCAGATCTGCCTTTTTATTTTCGTGCTTCTTTGCACTGGCATATGCCGCAGGTGAAATTGACCTCGACGATGGTAATTATTTTTTTTCAATTTGTTGGATGCTTAATAATCTCTTTATAGCCCTCTGCGACGGCCATCGAGTGGCATTCACGGTCAGCGACAATACAGATGTATCTGCTTCCCCGTCCCATGAGATCAAAAACGTGACCGAAGAGCAGTGCATTCAAATCTGCAATGATAACCGAGACTCAGAAGGACGCTTCATGCTCTGCGCATCTTTCACGTATGATCATGTGATCTTCAGTTGTGCTATCTACAAACAAAAGAGCCACCCCGATGGCAACTTGGAACGCATTGCTGCTCCTGCCAAGCGGTACTTTGACAAGTTTTGTCTCGAAGGTAAGGGTATTTTGTAGAGTCACGCGTGAAATGTTAATTTTAAGACACAATCAACAAAGAATGCGCTTCTAATCAATTCCTTCGAGTAGACGACAGCATCCTGAAAGGCTACGCAAAAAATACGTCTATTGTAAGCACTCTCGCTGATTGTGTTAATCAGTGTCTCACTGAGCCCTTTGAGTGCAAGGTAGGGTAAAAAACATGTTTTTCAGAAACAGTAATTTTTAAATTTTAGTCAGCCATGTATTTCCACGAAGAAGGCGAATGCATTACAAACATCGAATCCGCGCAGACTAAACCCGAGGAATTTGGAGCTCCCGATGATGACGACAAGGTGATCTACTTCACCAATGGCTGTCAACGTGATACCACTGTTCCCGAGAAAAAGATGAGTCGTATGGAGCGCATCAACACAAAAGAAGAAAAGGCAATCAAACAGGAAGAGCCTGAACTTTCCGTCGACGAAGTCGTAACGACGACTGTTTCACCTATCGAAGAAGAAGCAACGCTTGAGAGCGAACAGGCATCGACAGTTGGTGACTTCCGTGATATCACGATCCTTGAATCAGTGACTGATGCCGTTTCGCATATTGAGGAAAGCTCAACCCCGCTGCCCCAACTCAACATTCAGAAAATTGCTTATGCCACAAGTGGACCATTCTTCGTCGCAGAGGACACCACCGAAGAAGCACCTCAGGATGCGCCCCAGGATGAGCCAATTGCTTCCACTGCTGCAGTCGATCTGCAAGAGCAAAAAGAAGTCACAAAGGCGCCTGAAGCCACCCCTTCAGTGGATGAGCCCAGCAAGACCTCAAAATCCAACCTGCTTAAATCAAAGATCGCCAAAGGCAGCGGATCAACCAAATCATTGCAAATTCAGAAAATTGTATCGTTATTTGTCTTTTTCATTCTCCCATCTGTTTATTTGCCCTATTTCAGGATGACGATCAATTCTTCAGCGAGTGGGCTGATTGGACAGAATGCACGCAACCCGGTGAACGCAAAATCCGCAGAAGAAAGTGTCTAGATCTCCGTAAGTGCCGCGGTGCATTGATGCAGGTCGACTGGTGCCCCAAGGATCTCCGCGAACGCCTTCCCCAAGCGGAGGAGGAAGTTCTCCCCGCAGGACCCGTAGGCCCGGTTCGTAATCCAATCCCCGTCGAAAAGACAACCGCTGAAAGTGGCCTCCCCCCGGCTATCCTCCCCAACCGGCTTCCAAACAAGCGCTTGGAACCTCTCCCTGAGGGTGCGCCCGGTACAGCTGATGACATCTGGTCGCCTTGGCTGGGTATCTGTCAGGTGAGAACACTATTCCATCTGTCACTGTGCTATTTTTTAATTACATTTACTCT